>VXAA01006376.1:346219-373666 GCA_013399115.1 Anseranas semipalmata
CCCCGGCACTTGCCACAGAAAAGCTGTTTAACAAATGTTCGGGGTGCAAGGCGGGGGGGACAGCATCAGCAGAGGCATGTCCCAGCCCAACCTGTGTCTCCAGGAATGCGGCTTTCCTGCAAACTGCCCGGCTCGCCCCAGGGCACCCCGGCACCTCTCCTCCCCCGTGCTCCCTGTGTTTGTGCGCGGCACAGAGCTGTGCGCTGGGATGTTATTGCTGGGTAAAGCTAATAAAACATTTGACTCACTGCGAGGAAGCTTTCCCATCCCAATGCACGCCTGATCTTCGGGGTTACCCACATTTACCTCCTCACCTTTGCGTTGTATGATGTTATTCTAACCTCTTTCATCTTTGGCTTTTGGCAGTCTTTTCTGCTTTAAGTATATGGTTATCTTAAGTTGAGCAAGATGTTTCAGGCTACAATAACTGGCTGATGTTTTAAATTGAAATCTAATAATATGCATTTAATTTATATGTACTAAGGCATTCATTCAATCTGAAATACCAACCAAGTATAAAATAATAGTGACACTTGACATTTTCACAGAGATTTATAACTTCAAAGGGCTCTACAAATACAAACAAACTCTCTCTGTTCTTATGAGATGGGTGAGTAAATACTATTAAGATGGAAAATGGACAAGGAGAGATTGCAGAGTTTGCCCAAGGCCAGAGAAGGAGTCGGTGTCAGGGCTGGGGGTCCCGGCTGCCTCTCACGTACCCAAACCACTGGACAGATGTTAACTTTAAAAGCTGGATAACCAAACCCGACCAGTCTCACAGGTCTGCATCCCAAGCAGATGCAGGGGAAACGAGGGCAGTAAAACACACCCAGCTTTTTTATTATTATTTTTTATTTTCTCATTTGCAAGCGCGGGCCGGGTCCCTCCCTAGTGGCACTCCTTCGTTTCGGGGGGAGGAGGTGGCCTTAGAGCAACGCCGGGCGCTTGCAGCGCCTGCTGCAGTAGCCTGAATCAGAAACCTGCGCGCTGTTTGACGGCTGCTGCTATTGTTAATGCAAATAAATGGGTGGATGTTTCATTAATCACAGCCCATAAACCATTTTGACTAACTGAAAAAATATTTCCTCTTTCTTATTCATGCAATGGCTTCTCTGAGCCTTTTAGCCCATTTGTATGGGCTAAAGAATGAGTTGCTACCCGTTATACAGCATGTCCTGCCCTTCCCTTTCTTTGTAAACACGAGCAGCTCGATTCCATGATGTGTTTTGATGAACTGCCAAGAACCAGCTAATGTACTGTTTGCTGACAAGTATTTGTTATTAATCCAAAAGCACTGAGCTTGTGGGTTGGGATTTTATTTTTTTTTAAGAAATATAAAATCTAAATTAAACAAGGGTGTGGAGATTCCTCAAATGTAGCTACTGTTCCTTCCGCGATGCAGTTGCAAATATGCAGCCCCTCTGACTCCAGGGAATTTATTTAAGCCATTTTGTTCCTTTATAGAGTTTATCTTCCTGCAGAAATCCCAACAGATTAAATGGCTGTCCTCTTCTGGTGACTATTTTCATTAGAAAGCTAGAACTTTAGCGCAGATGAAGGAGGATAAGCCAGTGACAGCACTTCCTTGTACACCTCTTGCTGCTTCACATGCCAAACATCACCTAATGGGTTTCTTTTGGTGTATTTTCCACAGAAACCTTCCTTACAACCTCCATGGCTTTTTGGAATGTGCTCAAGACTTTGGGATGCCTTGCTGCCTGGATGATCTATTCTGCATTAACTCGTTGCAGAGGGACCTTGCAGCACTGGCTGCAGCTGGGACCATCCCAATCCCCTCTCCAAAAACAGCCCGGGGGGGGAGGCATCTGGAGGAGGAGGAGGAGCAGGAGGAGCAGGAGGAGGAGGCAGAGGAGGAGAGGGCAGCTGTGTTTGAAAGCTCCTGAGCCAAGCACGGTGGAGGTGAGCATCTCGGCAGCAGCCGCCGGGCTGCGACGCTCGCTGCACCAACAGGTTTGTGCAAGGGGACCCCCCACCACGCCGGGCAGAGAGCACCCCAGGGCAGATCAATTTTAAGCTTGATGTAAAAAGATGACAACTCTATATGAGCCGAGCACGCAGAAAACACAGGGGCTTTCATTTTCATGTGCGTGGCACCATTTGCCTTCCAAATTCGACTGACAGCTTTTGAGGCAGTCCTTTCAGGTGACAAATGGTAATAAAGCTCTTATTTACACTGGCTGTTGACTCATCTTAGGTGGAATTATGTACCGAAATAAGTAAATAGCTTCCTATTCAGGGTGATCCATATACAGCTATGGGCCATGATACAATGCAAAGCTCCTGTATAGACAAGACTCTTGTTTATTGTGTGCTTTTCTAGGTCACTTAGCACTTTGCTTCATAAACGTGCTTTTAGGAGTGAAACTCCTGGTGTGAATGGCCTTTCCGCTGTACAGATTAATTCACCCTTAAAAGCTAGCAAAGCTATGATTGCTTTTTAATTTGCATTGTAAACACATTAAAGATGGGTTGAACAAACCTGGACAACTTAGGATGCCTTTTTACATACCTGAATATTAGGGTTTATGTGGTTTATTTTGCTATTATCTCCATTTATCTCATGAGGCTTGGGACTGTTAGAAAAACCATCTTGAAAAAGGTTCTCAAGAGAATTGCATTTCAGATGGTGCTATTGCTGGACCTTATGTGTGTAATTAGTGTTTTGTAGCTCTGCTTCACATCAGTCAGACTGGTAGAGGGGGACAGAGCCTATTTTTTGTTAGGGCAGTGTTTCACAGGGGGCTTGGAAGCCTTCCTGGGGACATTTAACCCAGCTGAATATGTGTGATTAAAAATCCCTTAAAAAATGAAGAAAACAAACTTAAATAGTAAGTCAGCAACATGAAGAAAAAGTGTATAATGTTGTCTCTCTTATAAACACTCAAAATGTAGTATAAGCATTTTGAACTGGCTCCATGATGCTGCCTGAGCACCTCTGGGCTGCTCCTGAATTGTAAGTTAGAAATAATGAAAAGTAAAGGAACGTGAGACAAGGCAACCCAACAGCTGTTGTGGATATTTGAAATAACCCAACATGCTTCTAAGCATCTTTATTCCACTGCTTATATGGCTCTGAGGGACATTTCAATCCAATTCCTGTGGGCTACATGAAGCTGTCTTTCTCTTTTGACTCTCGAAGGACTGTGGAAAAGCATTGTCCTAACTTAGCTGGCAAAGTACTGCGGAATTTTGGCTACCTATACTTTAAAGTTTCCCATGAGAAATCCTGTTGCTTATTTGATGTTCTCCATATTCAGAAGGCACTTTTGCCTTGCAGCCTTTAAGCTAAGTGGTTGTCACTGCAACCATCCATGGCAGGGACAGAAAGCAATGCAGGCACCAGGCTTGGGTGTTTTGTGTTGCAACGGTGCCAAAGCTGGCAGGAGCGGGACCACTCAGCATCCCCACCACTGGCCGGGCACACCATTTATTCATCCCTTGCAGAAGAGTTTATCTGCCATGAGATTCTCTGTGAGGTTGGTCCATCTCAAAATGCTGTCCCTTACTCACTGCGCACTGGGAAAAAGAAGCTTATTGGGAAAGCTAAAGGTGGGCGAGTGAGATGGGTGAAAATGCATCTGGAAGGACACATCCCATAGACCCTGGGAAAGCACAAAGGACCTGAACATCTTGACTGTGCTGTGAAGGAATGTCTGTTTTAGAAGAATTGCATGGAATGCTTGGGTGGTGGATCTGTGGGGCTGTGTCACACAGGTACTCATGTGCATGTCCAGGGAACACAATGTTTTACAGGTTCCAAAACTGTCCTATAGCCAGGGGGCATGGGCTAAAGTTGCGCCAGGGGAGGTTTAGGTTAGATATTAGGAGAAATTTCTTTACTGAAAGGGTTGTTAGGCATTGGAACAGGCTGCCCAGGGAAGTGGTGGAGTCAAAATCCCTGGATGTATTTAAAAGACGTTTGGATGTAGAGCTTAGCAATGTGGTCTAGTGGAGGGCTTGTTAGTGTTAGGTCATAGGTTGGACTAGGTGATCTTGAAGGTCTCTTCCAACCTAAAGGATTCTGTGATTCTGTGATTCTCTCAGAAATCACCAATTTGCAAAAAATCAGTGTCAAATGAACAAGACAGTTATTAGTGTCACTTTTGAGTCTTTTCAGGAGACCTGCAGTGCCACTGCCAATGCATAGCTGAGGTGTATCTGAAGCAAAGGAGTCCAGGTCTTCCAGTGCTGTTGCAGGATCGTGTCCCTCCATCTCATGATTGTCAATGCTACGAGGAATCTTTCAATCTCAGAAATTTGTGCAGTGCATAGAGTTTCTTTGCAGAGAAGATCATACCTCTGTGATGCATGCATTCAGGTATACAAATGTGCATACATTGTCACTGGAAGACAATAAGCATTGTCTTCTCTTGCTGGAGAGTAAAAGAGAAGCAGGGAAAGGTGTTGCAGCTCTCCAGAGTGCAAAGTGACCTACAGCCCCGCAGTGGGAGGCATGAAGTTATGTAGCTCATTAAACCTTAAAAAAGCAAGGAGAGAAGCTGCTTCCAATTATCAGGATGAAAATTAATGAAATAAAAACTACAGACAGGCTGCAGAATTATGCAATAAAAAGGGCTTTGCTGGCATTAACAAGGCGGTGTGTAATATTTGTGTGGTTCTAGCTCTGTCTTGGCTTGAACACATGGTGATTCTGCACATAAAATGTATCCAAATTAATGAATTAAAAATCCTTGATAATCCCACACAATTTTCTGTTCATAGTGAAGTATTATTAGCTGGGAAATCTCTCAGAAAGGGAAAATGAGGTTGTGATCTGTTGTCTGAGAAAATAGCCTCTTTGTTAGTACCCAAACAGTCGCGTGCTGGCCAGGTTCACGGAAAAGCCCAGCTGCTGTCTCGTTGTTGGAAGGACCGAACGTCCAGCGCAGCAGCAGCTGCTTATAATGGGGCCCAGAGGAGACCTACATTTGGAGGACGTGGGATCGAAGCAAGGGTGAGCGTGCCAGTGAATACACATGAGAAAAGGTGCCTTTAGCTACATGAACGGTCTTGTTAAGAGGTTTCACATCAACCCACAAGGACATCCTCAGCAGTGTTAGCTCTGCATTGGGATCCAAACAGTGTGGCCGTGTTAAAGCACTTCTAAAAGCAAACCTCATCTGCTCTGCTATAACCAGAAGTCGTAGTCTACAGCAAGCTGACATGCAAAATTCAACAGACTGCATGAGCTTGATGTGGAAATTGTTGCTTTGCCCTCTAAAGGCCCGGACCACTCCCTCCTTTTCGCTTTCCTTCTCCCAGTTTCTATGCAAGGGCACAATTGCCTTTCTAAACAGCTCAGCAGAAAGCGCTCCTTCTCTTTGCACACTCCATAAATGTAACCTTTGTCTCTGTTGTAGTGATGACTGTCTGGCATTGGCTACACATATGATCTGGAAAGTGTTCACCAAGGACTGAAGAGCCTGCTGGTGTGGAGAGCAAGGTACAGTGAGAGTAGTATACATGGAAACGTGTTAGTGAGATTGCTGTTCCTGTGAGTGTAGATACAGCATCTCCAGAGAGGGGAGAACGTTGCAATCTAAACATTTATATTATAAAAAAATGGGAAATCATTTGCTCAGACATAAATTAGCCCCTTCTAGACAGATTTATTGTGGCATGGAATGTTTTAATGAGAAGAGGAGGTTCCACAACTATAGAATACATTCTGCATCAAAATGTTTGACATATAAATAACATTTGGGTGAAACTTTCAACCCTGCAATATTTAGCACTTAACTGGGGATTTGGAAGGAATTTAGGGAAGAGAGATGTGTAAACTGGTTTTTCAGTTGCATTTGGAGTGCTCTGAAGTCTGACGTCAGGCTTACGCACGGGAACCGTGCTGGGATGCTCGTCGCGGGGCTGGGGAGAGGTGAGAGCTGAGGGCTGCGAGGCTCACAGAGGTGAGGTTTGTGGAGGGCTGCTCGCCCTCCCTGCCTTTTCATGCAAAGCCCTTTCTACGCCTGCTTCTGGTGATAAGAGATATGACAGGAACACAACTTTAGAAGTATTATTTCTCTTTCTCTGCTATCCCAAAGCCCTGTATTTCACAAGCTGCTAAGGGACTGTTTGGTTTAGCAGTGATTATTCTTGGTGTAGGAATCAACTCCAGGCTCCCTGCATGAGTCTGAAAAAGGAGGTACGGTTCAAAGCTGATAGATCAGTCCTGGCTGTGTGGTGTTGTTGGGGAGAATCAGCAGCAAGTGATCCCCAAAGCACAAAAAGTAGGATTTCGTATGACTATAAGCAGTGAGCTTTAACACCCTCTGTAAGAAAATGCCAACACGTATTCAAAGTCACAAGCTGGGTGCTCAGATGAGAATGTCTTATTTCTAGCCTCCAGTTCTGCCAGGAACTTCTTCTTCATGTTTAATAAGTCCATAAAAGTTGACAACAGCAACACCCAAAATTTCTGTTCCTGGTCTGATTTGGTGAAATGCACCTGTGTGGGAAATACTAGGAAAGAATGGAAGAATTATGATGTTGTGATGTCACTCTGATCTGCCACTCACCAAGAAATCATAAATATAACAGAATATCAACAAATTTGAATTAACATTTTACCTCCTCAGATTTTAACACTGGAGAGAATAAAACCTGTTGGTTTTTTGAAGATCCTTTTTCAGTAAATGCTGACAAATGAGCTACAGGCTTATGCCTGGAGCTGGTTTTCACACTGAGCACAACCACAGAGGGGGATGCTCAACGCTGGCATTGGGGAGACCCTTTGGCTGGGACCGAGGGCTGAATACTTAAGACCAGAAAGCATATTTTCAAGGGCTGAGCCTCTTTTTCCACCTCTGAGCTGCTAGTTGGCAGAGGTTTGGAGGACAGCTATAGCACAAGCGACTTGGTGAGTTCCACAGGTATTGCCAATTCCGCCTGAAGATCCCAGCACAGTTATTAACCTTTGGCTCCTGGACTCAGCACTGCAGCCACTGTCCTGGTTGTCAGCTGACTTTGCTGGTATGATGCCCTGCACACCTGCTGAGGACCTGGCCTTTTATTCAAAGAAAATTACTCCTGAAGGCATCAGCCCCCCAGAGGATGTATTGAAATTGATAGGACTCTGTCTCCAGTGGAGGCATCAGGATGAGGAGACTGCTGCTGCTCCCCCTGCTCTCAGCAGTTTTCCTCTGCTGACTTTCCTGGAGGCTCCTGCTCTTCCAGGCAAGAGGAAAAGGAAAAAAAAGGGTAGAGCAAAAGCTGGAAATTGTAGGTGTATAGTGGCTGGAGCCGAGGAGTGAGATGGAAAAAACCTGGGACATTTCTGGGACAAGTACTTAAACCATGCACCTGCCACACTGGCTCAGTAAGGTCCCTGCTGAAGAATATGAATTCATAACATTTGGGCGTATAACTTAAGCAGTCTTTCTAGGATCCTCAGTAAGATTTTAATGGTCTTTTTGTGATTACAAAGCCATGGTGAAGAGGAAAGCATGTACATAAAGTTTATTTTGTGAATGATGTTTATTAAGAAACTGGCTTAGTGCTATGTTAATTTGGGGACACGGACATGCAGTGTCCCCCAAAGGTATTTTAAACTCAATCACAGCAGTCCTTGAGTTACCATGCATACAAAATTTACCCCCTTTTATTTTTATTTTTTTTAACGCTAAGAACAAAACAATGTGTTTCAATCAATAATAGATACATATTAAAAAGGTAGAACATCTCTCATATGTATACATGGCACAGGTATACGCACACTGCAGCACGGGAGATGTGCTGTCGTGAGACTTGTGAATCAAAGGCTGATGCAGCCTATACAGGGCTAGGGCTCAGGTCCAGAGTAGCTGGTGACAGAGAGTGTGCAAAAATGACTTAGAGGACACCTCAACACTGTCTGCCTGGATTTCCTTTGGCACTCCTTAGAGGTATAAATCCTGCTTTCTTATTCATTTTTTTTTCTTCCTCTTTACATTTTGCCACCTTTCACTGCTGTTGGTATTTCAAAGCCATGTGTAGAAGAATTGAAGAATTACTACAGATAAAACACGAAGGTTTTATTCAAGAACTATATCGTCAGCAGCACAGTATTTGAATTAAAATTGCAGTGTGCAACTTTGGAGTTATATACATTAAGGGAGAGGGAGCAAAGGATCCTCTTTCCTGTGGTGTTAGAGTAGTGTTTAGCAGTTTGGGGCAGAACAAGGAATATTGAAGTTTGACCTTGAATTTGTTGTGGTTTTCCACAAGAAAAGGTCATGTTTAAACAGCATAAATGCACCATCTTTCTAGGAAAAGCTGTTTTCACCTAATTCATAACATGTTTGCAATTTTTATGTTGGTAATGAACTGCACTGATTTTGCTGTGTAAGTAATAAATTCACTGACTAAATTTTGCAAGAATAGCAACCCTTGCCAAATTTGCTAGATCTCAGGAAAGTCATGAAAACCATCAATCTTGGCTTTCAAAAGTTTACAAAGCAAAACTTTGTTTTACACAAGTGCTGTTATAATAATTTATACATTTAATTTAACATTTCTTTTACTTAATAAGTATATAATTCATACAGAACAGAAATTAAATTGTACAACACTTGGTTTCAATTTTGCAGTTCCTATTAGGGGATTTTAATGCTCTCCTATTATTGCTGCAGAGTTTTTCACTGCTATTGGTCCATATCAGATGTGTGTTGGTCAGCTTAGATGAAAAGCCACATTGCATGCGCTAAACCTTAATACTAATGCCACCAAATTAATCAATTCCTATTTTCTGACTTCTGAACCTACCCTAGGGTGAAGGAAACACAATCCACTGAGGATCATCTTGCAATTAAAACAATTCTCTATGAATCAGCATGACAATGCAGGTGCTAAGCAAGCATCTGTTCAATTAAGTTGGTTTAGCAGTTTTGGGGCAAGTCTATTTTGCTTTTTTTTTTTCACATCATTAAGCTTACACTTAATGCTTGCAGCAAACAATAGCTCATTAGTGGATTAGGGGTAATTACCAACAGCAGTCATTATTCCTAAGGCTTAATGGGCCAATTTGCTGCTGTAATAGTACCCCGGTATCTTGGTGCCGGAGCAGGGAAGCCGGGGTGCTGGAATGAGGCAGTCCCTTGCGGGCCTGGAGGGGGCTGAGCACGCCCACCCCTCCCACGAGAGCCCACCAGCGGGGGGACCGGGCCTTGCTGCTGGTGGGGGGGTCCCGCCAGCCCCCAGCCCGTGGTCCAAGAGCAGGGATCTGGCTGGTGGGAGTCCACTGGGGCACAGGGGCCTGGTCCCAGAGCTGCCTGCAGCGCTGTCCCTAAAAGAGCCCAGAGGGAGATGGGGGACACAGGTCCCTGCCTGTGAGACCCCCTGCCCTGTGAGCGTGAACGGGGCGTTGGGACACTGTGTGTTCTCCTCTGGGCCAGAGCCTGAGGGAGCCGGTGGCTGCACACTGCCTGGTACGAGGACTTTATGAAGCTCTGCAAGAGGTTCCAGTTTAGCTGAACAGCTGTTGGGCTGGAGGAAATTTTTAGGGTTATTTACAGAAAATATTAAGGGATACTTAAGGAGCAAGTGGCTGAGCTGGCCCAACAGACTCGCCTGCAGCAGTTACGGCGAGGTATGAGCAGGTTCATGTGCTGTCGCACCGCCTTCCAGTTGCAGTCAATGACCGTGACAAAGGACAAGTGGCAAAAATGTTCCTGAGCTGGAAACCCGCTACTGTAGGAATAAGGATGAGTGCTTTAGCTCCATCTTCAAATTCCCCAGGCAGCCTGGGCTGCTTGAGGGTCTCAGCATCAGCATCCTCTGCACGCTCCATGGGCAGGGGACAAGCATGGATGCTGGGGGCCTGAGTGCAGTGGACTGAAGGCACCATTAGAAAATTCAAAGTATGCATAATTGTAGTTCTGTTTGCAAGCAGAGAAAAATGATATGGACAGCTATATTTTTATTTTTAGCATTATATTTTCAGTCACTCATTTTGACCTAGAGTGCTATATCATCTTTCTGCTTTTAGGAAGGGGATTAAGAAAGAAAAAAGACATAATGCTATAGTGGAGTTAAGTAGCACTTCTTCAGGCTCCTGTCAAATCTCGTAATTTGGAATAATTGCCAGTGTCAGGTTTGGGGAAGGAGTTTGATGTAAATTGCCTTGATCTGTACTCATCCTGTGAAGAAAGAAAAGCAGTATGTTGGAAGGTAGAGGATTGAATAGGCATCACCAGGAAAATCATTGTTTAAGAAACCACACTTTAATATACACTTTAATATACACACATTTTATCTCTGTTTTTCTTCATGTCGTTCAGATCTGGGCAAATCCTGCTCTTGCTGAGACCAATGGTGACTTCTCATTTATTTTAACAGCCCAGCCTATAGAATCCTGCTTAGCAGGAGGTCGTGCGGCTTGCTAAGCGTTGTATTCATTACCATACACAATCCCTTAAAAAGCAGATAAAAGCTAGCCAGACTTCTCTGTAGCTCCTTACAGGGATCGACCATCTCTTGTAAGCACCCTCACAAGAGGTTTTGGGGA
Organism: Anseranas semipalmata; assembly: GCA_013399115.1. Taxonomy (NCBI): domain Eukaryota; kingdom Metazoa; phylum Chordata; class Aves; order Anseriformes; family Anseranatidae; genus Anseranas; species Anseranas semipalmata. The sequence goes on from VXAA01006376.1 coordinate 356,724, forward strand.
CCCTGTCTGGATGAGGCCCAGCCCTGCAGCCCTTTGCTCCAGCCTTGGTGTCCTCACAAGCCTTAGCAGAGATTTCTGTGTTTTCTGGGTGGTATGAGCGGGGATGGTGGCAGCTTTTTGGGTGAATCTGTCTGCCTCAGGCTGAGGCCTCCAGCTGATGAGGGGCAGGAGAAGATGTGCAGGCTGGATCCATGCTGGCTTGACCTGTTGTCATCTCCCATCCTGTAACCTTCCTGCATCTGTAACTCATCTAAATTTTTAATTTAGATTTTTTTTTTTTTTTTTGACGGGGAAAAAAATATCGTTCTCAGAAGTATTTGTATACTTCCAGTGAACAGAATCCAAAACCCAAACCCCATAAAAACTTGAAAATAATCAACCCACTTTTTTGGAACACATCTCAGAAAACAGAGCATTTTTTATTTCTTTCCATTTTTGTGTGCATAAAAAACATGCCTCATTTTTACCTCTTTGCAGTTTCTTTTGAGTTATGGGAGCAGTTTCTGTCCATGTATTGAAATAAATCACCACCATAAAAATCCCTGTATATTGCCTTCTCTATTTCTTGGAAAATGGCCTTCAGATCTGACACTGTCATGCATGCCATGATAGCAGCCTGAGTAGGCACTTTAAAGCTGGGAGCTTTTTGCAAACATCCAAAAATTGCTGTCCCATTGTCACCCCTAAATCCTGGGAGACATCAGACAGCATTAGTGATCCCACGGGTTCCCATCAGTGTGCCACATGGGGATGGCAGGGTGGGATGCTTGACCCTGTCCCATTCCCAGCTGAGCACCACTGCCCCTGCTCCCAAGGATGCGGGCGCTTCACTGCTGATGTCCACCACAGCAGCACCCGGAGCCTCCAGCATGACCTGATTGCTTATGGAAATGTCATCTGTGGCTGTAAATGTCCTCCTCAACCAGGGGGATGACTGGTACAACAGGGTGGCTGCTGCGCACCAGCTGAAACAACAGGCAAAGCGCTGCTGGACGCCCATAGCCATCAAGGGGATTTGGAGAAGAAACCGTTTGCGGCGGGCAGCTCCATTGGGTCTGAGCAACCTGTGAGCTGCCACAGCGGGTTTCCATGTGCAGATGATAAATGACCTCAGCAGCCACACTGGGAAAAATGTTCCAAACTCCAGGAAAGCTGCTGCTGTGAGGGGTTCCTAGATTTCAGCACAGTTTGTGCTGAGGTAGGATTGATGGCCAGTGGGAGTCATGAACCTGAGCGTGCTTCCAGCAGCAGCTCTTGTAATCGTCTTCTGCTCTATTGCCAATACTCATTCCCACCCCAGCCCTAAATACTAATGACCACTGGAGAGGCTGAGCAAGGAATAAGTCCTTCAAGTGACTGGATACTTCATAAGAGTTACAGAGACATGCTGACAATAATCAGATGCCAAATGCTCTTTTCCCCTTTGGGAGGCAGAGTCCGTTTCTTAGGGCCATGGTGGCACTGGGGAGAACCTGTAGTTGTAGCAGTGCCCATCACAAGATTCTCATGCCTGAGCTCTCTCTGATTGTCTCCGTCCATGCCAACACACCTTGCTGGGTCAGGAAAGTGGAGACATGCAGGTCTGGAACGCTAACGAAATACTTACAGCGGTTTCTTGAAAACAAATTGGATTCTTCTGTGTAGGTGTCAGGGCCAGGTTTGCCAAGGATCTGAGAAGAACTTTGCACTAGTGCTCAACACTGTGGTCCCTGAGGGTCTGCTGCACTACTGCTGAGCCCTGAATGCGCCAGAGACCTGGCACAAAGGGTGTCCATCCTATAATGTTTGCTGGCAAGAACAGAGATGTACCGGGAGGAGAGACAAGTGTACTGCGTGGGGCTGCCCTAACATCTTGTGGAATTAAATAGGCAATAAACCAGGCTTGACAGAAAAAGTATTTGATTTTTAATTGCATCATGTTGCAATTATCACCAATTTTATTATGGTGACACAAGAGAAGCCCTGCTGCATGTGCATTGCCTAAATATATCAGGAGAGGTTGCTTCTGTCCTACAGTTAGTGATCTAAAGTAAAAAAAAGTTACAATAGAAATCTGAAGCTCAGAGAAATCAAGTAATTGACCCACATTGATAGGAAAACTTGGGAATCCAAGCCAGGCTTGTGGGGCTCCAGTTTATACATATTCTGCTCACTTACTCTATGTGCCTTTTCAAAACTGAGACAGCTCTGATTTTCTATTCAATGCTATTAAATGTTCAGTCAAGGAGCAAGAAGGAAGCAAAAATTCTCAAACACTACATCATTTTCTAAATGTCAGAATGTAAATGTGGGAAATCTGTTTATTCATATTGTTTAGAAAATATTGACTAGCAATATTTGATCTAGCCTACATGAAGGAAGATAAAATAAGTACAGAAAAAGGAAAAGCTAATATTGAGCTCAGTTTATGAGATCTGTACTGAAGTGACTCACATCAAGCCCCAAGACTTAGCTGATAATGTTGAATTCCCATCTGTTTATCCTGTGCAGTACAGTTTACCAAATCACACAGTGCTCTCAGTGCTGTTATGTGGGTTATTCATCCAAATATTCCCTTGTTGCAACTCATCTTAGGCAACAGATAACCTGATACTATCATAATATATGGGTAAAGCATAAAGACAATCAAAAGAGCACTCATCTGTATCAAAAGTGACTGGTGGGAGCAGGAACCCTGCCAAGGAGCAGCCCAGCATCGCCCATCATGAAGTTGTGAGTTTATGGTTAAGGAGCTTCGTAGTGGTTATTCCTGTTGTCATCTGAATTAAGTTTTAAATGGGGGGGGTGGGGTGGGGAGAATAAAATCCAGCAGTTGCATAATAAGAAGCTTAAGATCTTGAGCCGGGGAGTAATGTGTGTATTTTGTGCATGCCTGCTTAGCAGTAGCACCACAAATGTCATTTTGCTGCTAAGAGGATTGTTTTCCCGGATGAGATGGGTGACAATTCAGCTTGCTCCAGCCACAAGCTGAGCGTGTGTGTGCTGAGAGCCTAAGATGTAAATCAAGGCTCCTATAAATACTGGCTGGTGCTGGATACCTCAGGGATTGATTTTGGCTTGGCAGTGGTTCGTACCCCTCCTTCTGGGGCAGGTCTTGCTTGTATCGGAGCTTCCCAAAGGCAGCCTTGGCAGAGGTCTCACCTGCACGCAGGCGTTGCAGACTGGGGCTGCCGACAGCAACTGGCACTTTTGGCAGGATATTCCAGGTATGTTTTCAAACAAAATAAACATTTGACACATCATACAATTATTCACCTGGCTCTTCTAAAGCTCCCATGGTCCTTTCCTGTGGAAGGAAGGTACCCAGGGAGCAGCCGGGTACGGGGTTGCTCAAGGGTACATGCAACCTGCAGTTGCAGCTTTTGGGAGATATCTTTCCAACAGCATTTGATTTTCTCTAGATTAAATCATTACCAATATATGCAAATAAAACAGAGAGAAAAAGCCCAGGGCTCAGGGAGGGGAAGGTAATTCCCTATGTTAGGCTCACTTTTAATACAGCACTTCAAGAAGAATGAAGGAAAATGCAGCTGGGAGCAGTGTTCCCATAGCTAGATATTTGCTGTTCGGACTGGACTTTTTTCTTTTGGACAAAACCGAGAAAAGGATTGGAATTCAGCACTGGAGAAGATCATTTACAGGGTCAAGATGCTACTGTGTTCATGAATGTGCTTTTGCATTGGGACCCATTTGGCTGTCACTGTCAACAGGAATTTTCTCTGGCCACTGCAAGTGTTGTGCTCAGCCATGTGTGAGGAGCTTTGGCTCACCGTGCGTGTGTTTGCAGGGGAGACATCAGCATCCGGATGAACCTGGAGGCTCATCATGCTCTCTGGAGGAAGGAGCTCTTTCCCAGGACTCAGGTTTCAGGTGAGATTCTGCTGCCTTTTGAAAGGGCTGATTTGCAGTAGCTGGCCAAGTGGAGGGTACAGAACAGCATGGTACCTGACAGTCACCTCATTTGTCCAGGTGGCTCATGCTGCAGGAGGCTCCCAATGCAATCAGAGCATCCTCATGGGGATCCCGTACAGGGGCCATGGGAAAACCTGCAGCCAAATTACAGGCTGGGCTCCTGCGGTGCTGGAGAGCCTGCGGCTTGGTTGCTCTGACAAGGGGCCTTCTGCTGAAAATATGGACTGGCTTCTCATGTTCAGTTTTTTTTTAATGCTACAAACGGGTGGCAGAGCTGAGCCCTAGTGAGGATGACTGCAGTCCAGTGGGCAAATGCAGAACAGAGCTGCAGCCGCTGCTCGGTCGGCAGCTTTGTGGGTTGGCCGGCCATTTAAATGTTTGCCAATATTTAAAGCATGCATGACTGTGGTTTAAACTTGGGAAGGATTTTTAGGAAAGCTTCATCTGGGGATAAAGGCCTACAAGCCTGCCTACAGCTGGCCACGCACACAGGCGCCCGGGCCAGGCTCTTTGCTTACAGCAGCACTTTGCCGCCGCACGCGTCCCGCGTGGGGCCTGACAAGCACGCTCAGGAGGCAGAGCGGTTCGGAGCGAGTTTCTCCTCTCTCAGCTCGGCAGGGAGATGTTCCCGCTGCTGTGCTGATTTTACAAGTCCGAAATGGAGAGCTTTCGCTGATGAACGGGCTCGGTCCGGCTCTTCCGCCCCCTCTGCTGGCTGCCGGGCGTGCGAGGTGCGAGGCCGAAGCCCCGCAGAGCCTCGGTGGGACCGCAGCCGGGACACGGGGCTGGGGCAGCTCGGCCCCGCTGCGTGCCCCCGGCCCCCGGCCCCGCCAGCAGGGGCTGCCGGCAGCGGCTGGAGCTGGGGCGAGGTGATGGACCTCGACCGAAAACGGCTGCTCGCTTCCCTTGGGTCTCCCACCCGCTATTCACGCAGATATTTTGGTGTCTTATAACAAATGAACTCGCACCTCAGGTTTTTTTTTTTTCCTTATGGTGTAAAGTCTTTTATGCCCATTTCTGCTGGATTTGTGGGAGCTCAGCCTCCCCGAGACCTCTACAGCTCTGCCAGGTTTGGCTGCAGATCTGCACAGGTCTGACAGGAGCAAAAGGAGTGAGAGGTGGGAGGGCTGGCAGCTGGGGACGTGAGGCAAACCCCAAAATAAATAAACGAGAACCCGCCCCCCAGTAGTACAAACGCAAACCAGCTATCTTCTCAATGTATTGGGAAGGCTCAGGAGTCGCAGGGCCTCCCTTTAAACTTGCTGAAGCTGTTTTCGGGGGACTGGTGATTCGGTTCCCAGCGCTGCTACTGCAGTCTCCCGCAGCTGTGGCAAGACATTTAATAATCTCTAATCCAATATCTGTAAAATGGGGAGAGTGAGAGTTTCTTTTGCTAAATGAGCTAAGACTTCGATATCTAACTTTTTGGTTTTTTTAGTCTGTGCTATGTGTATCTCAGAAAAAGGGGGGTCCTTGACCAGGAGCACCATTTGAAATTCCTGATTTACTCCTTTTCTGTGGATCCTGCAGATTCAGGGCACTTTGCTTTAATTTCTGTCAAACTTTATGTTTTAAAATAAGAGCAAGTCCTAACCCCTCCGACGGCTCTTCTCCTCGCTTTGGTGACTCGCCAAGGAAGGCTTTGCTGCCTTTTCAGCAACGCGATGAGGAATCAGTCCCTGGGTTCGGGAAGGGGAGGTGGAGCTAGTCCTTCCAGAGCTGATGGTCATTTCGTGATAAAGTGGTAATACTAATAATCCCCAGGTCCTTTTTTTTGCCTTTGAACTGAACACTTTGCCTGTCTCAACTGTGGTTGCCTTTTTGAACTGTCAGTTTCGGAGGATTAGATGCATGTTTAGGCTGGGTGAACTCATGAATGAAAATATTTTCCTTGGCAGTTTTTAAAATGCTTCCCCCCTTTAAGAGCTGAACCCTTTGGCAACAATCTTCTTTTTGCCCAGATTACCACTGTCATTTTGGGAGGTCTTTTCCTGCAGAACAAACAATGGAATTTTAATAACACAGTGAAATAGATTCAGGCCCGCTTTATTTATATTTTCTTTATTTATGTTTGAATACTTAGTATGCAGCTCCAGCAAAGACAAATTTAAGCTTTGTATTACTTCAAAATGATGAATTAAGCTCTGGGAGATTTACTTCCCCAGAAAACCATATTTTGATTCACTGCTTTGAACATGTCTCATAAGAACAATAAATATCAGAGAAATTAAAAATAATAAAAAAGAGAGTAAAAATTGGAGATGCAGATGCAGACACAGTACTTCTCTTTCTGCTAGCAGGTCTGCCAGCATTTGCACTGCAGTTCCCTGCTTTAGTGAAAGTTTGACTCAACAGTTCAGTGATCAAATGTAACAATGAGGCTGAACTCATTCTGACCATTCATTTTATGTCAAGTCCTGCTTGGATCCGTGTACTGAAGAGCTCAAACCAACACCAGCTTTTGCTACCTGAGCAAACAGGTGCTGGGTAGGCTCAAAATGCCATTGCCTCCAGAAGGATGCTTGCTGAGCATCCTTCAAAATGGTCTAACTTCATATAGGGGCCAAAAAGTCATGTAATCATGCAAAGTGAATCAGAAATCAGCTGAGGTGAATCATAAAATAGCATCTATTAAGGCTTTTAGCTGGGTCTAACTATTACCAAATGGGAAAACAAAGTGGTTTGTATCTTGTACAAGCTCTTCTCAGAAATTCCTACAGCTCTGAATGCCAGCTTTTTCTATGACTGGGACTGCACAGGTCGTAGTGGTATTTATTATTGCACTCGACTATTAGTCCTTTCGGGCTGTGAATGCAGCTTGTTTTCCTCAAGAGAATTCTGCAGTGTTATTTTCCCTGCACACCTCCTTCCTTCCTGATACACCGTCCTCCCAGCTTCCCCAGCCTGAGCAAGGAGCCAGGGGATGGAGATATTCACAGATGATGCATAAAAAATTCTGTTCCAGTCCTGGAAGTGTTAAATAGCTTTCCGTCAGATAAGCCATTGATACACTGCTGTGTTCAATTAAGATAGATGGCATATGGTATGGATGGAAAGCAGCCAAATGTATCAGTGCCTTGGATCTGGAGATAGACTAGACCTTGAGAGCCAGAAGTGTACTGGACGGAAGGGCTGTACTGCGGGGTGTGTGGGGAAAGGGAAGGAATTAGGGAATTGCGCTCGTTACTATTTGTGCCTTACAGCTTCATTTTTAGCATTGCTGATTATATCCTGTTTCACTGAGGTCACTTAAAGTGATTTTAGCACACACAGAGCACGGCATGCAGCTCATCGCTGCAGCTCACAGGCAGTCCAGTAAGTCGGTGTGCAGAGCTGGAGTAAAGCAGGTTGCTTTGCTTCCCTGCGGCAGCAAGGGAAAGCACAACATCCCTGCCAGCCAGCTCAGATCTTCAGCGAAAGGTTCGCTGCATTTTCTTCAAAGTCTGCAGGAAACAAGCAGCTCCAAAAATAGGCTTCTCTTTTCTTTTTATTACTAACCTGGGATATTTCAACCCCGACCTTGTCAGCACTTGGTGGCATTAGATACAAACAGGAGTGATGCAGGCACTGGCTCTCCCGTTACGTGCTGTTTGCTCCCTTGCACTGGCCACGGGACCTGTACAAAGCCCCGTGTGCACTCCGGGTGTCGTGCAGGAGGGAACAGCGGCTAAACCCTGCGAGAACTTCACTTGGCTGCTGCCAGAGCAAAAGTGAAGGGGTTCAGCCTTCTCGCCACTGAGACACTGTAATTACTGAGCTACTGTAAAACAATATCTGCCAAGGATATTACAGCTGCTTTTCCATTTCCCTCCCCTTGTAAAGTCAAGGGTGAAGAAGCTGCGGGAACATGGCTTGTGTCCAGAAGTGTGATAAAGACGCAATGAAAAGCCATGATTCCCAGGGGAATTAACCTCCTTGGCCACTTGCTGCAGCTCTGCTTGCCTGGATCCTAGATGCTGCTGTACCCATGCTGCAAAACTGCCAAAGATGCTCTTTCTCACTATCCGGGTCAGTGGGAGGTGGCTATTGCTTACCAAAGACAGTCTGTTTAAAGCAGAACAGCAGTTTGTATATGGGAAAAAATGCTGCTGGTGACCTTTGATTAAGATTTTAACACTTTCTAAGGAATCTGTCTTCATGGCTAACAGGACAGAGCAGCTAGAGCTGGTGGTGGAGCTTGCAGGAAGGAGAAGAGCTTGTCTGCTCTCCCCAAAGGCTGTTCCATATCTACCTTTGTGTCTACCACTGTTTTGGGGCAGTGCATGGCAATGAAGTGCTCTGTGCTCAGCCTGGGGAGGGGGCATGGTAAAGAGAGGAAAGGATTTGGAGCCTGGCAGAGCTGCCAGCTCTGCTGCTCTCCCAGGACCTGTGCACTGCTCTTCCTCTGCAGTCAGCAGGAAGCAATGTAATCGGCGAAGTATGCACAAAACAAGAGTTGCAATTAGGGTAGCAAGTGACTTAAAGAGCAAAATGTACAAGAAACAAGAAAGCAGAGCTTTTGGACACTGAACTCAAGTGCCAGCACAGCCTTGGCTGCTTCCAGCCCCACCTTACCCAAGGCAGGGTTCTTCAAACTCCTCCTGGAGCAGTGGCACCAGCAACAGTGTCTTGCTGTGCCAGGGATGGGCCAGCCAGCAGCCCAGGGCAGCAAAGAGCATCCGGCTTTTGGTGGCTTAATGCCGGCACTGAGCACTCTGGACTTTTCCTAGGAAAAGCAGTGACTGGCTGCAGCAGCTCCAGGAAGGCTGGCAAGAGGCTTGGGATGGAGATGGAGCTGGCTGTGCTGCAGAAGAGCAAAGGAGTGGAACAAGAATGTGTAGAGATAGGTATGATACCTGTGTAGTGTTAAAGCTACAGGCTGCATCCTCTAAGATTGCCCCTGTGCTCTCCTTACTGTAGTGTAGTATCAATGGCTGTCAGAGAGCACCTCTGGCAGTTTGCAATGGGGCTGGGTGCTGGGCGCACTATTTTCAATAAAGCAGGGACTTGCACCACCTAAACATCTAACCATTGTTAGATGAAGAAGATGCACCTTCTTTGCCCTTATTATGGTAAAAAATTGTTCAGAAAAATCAGTATGCCTCCATGCTAATAGGGAAGAGAAGATTGTGCTGCCACTCCTAAACCCTCGCCTTGGTGACCTGCCACATCCCTAGACTAACAAAACCACTGCAGAGCTGAGGACAGGACAGGGAAGGAAGGGAAAAGCATCTCCCCACTGGGAGCGCAGCTGGCAGCACGGGCAGCTCCACAATTCACCGTACCTACGGCTATACCCAGACCTGCCGGGCAATTTCAAGAGAAACCAAGGACACCTAAATAAAACAAAGTGTAGTGTTGAATTTACTTAACCACCAATCATTTAATTTTTTTTCAGGCAGTCCAGTAATTTTAATTAGTCAGGCCAATAGCTTTAATTTGTATAATGGTTCGATTTCTTGATTTCTGGTCAGTGAGGTCAATGAAAACAGTTCATTTTTTAGCTAAGGCAAAATGTGAGGTCGGTGCTTTGTTTTCCTTCCAGCATGCTGTACCTGCCTTCCACGGAGTCTCAGATATCAGAGTTTAATCAATATTAAATCATCCACATAGTCTAAGTGTTTGCTTATGTGCTTTGAATTGTTGCTCGCATCATGAACAGCAGTGATGCCCCTAATCTACTTTCACTGGGCTCCCCAGTACCCTAATTATATCATTTAGCGAAGGACATTTCCTGGCAGCAGTTCCTCAATTCACTGCAACAGCCACTATTGGAATATGGACAAAACAAGGCCGTAATAGCTAGCACATGTGGACGATAGCTACAGGGACAATTAACCTTCGTTTAAGAGTGAGCTCAAGTCCATTTTGTTTAATATTTCCAAATGATGTTACCTTGCTACAAGCAGAAGTAACATACAAACCAAGCCCAGTATTTAGCTACCTAGCTTTATGCTCAGATGTATCATTGCTTTACACCATGGGCTTTGGTAAGCTCTATTGAAGGGCACAGATATTCTGTAGCTATCCAGAAACGCTGGACACGGCCAGGACCCTCAGAATGCGTGAACTTGTGCACCACAAGTAGCTTCTCCGCAGGTACGAGCTGAGGCGAACACCGGTTAGCAACATGCCGTGGGTATTGTGAGTGCAGTGTAATTAATATGTTCAATTACATTCATTTTCTTTTCCTAAGCTGGATCCTTGCAGGGCTAGAGCAAAGCATGAAGATTTTAGCTCACACAAGAGCCTGGGATCACACAGTGGTGGAAGACATACATTTGCACTAGAAATAGATCCTTTTTGAGTACGTTTGCTTTAGTTGATTTAACTCTCAGGAAGGTTGTTCCTGCCTGCAAAACTTGGCTCAGGAGTACCAAAACTGTGGGCACCTGTGCAAGAAGATGGGAACAAAGCCACAGGTACTCTAAGCCCACTCCATGCGTCACCTATCTGTTACTGACCCCACTGGGCTTCACACTGCTGCGGAAGTCCAAGTGACTGCTTTATATGGTTACTCCTTAAAACTGCATGTTTTTCTCCCCAGTTTTGTGCTCCCTCTACCTTTCCTGCCAGTGTATTTCTACGGCAATATCTTTCTGCTGGGAAAATGTGGAGCTCATGAGCACAATAACCAAACAAAAACACCCCCCAGCTGGTTTAGTTTATTACTTCTTTCTGCAGTTTGGCTGAACAGCCATGACTTATGAAAAAAAAAAAAAAAGGAAAAGAGAAAGAAATTCATTTGTCACTCCTAAGAGAAAATGTTAGCACAGACATTCCAGTTTCAAGAAAGCAAGCCTGATCGGGAATTACAGCTAACCTGTGGTCCTGGGAAAGCCCAGCCTGTGGCTGCCGCAGTGCTGCCGCTTCGCGCTGGCCAAAGCCGCGGACACATGCCCGGCTGGGAAGGAAGGGCTGCTCCGTGCGCTGCTTGGGCGGCCAAGGGTGGCTGGTGCAAAATGTCCTGGTAGCTGGGACCACATGTGCTGTGAGCAGGAAAACTAGGGAAAAGAAAGAGAAAAGAAAGAATGAAAAAAGTAAGCGGATAAATAATGCTAATGTAAAAATGAGGGGCAATTTTCTCTGATTCGTTGCACCTAATTGACTTTTTCTGTCCTCCTGCATTGACCTGGCTTGGCAGAGCATGGGGCAGTGCTGAGGACAGGCAGTCGTTGTGGAGATGCCGTGGGCTTCGCTGCTGTGAGCAGCTCGGTTCATCTTGGACACTTTGAACGTGACCACGAGTTTGCGATTCCTGGGAGCTCGCAGGAGCTGCAGTGTGCAGACAGATGTTTGCTAACAAGCAAATGTCCCCGCGTGTGCGAGCCCATCACCTCCACCAGCAGCTTCCACTGCTTCAATCTCAAGGTGTTGCTGCTCCTCCTGTTAGTGTTTACTAAATAAATTACCTTATTAGTAAGGGCTGTACCAGCCTGATATGGTCCTTCTTATTAGCAAAACATAAACCATAAAGATTTATGGTAAATATAACAGAGACAATGAGAAATAAAACTGATAGAGTTTGCACACTGATAAAAAATCCTCATCTGTTTTACATTCACATATGGTACGTATTCCTAGGGGAGAGGGAACGACATATTTTTGGGACACAATTTTGTCTTAGCAAATCAATGTACAGGCTGTTAAAACTCCATTTTTTCCATGAATGATAAGTGTAATTACATCTCTCTTGCAATAAAAACTAGTGCTTATTAAATGTAAATATTTAACAATGATTAAAATACATTTGAAGGAAACTTTATAGCTTTATTTTATATGTTCCCATCTGGGTTGCTTTTCCTAAACCACTATGCTTTTTGGAGAGTTATTAAATTATTATTTTGAGAAGGACTAACACTCTACGTGTCCCTCGCTTCGATTTTAATTTCATACACTTGCAGAATTTATTGAAGTCTGTTGAGTTTAAGATTCAGTCAATGCTCTATTGTATTTGTAGAGCACGCATTGAGGGGAAAGTGTCTTCACGGGGTAGGAAATGCCACACTGACATGTCTTTTGTACGTCCAATTTTGATAGCCAGATATAGTTTCCTGACTCCACATGCTCCAGCTCTCATTTGTTTCCAGAGGAAGAAAGTTGGTACCTTAAGTGGGTTTCTTCAGTTTTATGTACAACTCTTCTGTGGCTGCTTTAAAAGTAAGCTTCAGTGAAGGGTCCAATCTTATAAATTGCATATATGTATAAGGAGCATTATGTGTGCAAGTTACTGACCTTAAGTTGAGCTGCGCACAATCGAGGGCCGTACACGTGGGGCTGACCCTTCGCAGAGCGACTTAACGGGATTACTCGAGAGGAGAATTCACGGGTAACCAAGGGTTTGTCAGATCCAGAAAATAAACCCTGTCTCCAGCGAAAATCTTTAATATGAAAGGTCCTCTCAAATGCCCAGGGAAGCATCCCTATAGATTTTAAGAGAGTTGAAGTGAGATTTGTATAAAATTCTGCAGTTGATTTAAAAACTGCATTGCAGGGTTATAAATGATTGCACTGCTATGGAACAGCTTAAACACTTCCAGAAAGGACACCACTCCCAGTTAAATTTTATAAGCTCTTGATATAATTTGTGCTCGGATGTGGTGCTTTCGCCCCTATTCACTTTTACAAGATCTTTGCTCTTCCAGCGTTCCCTATTCCTGGCTCTTTGTTGCAAGTTTTTAAGGAAACTTGTGCAAACTTCAGCTTCATATTTAAGAGCATTCCAAAGGGCTGGAGTTAATTTTTAATTTGACCAGTAATTTTGATCGTGTAGCAATATCACCAGTTACTTATTTGAGGGAGTGCTAACGGGATCAGGCTGCTGCGAGCTCATTAAAACCCCTGATCCTGCAAGGAAGCAGGAGCTCGAAGCATTGCAGAGTTTCTTGGAGTCACCAGGTGCCCCTTCTTGCAAAAATCATGCTGAAAAATGTCACTGCTTTCAGAGTAAAAATAAAAAAAAAAAGAGAAAGCCTTTGCCCACCGTGGGCTGGGAGGGCATGTTGAAACTGTCTTTAGATTTTGTAGCCTCCTCCTTTCAGATTACTAAAGCCCTTTAGCAACTTCAAGATGTTGAGATAGACAAAGACTCAAAGTGTTTTCCCTGAAAAGAAAAAAATTCTCTTTAAATAAATCCTCCCTTTCCTCTTGAAATTGGTACATAAAAAAAAAAAAAAAAAAAAAACAAAACCAAAAAAAAAAACACCAGAGGTGGTTATTTAGAAGAGGTTATTTATTTCTGAAACAACACAAAAGACATCATTTTACAACAATATATTCAGCGGTTTAAGTTACATCTGATGAAAGGAAAATTAATTTAACACAGTGATTTTTTGCAAGATAAACCTTTGGAAAATAAAGGTTTCTCTTGGAGAAAAATAAATACTAGTAACACAAAAGAACTTTGCAGTGTGGGCATCTTTAATTGCTTGCTTAATTAAACCTCTTGACTAAATTTTCATTTATTTATTTTTTACATATTTTTGGTCATGAATAATATTGTTTAAAGTTAGAACATATGTTTGTTGGTTTTAATTGCAGATGTATTTTTCCTACAGAGCAAGCAGCACCTCTTGCATACAATAATGACAGAATAACACAGGCAACCTTTCCTGGTGACTATTGTGGTCAGTAAAACAAGGCAAATATTTGTGTATTTTTGGCTGTTCCTGTTGCCATTGAGGTCAATGGGGCGTGAACCCCAAAGGGAGCAAGTGCAAGCGCTTTCTGATTCAGAAGTAACAAAACAATTGAAAGCAATCAGTTTTCTTGCATTTCTGAGCATTTTCACACAATGACTAAACATAACACACAGTCAGAGGTGTGTGCACATGAGCTTTAAGTTAAAATCTGCTACACACGTTACGCTTTCTCAAATAATGTCATGTACTTCTGGAAAATTAGGTGTGCCCTAATATTTGGCTCTGTTTGTGTATGTTACCTACACAAGTAACGTCACTGAAGTCTTCGTGCCTACTTGTCAGGGTGAATTAAGAAGGATCAGCTCAACCGATAGACCATTATTTTGATCTTGGACCCATGGTTTTATTGCATGCAGCCTCCATCAGCTTTAAATTCTCAACTCACATTTAAAAAGCAAACAATGTCCATGAACAACATTTGTTTGCGTTTAGAAAAAAAATATTTTTTTATTTCTAAAATAAAGTTTTGTTTTATATTTTTTGGATTCATTATTCTTCTCTTCCATCTTATAAACCTGCATCCAGGAGGTGCCTTAAATTTTAAGTACAAAATAAAAGCATGCAAATATTCTGCACTCAGACATTGGAAATAGGAGAGCATGAGGATATTTTCACCAGCATTGAAAAGGGGAAAACACTGCCTTCGCTTCTGTCCTTTTTTTCCCACAGTAGTTTCTTAATTTTGAAATTACTATGCAGTGTTCTATCTTTAACCTGTATATTCTGCTCTGCCTGAAGCTGCTTTCATGTTTTCTGATAAAAATTAAATATCAGCCTGCCAGGGTTACAAAGAATTTTCAGCATGGCTGGTAATTGCCCTCTCTGTAATTCTATAATGAAAGATTTACTACTGAATACATCATACAGCTAGCGCTGCCTCTAGAAAAAAAAAAAAAAAAAAAGGACCTGATCCAAGCCCTCCAAAATCATGGCAATTTTTCTCTGAAATCCTTAGTTTGAGTGTTTGAATGTTAAATGTGAGCTGACCCAAAGCCCATCAGCTGCACGGTTCTGCACTCTGTCGGTGTTCATCCAAAGGTGAACACAGGGAGATGGATGCCGTGCTGCAGGGTGCAGGGGCTGAAGGACTCCCTCTGAATTTTCTTATTTACTATTGTGCAGGTAAGAGTAAATGTGTCTGGTTTAGGTGGAAAACTTACCAAAGAAAGCAGTTGACCTGTATTCCGTGTGCTGTTTTCCTTGCGCTGGTCAAGTTTGTGACTGCGAATACAGGCTTCAATACAGAATTTGCATTTTTGTTGAATAAATCATTTGCAACTGAAACATTTCCATGTCCAAGCTGTTCGCAGTGGGCAACAGTAAAGCTGAGGCCACTAAAACAGATCTACCAACAAACTAGGAAATTCCACAGGGCTAATAAAAACCTCTCTTTCTAATGAATTATTTCATCACTTCGCTGTCTACCGGTTTCTCTTTGCACTTCGCAGTAACCAGGCAATTTAGTCTGTGCTTTCCTCCAGCAGAGACCTTGATGTTTACACTTTTCGGCAGTGCCCCCGTGTAATTCGGTTCACTATGCAGAAGTCCTGGAGTGTCATATCTGCAGTGAGACCTGGTCTCAGAGCTGGGGAGGGAGTGTGACCTGTGAGCTTGGAGCCCCTGGGCAGAACCGCCAGCCCTGTGCGCCTTTCTGCTGGGGAGTTTTGGCCTTGCTCAGCAGCTGCCGCATCGCTTTTGGGAGCGTAACGGGGAAGGCACTGAGCACTGACATCAAATGGGTCTCTTGACTCACGGCCTTTTTGAAAACAGGCAACGTGTTTAAATGCATTGAGATTTCTCACTTCTTGATGGAAAAACATTAGAAGACGAACGCTTTAATCTTGCTGTATAGCCCCAAGTTCAGAGCTTAAAGCTGAAAGCTTGCAGTTCCAGTTCCTGCTCTTTTTGCAAAGATTTCTGACAGGACATAATGCAGCTCACAGCGGTATTAATCCCATCTATAGCCTCTCTAATAGTGACACCTCCCCATACCACCCAAGCTCGACAGCCCCAAAGCTTGCGGCAGGAAGAGATAAGGCCGCCCTTGCTCCTCCGAGCAAGTGGAGCCCCTAATTGCTTGCATTTATTGCCGTTAGGAAGTTTGGGAGAGGGCCTAGCCCAGGTCTTTCCTGTGTTTCGCTGAGACAAGGCCCACCAATTTCAGCCGCTGCAGGATCAGCCCAAATTTCGCTGTTACAGTGACAAATCCAAAGGAGCTCCTTGCCTTTGGGAGGGAGATTTAGGATTCCAGATTTATACTGCGGCAATTAACTGCAAAATTTGGCCCTAAAATCCCACTGAAGTAAACAGCGGGGCTGCAGGTCAGCACCACGCACACAGCCCGGGATTAGCGGCAGCTCACTACTGGAACAATTATCTTCTGGTGAGGCCAAAACCCTCCCTTGTTCAGCAGCTGCGGGGCTCTCGGTGCTCTCCCTTACACCTGTAAAATGCAGGGTAATGCCACCAAACCAGGGGACATTTTTTTAGGGCTTCACTGAGAGCAGGTTAGTAAGCAGCATGTCTTTAGTGT
Organism: Anseranas semipalmata; assembly: GCA_013399115.1. Taxonomy (NCBI): domain Eukaryota; kingdom Metazoa; phylum Chordata; class Aves; order Anseriformes; family Anseranatidae; genus Anseranas; species Anseranas semipalmata. The sequence continues at coordinate 372,849 of VXAA01006376.1, forward strand.
TATTTGGAAAATAAATCTTACCAGCCTCTGAAGAAGAGTGGAGACTGAGCAGAGTGGCTGGACCTGATGTTTACCGGGAGAGTTAACAAGCCTGGCAATAAAACCCTGGGTAATGATGCCTCTGAAGAGTTACATTTGCTTTGGAATTTACTTTTATAAAAGCATGAAATTTTATGTAGAAACAAGATCTCTAACCACCTATATAAAAGGGTTTTTAGTACCTCTGAGAATGACAGACCGCATTCTGTGCTGCTACTGCAGGGCAGATCTTGTATTAGAACTGCAGGATAGGAGCTCAGTGAGTAATTCAATATTGGTTACTTCACAAGCTTTGTTTTTGGTGAGCATAAAATATTGTTTTCTTGAATCAATTCATTGAATTTTTTTCTCTGCCAATCTCCCCCTGCTGGATTTATTCCCAGCATTTAATGTTGGAAATTCAAGCTGTTTTAGTTTCTTTGTGCAAAGATGATTTCAGAAATTATTATTATTTTTTTTTCTTCTTCTTCTTCTTTTTTTTTTTTTCTCCTGTGTCTTCTGTATACAATTCCTTATTTCCATGACTGTCAGTCAGTACGAGGATTAAGGTACAGGAGAGGTGTGTTCACAATTTAACTTGTTATAAGCCGAAACAGAGATGAAGGAGGAATGTTTTTGTGGAGTTTGCCCAGCTTCATAACAACCATCCCCCGCAGAAAAACGAGGCATTTTCCTCAAATACCCCTCCCCACTTAACTCCGCACCGTGCCGCGATTTAACAACAGCTCCGATTTTACCACCGCGTCCCCTTGGCAGAGATACCGGCTGTACCCGCGCAA
>VXAA01006376.1:381753-481922 GCA_013399115.1 Anseranas semipalmata
AAAAAAAAAGAATAAGAAGAAAAAAAAAGAAGAAAAAAGAAAAGAAGTCCCCAATTATTATTTTTTTTTCTCGATTTGCATGATGAAGGAGCAGCCCCAAAGAGGCAATTATTATTATTGTAGCATTTTGACTTTCCATTGTAACTCTGTGTGGCTGAGTAGACCTGAAATAACCTAAGCCCAGCTACAGTGCTGGCTACAATTTACTCTTGGGGAGAAGCCCTTGGCCAAGGACTCTCTGAACCCATTTGTCCTCCTTAGTGTCACGAGTCCCCAGTGCCCCGGAGCATGGCAACAGTAAAATACAAAGAACAAGGGTTCTGCTTGCACTAGGATAACATTTGCCATATTGCTGTCATATTCACTCAGTTCCCTGTGTGTCCATACTGTAGATCTCCTGACTGTCCCCTTGGCTCCTTGAAGCAAGCCTGCGGGCTCAGCCGGCAGGGGGATTAGATTGGTTCAGAGCTGATGCCGTCAGTTTGGGTCGCTTGGCTTTGCAAACCTGAGCCCAGATCTGCGGCCAGGTGCCAGCCCCAGGGCAGGCAGAAGCCAGCAGGCAGGGCAGACCCTGTGCTCCATCAGCTGCTGGGGAGGAGTTTTATGTAGCGGGATGCTCAGGTTCCTCATCGTGCCTATGAGCTTCTGCAGGAATGTGGCTGTTTTGGAGAGCTCTCTACTAACTTTGCATCCCTCCGTGCTGTAAGCCACTCTTTGCTGTTTAGGGCACTGATCCCTGTGGCAGCTCAGCTGGGCTCGATGCCAGAGCCCTGACACTGGTCTGGAAGGACCTTCAAAGTGGAGCGACCCCTCCTTCCCCAGCTGTGCTCAGACAGACTGGGTTGTTCAAAGGACTTCTCCTACCCATTGCTCATCAGTGTGACTTTTACACTGAGTCTGCCACATTCTTCTCTCCTTTCATCTCAGGGATAAACTTCCTATGGAGAGAAGTGCTGTTGGGCTGTGGTGCCTCTCTGGGAACAGCCAGCACAGCTTGAGCTATCAGCTGCAGTACCCAAGTAACAAGCCAGCATGTCTACTCAGCTAACTGAGACCCCTGGATACAACCATGGAGGTGAGAGCAGACATAAAATAGGTCAAGGGAATAAGGGGTGTTTATATAAATCATCTGTTATAATTTGTAGAAAGTTGATGCTAGGTGAGATGGAGAGTTACAGCTACTGTATTCACAGAGAAAAAAAAAAAAAGACAACAACAACAAAAAAATTGTGATTTTCAGAGGTAAATGATTAAATGTCTTTTAAGATGTCAGCCCTCTACTCCCTTTCCACTGTGCCTGATAGTATTTCAGAGAGATCCTCAACCTCCAGCAGTGGGATTTTAAAGTCCTGGTAATAAAGTTTTCATACAATACGTTAATCATTTTTTTTTTCTAGGGCTCCATTGAGCACTCCTGGCAGCTAAGTAGGATGGTATAGTTTAGGGCAGGGGCCACTGCAGATCTTTGCCGTCTGGGAGGAGAACTCAGCTAAGCCTCTCAGGTTACAAAGGAAAAGCAATTTTCATTTTCCCTCCTGCTCAGCAAAGTAAAACCCAGCTCCTAATTTTCAGCAAAGAAATCACAATGGTTGGATTTTTAGCATCTGATCGCAGACACACCCCTGTAAATCTGGAGATGCTTACAGAGCTGGGAACCCAGTTTCCTCTTTGGCAAGGTGAGGGAAAAGGGAAAGCAATTGGCTTTCTACCATGTTTCTAAGCTTCCCTTTCTGTAGGGATAACAGAAGCCATTTATTTCTCCCAAGCAACTTCTACTGGCTCAGCATTGCCCCCTGAGATATCTGCTGGGGAACATTCCCGTAGCACGTTCTCCAGCCATTCTCCAGTCCATCCTTGCTATGGCTTGATGTCAGCCTCTTCCCTCCCCTCCAGCTCTCCCGTTGCAGACTTTTGTCTCCCCATTAGTGCCAAACATCAGTTCAGCTGTTCATGGAGCTGAGTCCTGCTTGAAGGGGTGGAAATTTCAAAGAGGCTAGTAGAGATGCAAATCTTTTTTCCACTGCCTAAAACGTCCCCCATAAATTACAGTTTCTGCGTACAAGGCAAAATTAAACCCCTTCTTTCTTACAGTAGGTGGAAGTGTTGTTTAGAGTATGGGATTGTAGTTTGGACTCCCAGGCTCTGCCTTTGTCTATTCTGCTGTGTTTCCCTGGATTCCACTTTCCCAGATTTGATCGTGATGTTTTGAATGTTTCTTTGACCAACTGGACCAACTTTCAGAATGAAAACAAACCTTTCTCCTCTTAGCCATCCCCATGATAGAGCAAGAAAGCTGGAAGAAAGATTTCTCGACTAATCTCCACTGGAAAGGGAACAATTAGGGCATTCAGGGAATAAATCAACTTTCCTGAACTTTCACTCTTTGGCTCCACCCTTTTCCTTAACAATAAAACAGATCTTCAGTTTTTGCACTAACAGTTGTGTGGACAGAGAATTGGCATTGTTTTTTCTTCTTTTTCTTCTTCTTCTTCTTCTTTTTTAACTTTTAAACTCTTTTTTTCTTTTTATTATAAAATTCCAACTTCCAGCTGACCCTTGAATAATTGGTTTTGTTGCAAGGGTTATTTGAGGTCTAAATGAGCCCAATGACATCTGTTTAATTTTAGATGCCTGGAAAATGTTCTAAAATTAATGAAATCCAAATGTATGACAAACTAATAGAACAATTTTATTTATTAAAAAGATGGTTAAAAATAATTCTAAACATTTCAAGAAAACAAAAGAGGTGAATGGGATTTGTCATTGTTTAAATTGTACTTATTATATTACATTTCAGTGAAATGCCCTCTCGACCTTCCACAGTTTGGTCGATTTCCTCGTCAGGCTCCTTCCAGCTAATTTGCTTTGACATAAACAAAAAGAAAAGAACTCAAGAATCAAATGCAGTCGTCCAATATTTGGGGTCTCAGTGCTGATTATAGCCAGATACAAATAAGAATGAATGGAACTTGCTAAAGGCAGGACCATGTTATTAATTCTTCATGAATATTTGGATGGTCATGGGAAATGTATGAAGCCACACAAATCTCAAATGTGTCACAAAATGTAGTTTGAGTGCTCATTCCTTTTAAAAATGTGTAGCTGAAATGCATAATTTGTCGTTTTCCTCTTCAGTAAGGTTTAGTTCACCTCTCTGCGCTGCAGAAACATGGGGTGGTTTAAGTGAGCAATCACAAATCATGAAGGAGGAAAGGTGATTTATCCATTTTATGCATTCGATTTGCTACATGTATTCTTTCAAAAGGAATGCTTAGCCAGAGGAATTACACAGACATCACAGATCAGCCAGGAGACAATTTCCACTAACATTTGTAATACTCTCAGTGCAACTGTTGCTGGAATTCTCTTTAACTACTGCCTCTTGTGTGGCTTAAAACACTCCAGAACAAATGTAAATTACATTTTGTGAGAATATCTATGCACACATATAATCTATGTCTTATCGGAAATCAAACAGACCAACACAGGTTTTTACAGTACTTTTCACAGAATCAGAATCATCTACATTGGAAGAGACCTTCAAGATCATCCAGTCCAACCATCATTTTGTACACTATGGTATTGTGAAGCATGTGATGAATAGCAAATTGGGCAGCATGAGTGACTCTGGAGGTAAGCACAATATCTTCAGTGAAGAAAGTGATAGTTCTCACACAACTCCACCTTTAAAAAGGAAACGAAACATAATAGTATGGATAGAGTCTGCCTCAGCCTAATGGTGCCTCTCGGGACATTTACACAAGATCATTTAGGAAAGGCTTTACTACACAGAAACAGAACATGCCCAGGATAGGTTGCATTGTTGTGTTTCATTTACAGCTTCACTCAAAATTACAGCAACTGTGGCCTAGGTATGGTACCTGGAAGGTACATTGCAGAGCACCTGAATGCAGTGCAGAGCATCTGAATGAAGGACAGCCATCTGCCCAAGTCACTGTTTAAGTTGTCCTCTCTTTCTGGGGGCCCACCAGGACTCCCAGGTCACTTTTGTAGTTGAATTTCACCTCTGTCTGCTTTTGGAATTTTTTGAAAAATGTGAAAATCTAACAGTGGGGCTAGGTATCTGGTAGCCTCTCCAAAACTATTGGGAGTGGAACTGCTCTACCAGTCTAAATAGCCCCTTTTGCTTCCAGACACCCCTTTTCTGAGCAAAGAAAAATAATTTATTTATTTTGTAGATAAAATCACTAATGATTTTACTTGCCTACCACAACAAGAATGCCAATGTATATGCCATGGAAAGCATGGTATGTATACAGAAGACCACAACTTTGGATATACAGCTGACTGTGATGCTGGAGATCTTAAAGCAACAAAAGAAGCTCTGACATCTCAGGGGTCACCTGCCAGGAAGTATTTTACTGACTTGAGCCCTATTTATCAATGGAACAGAAAGGGATGCACTTCTCTGGGCTGAGTGAATAATTGACTCCTTGGCTGAAGTTGCCAGATAAGATCTGCTTTTGTATTCCGGTGATTTACAATTGTTGCTGAAGGTTACCTTGCTTTCTAGGTAAAGGTTACCCCCAAATGGTTACTTGTCACTAGTCAAAAGTCAAAAGCTGCCTAACCTGTTCCCAAGCATCTGAATTCTGTTCCTGTCGAGTTTGCTACTTGCTCAAATAGCTGTGGATATTTGAAGAGAATATTCCACCTTGCATAGAAGCTGCAGACAATTTTTCATAAACCTCCTTTCATAAACCTTCTGTAGGGATAGCCAGAACCCACTCTGGTGCCTGTGAAATCTCCCAGGTTCTTGAGAATCAGTGATTGACTGTTAGCAGTAAATTAGGATAAAGCTGACAAATACATAAAAGATTGGTGGAATCATAGTGATCAACATCATTCTGGAAGCTGGTTGTATTTGCTATACTTACATCTGATAACAAAGTAAAACTATTTAACCATAGTTTATTGGACATTTCTCTGTTGTACAGGTGCTGAGCTCCAGATAACTGTGTTACGTGGCTCAGTGCTTAACCTTATCATTCAGTCATTTTTAGCTCAGTTGACAGAAGGATCACTGGTGTAGCTGTAATTGGAGTTTACAATGTTTGCAAGTATTAGGTGACTTGTAGCTTAATGCCATAACTATAGGGACAATAAATTACATGGTCATTAGAGGGCTTTAGCTATTCATATAGTATTAGGCATAAGGAGGACAGTAACATTTCTCTAATAACACATAAAATGTATATTCCAATTAAAACCATAATAGGATAGACTTGGCATTATATTACAGCCTCTCATGAATTTCACTGCTTAGAAATTATTACCGTTAAAATCATGGTTTCAAAGACTTGCACACTGGGATAATAAATTCTCACAAGCAGGTTTAGACAGAAGCGTTGCGCCCCATGGAGGAAGACTGTGTTTTAAAGCTGTGAAAATTCAGCTAGTGAGCAAAGGTTTGGGGGCTGGGTTTCTTGATTTCCTTTTTGTTCTCCACATTTGCCTGACTCTCCAAGCCAACTGAAGCTTAATTAAAAGCAATTGAGTAAACAGAAAGCAGTCAAAAATTATATTTAGAAGCTTTTATCTTCTTCTAGAAGCAGTTCTGCCACTGTACTTTACTGTGTATTCTGCTGTGTTCTTGGGAGACTCCTTTGAAGGGCTGTTGAAAACATCTTATTTTTAAATCCCAATCCGTATTCTGTCCCTGATATGTGCAGTGTTTCTTTTATGAAAAGGAAGATCCAAAGAGGATAGTCAGAGGTAGACTTTGACTGAGGAACAGTTTCATGCAATATATTCTTCTGTGCTAAAATACAAAGTTTTTACTTCTCTTTTCAGTCACCATTGACATCCCCAAGGACAGCACACAGCTGCTACGTGTGTGCATTCAGACCTCACAGCTTGTTAAATTCATTATCCCAAGGGTATGTTTCATTTATGTTTGAAGGTTCTGAGTCCTATGAAACTCAATCATTTGCTTCACTGCAAAGAAACAACCATGTGCTTATATGACCTTCCAGAAGAAGGCTGCTGGTCAGAATGGGACCCCCCTTCTTTATTTGAGATTAGGGCTCCTTGTTTGTTCATCAGTCACTTCATCCTTGTAAAGCTGTAAGAGATACGGAGCTGTTTGGAAGGCAAACTGAACTGTGCTTCCTTGGTCAGTTCTTCACCCCTCTCTCCCTGCCCATCCTGCAATAACCTCCTTAAGTCTTGGTTGTTAAAATGGTTATAAACTTGCTTTGGGAGATTATGGGTTTGCATCACAGTCATACAAAGATCATTTGAAGTGTGGTTAACATGGACTAGGAATTATCTCCCAAAGCTGTTTCACAACAAGCAGAACTACTAAAGACCTCATTCCAGATTGTTAGGAGATTACAAAGGAAAGTTAAATGGATCTCCAGGGGAAAAAAATAAACACCTTTTAGAAAACAAGAATGTTTCTTGAAACACACTTGCAGGAATGATTAAGAGATAGGTTGACTGTTTTTCTTCAGGCATTTTCAGCACCAGAAAGAAAATAATGACAAATAAGCAAGGCTGACGCCACTACCAAGATGAAGAGAGTATCAGAGCCCTGTAGTGGATGGGAAACTGCTCCTTTCCCTAGAGATTGTAGCAGACCACAAAGCTAGATGCTGAGAAGGACAAAGTAGCCTGTCAGCAATGAGAGTCACTCTGCTCTTCCCTCCGCAATGCCATCTGGGTTCCCATCATTTTTCTCCAGGTTGAGTTCTATTTCTCAACACAAGCCATTTGGTGGGTTTGTTGCACCCTTCCTCCACCCGCAGCCTCCTGTGGGAACTCCAACACGAAACCCAGACACCAGGACTGGGGAGACCACCTGCAGCTTCTGGCCTTCTTAGCCTGTATCGTACACATCATGCTTCCAAGCTCTTGTGTGTAGGGAGGAAGAGGCCTTCGTTCTCACTTGTTCCCTCAACTCAGGGGATTCATGTCCCAGCAGCTCTGGCTTTGAGGCCCAAGTTGCTGGCACTGAGCATGTTTCATTCACTTGGGAATGCAGACGTGGGGCAGTTGTGTCTCAAGTCTCTGCAAGACCAGCCTGTGTGTGAAAATTGTTCTTCTTGCACTGTTGAGGACTTGGATGAACAATGTGGACTGGATAACACTACTCTGCTGTGAGTCACATCCCTCTGCCACATGCCTCCATAGTGGACACTCCCCACCCCCCCAGTACTTTAGGAATTGAAGTGCAATCTGCTCTGCTCTTTTGTACAAAAGTTTCTGGTATATAATAAAAATAAATAAAGAATAGTCTACAGCGCACAGGCCAAAGATCTTATAGTTGCTGTAGGAAACATACACAGCTATCTTCCAATGGAAACAATGTGATGTCTTCTTGCATGTCCAGAAATTTTTCATTCTGTCATAACACTGTAGTCTCTCCACTCCTCTTCATAAGCCCTTCATCCCTCTTTGCTAATGGTTTACAATATAGAACAATTTAACTGTATATATTGATGTAAATCATGTCACCTTCTCTGTGAATTATATAAAATAATTCATACTGAAGAACTCATAGAAGGGTTTTTAAAGCTGCAATTAATCTGCTCTTTTCCATTACCCTGGGCAAGAATAAAAGCCAGATACAAATTTTGCTCTTTCCCTTGGAAAGGAAAAAATGCAGTGATTAAGCAACTGAAACTAGTAGTTCCGCTTATACATATATTGGATTGTACAAGCTTTGAGGAAGGTTTGTTAGTCCAGAGTATCTCCATTGAAATCAGTGGAACTATGGAATACAGACAGCATAGTTTGTGGTTGTTTGTAAAGTGCCAGCTAGTCAACAATACTAAAATAATTACAGATAAGGCCAGCTTCTTGTCAATATTTTGACTCCTATCCAGTCAGAAAATCATTTTATTTCATATCAAGTCTAATCTTTTCATGCCTGTACACTGGGAAAATGCCCCTTGTCCCATCCATCTATGTATCAAAATGGGTATTAGTGAGGTTGCACCAGGCTTCATTTCATTCCCTGCCCCAGGCTAGCTAAGCTGTACTACAAACACAAGAAAACTTTGGGTATCTAAGACTCGAGCTTGTTGTCACTGTGTACAACTCTACCACCCTTGCAGTGGCTGTGCTTAGTGGTACTAGTACGGCCTTCCAAAGTGCTGTAACAAACACCCATGAATTCAGCTGGCAAGAGAGGGGAGGAGGTATGGGTTGTAGATGCTGCATTACCTTGGGAGTGGGGAGTGGGGATCCTGCCCTGTGCTCAGCCCCCTGCTCAGCTAGATGCACAGGGTTTGGATTGGTATCATGGGCTGGCCAAGATCATCCGCTTGCCTCAACCAGCCACCATGGCTGTGAGCAGGAATGACCCTGCAGATTTCCCAGGCTGAGAAGAAACAATTTTGTAATCTTTACATCCTTGTAGTTATTTGGAAACTTTCCAGTCTTCTTTTAAAAGAGTCATATTTTATTCAATCTGTATTTTCCCAACCTCCAGTTGCCAACATTAGCCCACAGGGCTGGCTGATTTGCACTTAAGATCTGATATTGAAATACAGGCACTTAAGCAAGTATTGGGCATTTAAATGGTCCAATTTAAGTATATGAAATAAGACTTTCATATGTTTTTTCTCAACCTCACCACCCAAAAGTGAGATTTAGATACACATTTAGGTGGCCACATCTGAGAAACTGGCACTCCAAACATGTACAAGCTCATTAACTATGCAATTATGGTCACCTAATTGTGGTATTCTACACAGGGGCAATTGCTTGGATTTCCTGTGGGGAAAAATGAGCATACGTTCTCTATGGAACAGGAGAACATTCAAACTGTATGCAGCTGTACGTGTATGCACAAAATGCATGGAAAGTCCTTGATGTGGGGCATCTCTGTTAAAACCAGAAAAGAACAGCCCCAGAAACTCAGGTATTAGGAGTTAATATTAAAATAGCACAACTTTTGAAATCCCTCCTTGTACTGTCACTTTAAATGTTTTATTGATTAAGGCCTAGATTACTTAACCTAAAGCCCTATATTTATATTTAGCCAAGGTAAGTTATGAGTCACGAGTAATCCTTTTGATCCAGAGGTTGCCATGGGTCACCAGAGAAATGAGTTGAGTTATAATATCCTAGCAAACTAGCTGTGTGTACAGAAGAATAAATTAAATAAACTCTCCTTTAGAAAGTCTCAGTGATACCATACTCTGTTTCTGTTTAACCAGAAAATGTTGTGTTTGTTTTCTTTTCTCCCCCCATCTAAAACAGAAATATATTTGTGATGACAGATGCAAATATGGTCGCTGATGTTTGCAGCCAGCTGAATTGTCTCTCTAGTAAGGGTGTCAGCACTTTGCTTCTGAGCCTTAGCTGCTTCAGCAGAGAACTGGAGTCTTCAAAAACACAAGTGAATGAATTTGACTCAGGTGACTTATTCATGTTAAACACAAAGTTGAAGGTGCATTACTCAGGTGCGTTTGCATCTGTCTGGTCAGGTCTGCTGGCTACTACAACAGCAATTCAAAGCTGATCTTCATAGTCTTCAGAACCTGTGAAGTATGTGAAATACGAGCTTGGGTCTAAGTATTCCCCTGTGTTTGCAATCCAAGTCTAACTGCAATGCACTAAGTTACTTCAGTTCTCAGGCAGGCCAGGCCTGCAGACTGTAATGAGAATAAGAATTTTCTTTTTCTTGTTTTTTTTTTTCCTTTTGTTTTTAATACCCTTTGACCCTGTTAAACAACGTGGTGAGTACCCGAGTACCCACAACTCCCCTTCAAATCCTGCAGGCCTGTTTTTGCATTAGCATCCCTGTCTCACAGGGATTGCCTGTGTCAGTACTGGATTCAGAGGGTACCCTCAAGGACTGTGTTGAGTGTGCTATGTGTTTGCACACCCATTCCCTGTCCACACAGCTGGACCATGCACACATAACAGTATGAGAAGACTGAGGTCTTTGCATACTCTGGGGAGCCCTGCATGAAGCTGTGCTTGTAGGTTCTCTGAACACACAGGAAATTTTGTCTAATGTTGGCTTGCTGGCAGATCTCAAGTTCCAGCGCAGACATAAGTAAAGTCATAGGTTTGAATTCACTTTGAACTGAAATTAGTATCATAAACTAGCAAAGGATTTTGCTTTGTTTACTTTCTTTAGTGTGATTTATTTTTAAAATGTATACATATTTCCAAAAAGCATCTTGAAAATTTATTTTTATCATGGAAATGGAATGCTTCCTGGCTTTTTTGAGTGTCTTAGCATAAACTGATGTCCTTGGTCAAATTAGTGCTGCCAGTTGCGTACAAAAACCATGTAGGAGAGGTTGAAACTGATGTGACTTCCCATCCAAATCAGGTAGAACCTGCCCATATGAAGTTGGATGTCCAGAAACTCAGGGGACCATCCACTGGGTTCTTTTGATTCAGTCTAGTAACCTACTGGGAGGGATACTGAGCTTTGCTGGGCTTGCTCAAAATATGAGATTCTTCATAGTTTTCAGAAAACAGATGATGAGTCCCAGATGTTTCACACTCGTGGATTACTAAGGAAAGCAAATAGAGAGAACAAATTTTAAGGACCTAAACAAAAAATGTCTGGTTTAGGTTCCTAACTTGCTAAGTGGGTGAGTGCCTGTTCATATCCAAGTAAGTGTGGGAGCCCCAGGACTGTAAAATCATTAAACTAAAAACTCTATGAGCTGGGACTGTAGATCACATGCAAGCATGGCAGCTGGCTTTGTATCACTTCAGCCTCTGAGTCTTCTCTTAACAAGCACTCCAATTCTGTAGCAGAAAAAACAGATTCATGAAAGAATCTGCATCCCAAGAACTGGAGGAGACGGGAAACCCTCATGGACCATTGAAAGAGTGTTGGTCTCAGGGTTTTTGAAGCACACGATTATCAAAACTTCTTTTACTTACTTATTTATTTATTTATTTATTTATTTGCTGTTCCATCTATCTCAAAGCGTGGTTGTGCAATTTCCTGGGCTTAGTTGCACTTGATCTTTAAGCATAACTCAGTGAAAGATTTGACCTCAAGAGATTCCTTGTTTCTTAAGTGGTCTGTTTCTGAAACAAGACGATAATAAACAAAGGAGTACTTTAATATCCCAGGTCAATGGTTCCATATTGATAGACTCCTGTATCCAGCAATGGAATGTCCATTTGCTCTTTCTTCTTTTTATATACCAGCAACATTTTCTTGTTCTGTCCATGGAAATCTGGATATCAGCTTTAACCAAAAGTAAAACAGGTCTGGTAAAAGTGTCCTGTACTTTCCACCTTTGTGTGTAGCTGAGGAACACCTTTGTTTCTCTCAAATGCTTCTACTTTCTTTTGCATGATCTTGTTTCTCTGTATTTGGTGCCCAATTAGAGAATCTAAGATTAAAATATAGAGGAAGGAATCAACAGATCTGATTTGAAACTCACAAAATCTTCTGCTTAGATACTTCAGTGAAAACTCTATCCCAAATCTGAATTCCTGTATTGCAATGTTCAGTTTTACAGGTTAATAGTTTGTCACTTGCTTGAACACACAGGAACTCATTGGCAATTCATCATTCTGCCTTAGTTCCTTTCATTGAATAGGCAGGTCCTGGTAAATCTGACCTTTGCACAGGTTTAACGTTTCCCCTTCACACCTTCAAGGCTGAGGAGTTTGACTGACATCAATAATTAATTTTTGAACAAATACGACACACCTTTTCCTATGGTTCCTCTCAAAGATATGAGTCTTTGTGCATCGCAACAACAGGTATGTTATGAAGGGGAGAGTCCAAAGGACACTGGTAGGGATTGAAGTATAAGACTCAGCCTGTCTTGGTGCAGTTGTTAATACCATGTCTCACCTCTGTTATTCTGTCACATCTTTCACATTTCTGTCACATCTATTCTATCACATCTGCCATAGACAAGACAGAGAAGTATGTGTGTGTACTGCAAAGCTCAATATACTCAGGACAGTTTGCACCAGCTGCACTAAACAGCTCTAAATGGCTGCTTTGGGCATAAGCAATAACCACAATGGGCAGTTCTGAAAGCAGAGTCGATTCAAGTGACTGGCTATGCCAGGAAAGCTAAATAAAAAAAAGATCCAGTCACAATGTTCACAGGGGAAAAAGAGGTCTCAATGTGGAAACCCCAGCAGATGGTTATGCCACTTCTTTTGCTATTCTGCCCTGAGTGGGAGGTGTTGGTTTGCAGGGCCAGTCTAACACTGAAACATTGCAGCTGACCATCTCACTTTTCTTACTTTTCCAGGTGATGTAAGTAAGATGTAAGCCAACTAAATGAAAGAAAACCCCTGTCTTCATGGACAGCCTGATGGGAACTAAACAGTGCCATAAAGGTGGAGAAAAGTGGAGAAGATGATTCATTAAAACAGAATGTTTAGCTTTCCTGAATGGCTGATCATTGCTCATCTCTATTTTATTGATTTGAACTGATCACCAGTATTGGCACAAACAGAGATTCTAACTTCTGGAGTCTGAAAAACTTTGTAAGTATGAAGGTGAATGATGCAAACTTTGAAAAGATCTTGCTGACTTTTCTAATGTATATCAGCATGTGCTAGCATAGAAGAAAAAGAACAGTTAAAACAAGAAAAGCCACAAGTAATCTGTCACATCTTTTGTTGGTTTGGTACTTTTTATTACTAATCCTGTTCTTGTCAAGGACATTCACACTAGACAGCCAGGCTAGCTCTAATCATTATTATTTATTTTGTCTCCACAAATTTTGACCTGAGTCCTCCATTCCTGTGTACCAAGAATCACTAAAGCACCCCCTCAAAAATTTGTCTAAGCAACTGTCCCCAGTGCTTTCAGCTTGCAGAGTCCTGTGACCTGAATGCTAAAGCATGTTGGGCATGACTTGACATTGAAGGAGTCTGGTCTGGGGAGAAGGGAGGAATCTGGACAACAGGTGCTCTTGTCAGCATCCCTTGCCTTTGAGGAGAGCATAACTTACGATGCAATTTGTATTGCAACATAAATCATGGCTGCCTCAAGCTCAACGTAATTCCTTTGGTGCAGAGTCTGCAGTTCATGTGATATGGTGGGGGCTGAGGGCTGATGGTGCAACAGATATTGGTCAAGAAACTAGGGGACAAGTGACTGCCTCCATGGCATCCAGCCTCCAATAAGAAGTGACAGACAAGGACAGCTTTCTGATAGTGGTAATTCCTCAAATGAATATGGGCCAAGGGCAAGATTTTGGGAAGGCTTTAAGGTCATTCAGTTATAGGAGGAGGTACGCAGATACATTGGAACAGCGCATTCAGATTTCTACGTGCCTATTGAGAAACTGTTAAAAAGATGAGGTAAAATGGAGGAAACCTGAGATGAATGAGGTCAGCCCTTTTCTTCTGCGTGCAAAATGGAGGAGATTTTGTTTGGTTTTGGACATACAGCAATGTGGCCCTTCTTTCACATACATACTGGAACATTAATGTGCTTAGATGTGCAAGAGTGTTTCTGAGCATATGGCATGTAACATTATGGGTTCTTTGGGGAGATGTTCAGTGAAGTCTATTGCAGGTGGCTATTTCAGCCTTCACGCACAGGAAGTGGGAGAGGCTTTCTAGGTAGAAGGAGCCTGGATTGAACAGTCTCTGGGAAGAGCTCTACAGCCAGGTCTGGTGAGGAGGTCTGGGCTGTTTCTGGTATTATGTCATTAGGAAATACCATGCACATAAAGCTGGATTGTAGCAGAGGTGTCCATATGACTGTACAGTGCCTGTGGCTGCTTTGGAGAAAGCAGGGAAAGCCATCTGTTTCTAAACACTCCTTTATATTTCCCTCCTGTCAATGCATCCATGTGAATTTCTGGACAATCAGCACCTGGGGAAATCCCATCACCTTCATTCTAAGGACGAACTAGAGCACGCTATCCACTTATGTGTAACTGAGGTGCTCAAGTTTTCTCACAAAGCAAACTCAGCATGAAGCCAGATCACACTGGTGACTTAAAAAACCCAAGATCCCAGCATAAGATATTTAACCACCACCATTCTCTGTACTTGAGTATGACAATGCAGCTGTGCCACAAGCCCATGCAATCAAGGATTTTGAGTACTGAGGCAGAAAATCCCCCTGAATCTTGCCGTCATGGTGTTTTGACCTCATTCTAGGTTAACTCTTTGTATATGTTGTTTGAGCATGATGTGCTGTAATGTTCAGACACCAAAAGAACAGCAAAGGTTGGTATTTCGTGGCCTTTGTAGGACTAACTCAAACATACAGGCTGCGGCTAGTTAACAATGACTAGTGTTATTTTGTTTCTTAAGAATATAATTCCAGAGGGTTGGGGAGGAAACTAAGAAGTAGCCACTACTCCTCTGGATATGAGTGGATACTTGATCTGAAACAGCTGATAAAATAGTTGAGTGTTCTTATAAAATAAATCCCAGCTTCTGAAGAAGCTGCAGAAAATGGATTTTTCGCAGCTTCCACAGTCTTAGAGCAAGAATCCAGAGGATGGAGGTAGGACATGTTTCTCATCTAGTCATGCTCTTAAGTAATGTTCTTGTCACAAGACCCTCAAAAAATGGCAGTCACCTGACACTGGAACAGATGTCATTGTTCTTCAGCCAAACTCAACTTCGAATACCCTTTTTTTTTTTCTTTTTTTTTTTTGTGCTTGAGACAGACCATAAGCAAAAAAGAAGAGAGAAAAGAAAGTCCAGAGGAGTTTAGAACTTTACTGCACATACCACAAAGAGGCACAAGAATGGAAAGCTCTGCTGAGCTTTGAGGAGCCAGCAGGCCTGGAAGCTTGTAGGCAGGGTTGTAGGCAGCTTCCCCTTTTACTGAGACTTGGAAAATTCATTAGGCCTGAATATTGCCAGATCTACTCCGAAGGGAAGGGAGAAGGGTCATGTAAAGTTTGGAGAAAATTCAAACTGCTTTTTTTTCTTTTTAATTTGCAGATTGTGAAAAATTGACCTGATCTTCCAATTGTAAAATTTTGTCTAATAATAAAGCTGGGTGGGGCTGACCCAGGCAGGAGATACAATGATGAAGTGTTGTGCCTGGGCAGTTTCCATTGGCAGAGATCTTCTGGAAGCCAGACTGTATTTTAAAGCTCCCCACAGGAGCGAAGCTGGCCACCGGTGCTCATTCTGTTCTGCTTCTTCATCGGCGCTAATCCATACGTGCAGCAGCACCCCTGTTATTTATAGTTGACCTATATTCAAAAGCTGGTTGTGATTGTGCACCAGAAAGACACAGAAGGCAACCCGTAGGACACCTAAGCCAGAGAGATGTGCAGTGTGTGTATCCAAAGGGAGAGTATGGAGCAGGTTGATAATGAATTTTGAAGGCCAGGATTTGTTGGCCAGTGATTAACAAAATGAGAAACTTAGGTAGAGTGCAATTAGAAGGATTAGTGTGAGCTCTTACCTCCTCCCCAGCTCCTGAGAGAATGATTTGTTAAATTGACCTTTTGCAAGGCTGGGCTGAAAAGATATAGATTAGCTCATAATGCAAGAATATTTTTGTTTAATAAAACTACCCCCAAATTTGTTTGGAGTTCCCAGGCTTCTCAGGAGAAAAAGAAAGAGAGCTATTATGTTCTACAAAAACAGTGACATTTTACCCTCTGTATTTACTCTTCCCTATAGAAAATCTGCAGTAGGCCAAGGTCTGTATGACAGCAATGCTTGGCACTTCTACCATGCATTTCACATGCCCTTACAAACAACCAAACATGCCTGGAGAAGCACTTCAATAACCAGTCACTGCTTCAGCCTCCTCTGCAGTAAAACAAATTACCTGAAAGCCTTGTTGATAAATAATACCTTTTACCCTGAAGAATGGTAGATTAAACAGGAGAGGAACAGAAAGCCGTCCAAAGGCTTGAATGTTAAAGCTTTAAGGTGAGCTGCAAGCTGTGTGAAGCCATCCCTCCTCACTGCTTGCCCCAGCTCCTCTGGGCCAAGGCACTCACAGAGGTTTTGGGCAGATGCGGGCCAAAAGGCACCAGCCAGAAAACAGCTTATTGCTTCCTCCCTGTCCCCAGTTTAAACCCTATGTGGTGTTTCAGAGCCACAGCTCCTGGACCCCAGCTCATTTTGCAATGCTTGAGAAGTGCATAGCCACAATCAAGCTGGAAAGGATAAAAATGAAGGAGCCATTTTATATCCAGATGGGATAGGGGAATCCCTTGACCAAGTCACAGTCTCCGCCATCTCAGTCGCCCTTGCTGGATTGGGGATGGCAAAGAGTATACAGCAAGATGCCATACAGAAAGGTGTTTTAGCAGCTGTCTGACAGGGGTATCAGTGTTGTATTTTGAGCGCAGGGTAGGATCAACGTGCAGAGACAGGCTTCAGGTGGGCTCAGGGCACCACAGGCCCCGGTGGTGGGTGTCACCATGGCAACTGGCAGCCTGAGGTGAGCCTTCGGCCTGTCGGCCTCCCTCCAGGCTCTGCCTTGTCTTGCAAAGGTTTAAATTTATTGTCTCCTTTGGCTGAGTTTTTGGGTTGTTTCTTCATTTCAGCATTTGCTCCATTCCCTTAGGAGGAGAGGTTGCCACTGCTTCCCTCTTCCATGCCATCTCCATTCCTGGTGTGCATATTCGGGGCTGTTAACAGGGAATGGCTGCCTTTACTTCAGGAAACACAAGAAAGCTGAGGAGAAATGGGCTGTAAATAGGTTACTAAAATATCCCTTGTCCTTTGAAAACCTCCCAGTGTAGTTTGCTTGAGTACCAAGCAACTTAATTTCTGGACGTATTTAAGAAATATTAAACTCTGCTTTTTTTTTTTTTTTTTTTTTTTTTTCATGTACAAAGAGAAAGAGCCTGTATTGGTACAATTCATTTTTTTAAAGCCTTTTAAAAGTTCTCTTTGGCAACACCTCTTTGAAGTCTAATCCAATTTGCAATATATGTCTTCTAAGTTAATCCCAATTTTTTCAAGGCAACCAGTAATGTTACATAAAGGCCTTCCAAAGAATAACAAGAGTGCAAGGCACAATGTAGTTAAATCTCCTGATAAGGGGGACAATTCTGCTGTTATTTACAACAGCATAAATCCACAGTTGCTCAGCCTGTGGACTGACCATGCAGGATCTGCTCTGTTGAATCTGACTTACTTCTTCCCTTTCTGGGCTCATGCTGTATTTACCACTCAACCTGAGATTTAGCTTTAAAATGTTAATTTTTAATAAGGCAGAAATTTTCTTTTAGAAGGCTCCAGGAACCGGTTCTAGTTTGTGTTTGTTGCAAAGCTTTATAGCTTTCCTCAGAATCTCTCTAGACCTTCCATATGCATTTTCTAAATACCTATTATGCAAGCTCAGCTGTATTATGTTTGACTTCCAAAGAGGGAAAGTAAGGACTTCTTTTTCTGATACAAAAGAAGACACTGATTAAAAAAGGATGGAAAGACTGATAAGTGGAAACAAAAATCCATCAGAGGAAGTGAACTTCTGGGTTGCACTACAAATCCTTAAATATCATAAATAGAAACCTGTTTAAGGCTAGCAGACAGAATCCCCTGGCTCAGAACCAAAGCTGGAAAAACCAAAACTGGAACGAAGAGGTAAACTTTTAAATGTTGTAGAAGTTATTAATGGAACTTTTTTTCCCAAGGGAGATGATAGAGTCTTTGTCACTTCAGTCTGATTTTATTGCACATGACAATTTTCCTCACACAATCTCCTTCTCCAGCTAAGCTTCCAGAACTCCAGCTGATCATCTGCCTTGGCTCCTCAGATACCAATACCCTTTTTGCTCAGACTAGCTAAAAGACTAACATAATTATACCACACAGAGAAGGTTTTCTCAGCCCACGTTGGGCTTGATGTTGGTTGCTTCTATGAGGGCTTTTCAAACCCAAAACTTCTCTGTTGTTTTGTAAGACTATTTGGTCTAGTGAAAAAACATCTCTTGTCATGGACTGTACCTCTTCAAATCATGTCTTTTGAAAAATACATGCCTTGGTTAAGCCATGTTTTATTGAGCTTTGTGCAGAAATGATTGTCTTTAGTGAAGAGGAGGCTTGTCCCCATTATTGCTATGTCCCCTAGGGCCTTCAAAATGGGCAGCTCTTCACTCTGTTTTGGTACCTGTCTGCCAGACTGAAGGCCATTCTGGTAAGGTTTCCCCCAAAGCACCTTAAGCACTGAACAACATTACTGCTTCTTTGTCATCAGAAAAATATCTAGGCAAGAGTGGTGTCTGGTCTGAGGTGTAACACATTTGGTTGTTGTATTTTACATTCCTGGATGGTGGGCGCAGTGTTATGTATTGCTCATGAGCCAGCTTCTCTGAGCTATAATGGCATTCCAGGACTTTCATTATGTGGCCCATGTGTTCTGCATTATAACTCATTTTTCATTCACACGGCAGTAAGAAGATAGGGCAGTCCTGCTTATAATTGTCTTTTTTTACAAATCATCTCTATTTGCTCTTTGCTGATGGCTCATTTGCACTGTGAAAGGTATGCTATGTCTAGTAATATGACCCAGCAGCTTTACTGCACAACTGGCAACATTAGAGCACCCTGAGACATCAGCCAAAAACCTATGACATCCAGAATAGATTAGGTAGATTGCTATTGCAGATACAATATACTTCTACAATGTTGTTCTCAGGGTTCGTTTGTATACTGTTAAGTGTATTTGGCTATGAAACATAAATCTATTTCCATTTGCATTTATTTACCTTGTAACATGTGTATGCTACTTGTGTGTGCATTATACCTGTGTGTACACAAGTGGCTGTGTCTTCATATATGTGTACACGTACATTCACATGTATATCCCTATCATTGACATATTTTTCAGCTCAGGAATCCCTCACATGCCATTGCATCCATTATCTAATGCTGATTTAAAAGACATGTCTACTGAAAACAGTTCATTTTCCCTCACTCTCTTTCCCGGAAGATGTGTTGTTGGTCTACAATGATAAGAAAAAGTAATAAAAGAGATTGCTTATGTGATATAGAAATGAATGACAAAATGTAGCATAGACTTTCCAAATTGAAATTAGTGATGTATGGAGCTGATAAAATACTGGGCAAGATTCTCCTGCAGAAAATGTGATGAAAACAAAGTTTCCATTGACACCAAATTGTTGGCAGGAGCTAATACATAAAATTTGCACTTTTCAACAGATATGTTTCAGTGCCCAGGTTTTCCTTTTTCCAGTGAAAAGGCAAAGTTTTTAGCAGAAGGAAAGCACTGTCCATGAATTTCCTCTAGTTGGAACAACTATTTTCCAGAGAAAAACAGGCTTGATATTTTTTTATTATTTTTTTTTTTTATTTTTAAATAAGGCCTAAGGTCATGGTTTTCTGGCTTCAGACAGTAATTCCAGAACTGGTTTATACTAATATCTGGCTAGATGAACAAACCTCAGTTAGATTTAGGTCATATGTTGAACACTTATATCCCAAATTATTGCCTTGTGGCTTGTGAGACTTAGTAACGGTTCACAAGCACAATCTGATCCCTTTGTCACACTGTTAAACAGCTCATTAGATCATACCACAATCTACATAGTAGGCTGACCCCTTTTCTGGTAAAAAAAAAAAAAGGTCACCCTCTTGTGATAAGCACTTCTTTTATTAGTTATGGACATAGTGAGTTTGTGTAGCCATAGCAGCGCTGAACGTAACCCATACTCCAGTGGTTGCACAGTGACATGGCACAGTTATGATATGATCATAGACTGGGAGATCCCATATTTCTGTCTTAGGCATGATTTTCCCAAGTACTTACTGCAGGATGATGTGTGCGAACCTAGCAGCTGCCAGTACAGATCTGGGCAACCAGTGGCTGCTATGGCTCTAAAGAGACCGTGTAAATGCCCTTAAGTGGACATGCTGAAGCCAAGGAAAGGATTAAAATACCTACATCTCCTGTAGCATATATCTGTGTCATTGTCACTCTCTCCTCTAGACTTTATCACATGTGGAGACTTTCCCCAAATTGAAATACCTATGGTTATGTTGTTTTATTTTTTTCCTGGCTGCAAAAGACCAGGCCTTGCGCAAAGAGCAGTGTAAGAGTATTGGCAAAAGTGGTTGCTTTGCCTTTACCAGAGTTACATTTCCAAGAACACAGTCCCCAAAGAAAAGAAAAAGCAACTTATCCTTTTAATTTTAAACTGTAAACTGAGATTCTACTTCACATTTTTAGGTCTCCTTTGCCAAGAAAAAAAGTTAGAAAGGCCAGTGGCTTTGCAGACCTACAAAATCCACCCCGAGCTGTTCTGAAAATAAACAGCATCAAAACTAGATAGTTTAGCTGAAATATAACCCTGAAGTAATAAAACAAATGACTAACACTTTCTATTGGTCTACGTAGTATATCACATAAAACATACATGTAAGCAACTCAAGATGAATGAGTCATCTTGACTTAATAAAGCTTACAAATACTCGCTAAATATTTGAGAAGTCACATGCCAGAAGCCTTCATCACTTGTTTTGTTAGACTCTTGCTTTGCCAAGTCAAAACAATTAGAAATCATAAAAAAATAATCCACACAATCTGTCTGAAAATGCAGTTTTCTAGCACTATTTTCCTTGGTTTACAGCAGCAAGTCCTTCTTTCTGCCATCAAAATTTTGCAATAGAGAGCATGACTTCCTCTTCTCATAAGGTAAGCAAATGTTTTGCATTTATCAAGTTCCCAGAGTCAAACGGAGATAGAGAGTCAGCAGACCTCACATGTTTATGTTTCTGTACTGGAAATGAGCCACGGGAAGTTGCAGTTAAAAGGCTGCTATGTCTCGAGGTTCAAGGGACACAATAGGCTTCAATGACTTTAACGTAACTGAACATCTGAAGCTCTGTTTGCCTTAAATATGGATTGTAAGTGCTCAGAACGTCCATAAACAGGGCCAGAAACCAGAAGCCTACCCTTACTTGTGAAGCCCATCGCTAGTTTGTGTTGTTTCACAACCTCATTTTCCTATTAGAAAAAACCCTAATTACCCATACCTGCCAACCCACTGATCTAAAACCCATCCAGTCTAGAGCTACTCCTACATCTGGGTTTCCTTGGACACATTTTCCTTTTTGTCCTGAAAATTTTGTCTAATTTGGAGATACTTTTTTTTTTTCTTTAATTTTAAGGCTGGATATCCAGATGTTTGGCAATTCAACTGGGTTATTGTGCCAGTTAAGCTGCTGGCCACCCTGAAATCTCAGCTCTGTCCATTGCCTGTGAATAGATCAAAGCAATCACAAATGTGCAGTAAGATAAGTGCTTTGGGGATAGTCAGACCTACTGCTCAGGAGCTGCAGATGCAGTCTGTGCTAGTGATAAAGATGACTTGTTCAGGACATAGTGGGCTTACTGTACCAATGCATGAGTAGAAGGACTAACTCTTCCCAGAAGTGTCAGGCTTGCTAAAAATGTCTAAAAGTGGTAACACAGCTGCTGTCTGGAAAGAAATACTGCAACATATCCCAGAGGTGCATGAAAGACCATGAAAGGCAACAACAAAAGAAACTTTTTACTTCGAACAAAGGCAGGGAATGCATTTGGACAGGTGGGAGGGTTGAAGTTTCATTAACTAATTTCCTTCCAAGTTACTGGTTCAGGTTGAACCTGTTAGTCACTAAACAGAAATGTAGTATTCAACAGTCAGTTGAACAGGCTGCTCTTCCCTTGCAACTGTGCTCCATAAATCAGAACTCAGGTGTGTCCCTTTGGCAACAGGGATAAATAAGTGATTGAATGTCAGTGGAACAAAACAAGTGGTAGCAAGGACTAAACATTATACACTGAGTTGCTGGCGAATTAAATTGACTTAATTGACCATGGATGGATAAAATTTCTCTTGTGACCTGACAATTGTGTTACATTTGCCATCTAAGGGCTAAATGCAGATTTAGCTCTCTGCTGTACACATGCTCAGTGCCTGGGAGGAGTTGGTGCACTGCTGAGGGGACTAGCCAGAGTTCTGCAGTAATAAACAGGAAGAAACATCATTTGGCTTTCACTATGAAATTTGTGTCCCACAGCCTTCGTCCCATCAGAATGCATCATTTGTCTCTGGCACAAAGGAAGAGCTGTAACATTACTGGAAAAAGGAAAGATGTTGCTCCTTTTTGGAGATGGCTGCTCTCCAGTTCAGCTTTTGTGCATTGCAACAGCTGTATACTGAACTCCAAGCCAATTGTAACTATGAAAGCCAAGTTTCTAACTGATTGATCAGCTTTTTTCACAAATGTAGCTAATAATAATCTATTAATCACCTTTATTCACGCAGACTGTGGCTTGTCCCACATGGTGCACCTTGCTAAGCTACCCTCTGCAAATGAAGGTGGCATATTCTCCACAGACAACCTTGTGCAAAAATATTAATCAAGGGTATCTGTATTATTTTGGACGGATTTGTCTGAGCAGTACTCAGACAAGTATTGGAGCCCTGGTGAGAAATAACACTTCCTAAGTCCTTATTCAGAGCACAAATCGTGTTTTCCACTGCATCTATTCACTACTGGAGTGCTGGTATGTGCAATGTCTTCTCTCTGTTGGTTTGTTTTGGGGTCCTAAAGGAGGTCACTGGTTGTGAATTACAACTAATTCCCCATGTCCTGCTCTCCATGGTGCACACACAGAGAAGATGCACAAAGTTAAGCAACCTGTAACTAGAGGAAAATGTGTTGATAACTGAAAGTTATTTTCAAGGTTAAATGAATAGCACATCAGAACTACATTTTTCTGTGAGGCTATAGGGTCACTTTCACTGCAGTCCATGACTGTTCTGCTCTGCTCCACCTCTTCAAATGTGGTATTCAAACACATTTGTTTTAGACAGCCATACACAGAGTTACTTCATTATTTACATTTTTGTGTTTTAGGCACTGAATGAAGAACTATAAATTGGTGGGCATTTTGGGAGGGTCAAAAGCTGAATATTAGGGATGCAAACAGGACAACCCTTTGTAGATAGCCTTTGTCCATTGTGTAACTCCAGTCCCCAGGACCTTGCACCTTTCAGCACATGCAGGATCTTTTGTGCACAAATCAGCTTTTTATTGAGGGGTTGCTGACTGAATTCTTTGGGGGAGATGGCTGACAGTAGAGAGATCTCTCTTAGTCACACCCATATGAACTAAACTGTATTGGAGATAATCATGTCTGATGTATCTGTGGATAGTACACAATTTTTAATTTTAATTTTAATTTTTGGAAGAGGAATACAAATTACAAGTACATATTAGAAATCCCCTTTGCTTTAATTGGTGGTCGGCTCTTAAGTGAACTTTTTTCCTGAACCTATTGCTAGTGTCTGTGGTATTGTTAACTACCCAAATCCTTGCCTCAGGTTCTTTAAAAAAAATCATGTTTCTGTACCTGTGGCTTGATGTTGTATCATCTCCTTTTAGAGGAGTAAAATTTCACAGGTGGGAATGCAAAGAAAATGGAAACCTAGCAGTTAAGCATTTTTGCCTCTTCCAGTGCAGGAGCTGCTTTAAACAACTGTGTATATGAAATGAGAACAGTACAAAGCTCTTTTAAAACATATTAAAATTACTGAGTTTTCATTTTAATTAAAACAGGTCTCGGGGAGAAGGGGGAATGAGCATCACTAAAACATCACTGTACTATAAATATCTATGGAGACAACATTGGTTGTTTTTTGCATAAATTATTAATATGGAGAAGTATACTTGTATATCTGTGCGTATTCACAAAATGTCTACAAGATGGAGAGATTTCCTTAACTGTGCATATGTGCAAGTTCATATGGGCATGAATTGAGATTTTAGCAATAAGCACAGAAAAAGATGGCAGATTTTGTAGATCTACCAGCTAACTGGGATCAACTGGAACATACATAAGGCACTTTTGGACCAGAAAAGCGTGCCTTTGCGCTATTTCTATTTGTCTTCACAGCAATTTATATCTCCCAAGGAAATGGTACTGCTTGTGTGAGGAAAGAAAAAAACCAATGACTTGTCCTTTTGCAGAGAAGAGAAAATGTGTTCTTACTTACTCAGGCCTCTGTTTTTCAGCATTTAGAGATACTAATTCTACTAACTTTGTCAGTTATTTTTAAAAAGCTTATGTGGAGACTACGCAGACAGTTATTAAGTCATTTGTCTATTGCAACAGAAGATTAGGAAGGGTTTGATCTTCACTCATGTAAGGGCATTGTCTTTACTCATAAAAGCTTTCCTTTGAACATGCAGGGGTTCCTAACCTGGGGCTGGATCCCACCCCCACCCCTCCCCTATTAAATCCCGGGAGAGGTTTTCCTTGTGGACTTTCCCATACATCATCCAGTCAAGAGGGCAGTAGTTGCTGCCCTTCTCTTCCCCCCACCATCATATCTTCTTCCCTCATGGACTGAGCTGTAGGGCTGGTTCGGAAGCTCCAGGGACGCCCTGGGATCCAGCAGGGCCTGGTGCCTCCTCACGAGAAGCCTTTTTCTCCAGATCACCTCTAGAGCCTGCTGCTGCTGCTGCCCAGTATCTCTTCGCTTTGGAGCTGGCCACCAGAGGCTGCTCCCTGGATCATCTGGGGCTTTCCCTTTCCACGCTGGGGATGGGAAGACAATATCGCTCCATGCAGGAAGGTGGAAAAGCAGACCTCATCTTGGGAATTGCCTCTGGGAATTTTTCAGGAATACCAAAAAATTATCGAAACAGTTGTGATAAAGCAGTATAACCCCACAGAAAAACAAACTCATTACAGGGATTTACAAACACAGATTTGGGAATTCTTTTGAATTTTGTGGCTGCTTCAAGGAAATCACTCAGTAATACATATCAGTGACAATACACTGACTCAATTACGTTCTCAACCACTGAATTTCAGTGGCCAAACCATAGAGAGTAAGATTAACACAATTAGTTATTTATGAGTGTTGGAGTTCTAGTGAATAAGACTCTCTTTCCTTCACTGGAATGCTTAATTGGAATGATATTTTCCTTTTTGATACTATCTGCCTTGGTGTCTCCTTCACTTCATTAACGGGGACACATCAAAGTTTTTATACTACTGTAAAACAGTCTGAATTATATTAATGCACAGTGCTCTTATATGTCTGGTTTCCTACCATTTTCAGAATATGGAACCTATTTTCATTTCTGAGTATCTTAAAAGATTTAGCACCCCTTCCTTTTTAGTAATCTTCTTTGCGTTTGCTGTGCACTATGTTCCTTCTAATAAAACAAAATATTCAGACTCCCATTTTACAAGCTTTTAAAAGAACACCAGACTCCAGTGACTTGGTAAAATCTCTTTTCTACCAAAGCTTTAAAAAAAAAAAGTGTAGATAACTTGGGAATGTGTGGCATTCTTATTTGCCTTGAAAGCCTTTGATTTGACAGTATTTGCAACCAAGTTTTGTAGGCAGTTCTTCAAGACAAGCAGTAACTGGGCTTGCTTATCTTGGGCTATGCAGCTCCGCGGTGGGAATAACCCTCTTTACATCCAATCTAAGATATTTCTTTAGCAAAATATGCCTTTGCTCCTATTGTTTGATTGCACTCAGCACAGTTAAGTGGCTGTGAATTTTTACACAACAATGGAGGCAATGGTATATTTTTAATTCAATTTTATTGTTTTCATTGCTTTTGTTTGTGAGAAAAATCTTTATTATTACCTGTAATATCATAATTTACATTTTTTAGACTTTAAATTCTTTTAAATCTAATCTACTTATAGCTTTTTTTCTTTTTCTTTTTTTTTTTTTTTTTTTTTAACAGTTATGGTGTAAGCCTCATTAAAGCCCAGTTAAATCTTTGTAAGTTTTTAAGGTGACCTCAGAGAATTCTGAATCAGGTCCTAAAATGCTTAAATTGACTAGAAATACAGTATCAAACAAAAAGAGACACAACAGAAGGCTAGCCAGAGAAATCTACAAAATCTAATGACTAAATGACACAGAAGGTACATTTCCCATTTTTCAAAAATCTGTTTAAGTCACTTCCAAAATCCTTGTTTTATTTTGTTCATTGAGTGTTTGATTTCTACAAACTAAAATGAGTAATTTCAAAAGTCGAGTTGTCGATTATTTTCAGAGAGATTTACTTAAATCCTACATTTCTTAAGTCAGTAAAAATAAAAAGATTGAGGTTAGCTGATTACATTTATCTTGTTAATTTTACACACAGAACCCCTCCACAATCAAATCGTGTTGTGTTTTTGTTTTTTTTCTTTCTTATAACAAAAAATGGAAAGAGGTTTTGAGTTAAGGAAATGTTTTTTCTATGCACCAGCAGAAATAACAGACAGAGAAACAGCTTAAATATCAGTTGTGGATCATAAGATGCTTCTCAAGTTAGTCTGTGCAGCTGAACTGTATGATAGCAGCTTGTTAGTCCATAGGTTTTTATTGAAATGCCTATTGAGTAAAACATAATTCATGCTGCTGTTCACCCTTAAAACAGGAAATAATATACCCATTTAACTTAATCACAATTTATATTACATGTGCATATTTCTAAACAAGTGCTGTAGATGGAGAGTTTGGTAGCAATAATATTTATGAATTACACTTTTAGTTAGCAAAGGAAAATGTGTGACCTCTTACATTTTGTTTGACATTTGAATTTGGTATCCCGTATATGTGACATGGGTGATGGATGCTTATTAACACAGTGTATAAACAGGAAATGCTTCTAAGCTGACCATTTATTAGTGCTGTATGTGTTACAATTTGAATTTTAGTTGCAGTATCCTTCTCTGACAACTGCAGAGCTGAAATATAAGGCAGGTTTCTTTTTTTTTCTTGCTTGCTTCCTTGATTCAACAAGGTATAAAACAGATTTAACAGAGTATAATTTTTATATCTAAATCAGTCTTCTATATGGAACCTGAGTAAGTATATGAACAGACAGGCTTTTCTATGAGTTATAGAAAAGTATAGTCATAAAAAGTGGAACTGGTGGAAGGATTTGGTTGAATTCGTATTGAATTTTCCTATGTTAAATAAATAAATAAATGCTCCCATGTTCCCCTTTGCATCCTGACGTATGCAGTGAGCCATTTCCCCCGTTACTTCATTACGGCAGAAATGCAGGGAAGAAGTATCATTGACTTCACCAGAGCTTTGACAGTTGATCCACTTATGATCTATCTTTTGCAGGACTGGAGACATAATAATTTTTCATTCACACTTAATTGTTTTTTCTTTAAAAAAAACTTTCTGACAAATATCTGTAAACCTTTTCAGTAAAAGTATCAACACTTCATTTCATCAAAGCAGAAGTGAAAAACTCCACATATTTAGAAGTATTCTTCCAGGAGAGAACAAGAATATATTTTTTCTAGAAAGCAGCCTTTCCCCTCCAATTTCCCTGATGGTTTACTAGGGAAAATATAGAATAATACAGGGAATTTGTTTCCCTTTCTGTATCACGTTTAAAGCCAATCCTCAGGAGAGAGAACATGAAGTTGTTTTTTCTAAGCACAGACTTAATATTCCAAAGCATTTAGATATATATATATATATATATTTAACAAAATAACTGTGATGGACTGGTAAAGTATCTCAAAAGAAAGATTTTATTTCAAATACCTCTGTTAAAAGATGTCCATTGTATTGTGCAGTATAGGTCAAGAAAATTGTTCTCCCTTTAAAAAGACTGTAGAGAATCTCCATCTAGACATTATAAGTAGCAGGTATAAAACCATCTTGACTGTTACAATTAATATTAAATACCTTTACTAAATACACAGCTGTCCACATTTTGGGACCCAATCACAGGAAGGTTAGCAACCTGGAAATTGAAGCTGCCAGATCTTTAATCTAACATTCTGCTTTTCGATGGAAAAAACTAACGTCTTTATAGATGAGAGTCAAAGGTTAAATTTGGTTTGTATCAAATTACAAAAATATGCTTTTGGTGAGGTTAGATTCTCATGCTCAGAGCAATTCAAACTGTAATGAAAGCAAACATTGAAAGAGATAATCCCATTAAAGATGAACTATTCACTTTAACCTCAAATATTTGGTAACTAAAATAAAACCATCCTAGTAGAAGGAGTATGAAGTTCAGCTTCTTAAGGCTGAACTTAAGCCTTAAGGGAAACTGGAACTCGATGTTATACCTCAGACTGCACAAGAAACAAAATAGCATTCCTGTTTCTGAAAGAAAACCTTATTTTGAGGGAACAAATTAATCCATGTTCTCCTCCTGAGGTCTACACAAAACAGTGGTGACCCTTTTGACAGTATGTCTTTGGACACTGAGGAGGAAATCGTGCTTTCCTCCAACCAGCAGTTCTTCCAGTAACAGTGACACCCGCACAGTGCTGTCGTACAGTGGGAAGTAAGGAGCAGGGAGAGGAGTGTCTGCAGCTGCGAGCTGGCTCAGGCTCACGCATGTCTTCCCACAGCAGAGGGCTGTGCCCATACCTTCCACCACCAGCAACATTAGGATGTCTTTCTGTCACATGGATCCCCTCAGTCATGCATCTGATTTCTGAGAGAGAATTAATTCTGCTAAAAAAAATCAAGTCTGAGCACAGAATAAAACCTCAGACCAACCCGATTTCAGTTCCCGCAGTCTATCCCCTCTGCCACCACAGCCTAGCACAAAGAGGGAGGGTAATGGGACTATTTATGAGGGGCTTGGTCAAGGTACAGAGTGTGGTTTGAAGTTCCTGGTAGTTTAAAACTATCCATTTTTTTTTGATACAAGAAGCGAAGCAAGAAATATTTTTAAAGCCCCATTGCTAAAGAATTGAGCTCTTTGATATAATATGACAAAGCTTTTGGCTTTCAAGAAATACCAAAAAGCGTCCTTAATCCCTGAACTTCTGATACCCCAATGAAAACTCCCCCTTAAACGCAGTCATAGCCAGAGTCTTTCTTCATTCCCAGAGGCACAGATGCCATTTTCAAGAACGTAGGAAGAGTCTCATATTCTTTCTTTTTACAACTTAAAATAGACTGAAGAGAGTTTTTTTTTCTAAGGTTAAAAAAAAAGTAAAAAAAACAATCATAGACTGATATTTCTTTTTTATGCCAAGTTTCAGCCTGGAGAAAATTTTATGGCTGAGTTCTAATCCACCCCAAACCCTGGTTTATAACAGAAATGCTGACACAATGATAACTATAGCGTTACAAATGCTGGCGCTATGATATTTATTGCTCCCTAGTGCCAGCACGGGTTAATCCTCATTAAACGCATTCATTTTCTGGCCTTGTGGAGAGCAGATCATTTAGTGATCCAGCAGGGTATGGGTCCCTGGTAGCGTTAATGGAAGATATCACACAAGACATAGTAAGTGAGGAGTCTTTAAGGCGGCTTCTGTAGGTGTTTCTCAGGATTAAGTGGCCTTCTCTGGGGGCTTGAGTTCAAATCCAGAGTGTCTATATCCATGAAATGTCTTTGTTGCAACAAAATAGCACGCACAGGGAGAGGAACTTTGTTCTTTTTAGCTACAAGGAAGAGTATGAAAGGAAACATGGCATTGTCATGTGTTTCCATGGTCAGCAGTGGAGCAGATCCCATGGGTTAGGAATGAGCAATCTCTTCCACACCTGGACATCCTAAATCCTCTTTTACATTAAACTGTCCTGTTTGATAGTATTGGAAGAGTGGAGCAATAACAAGATCCCTGTAAAATATCTGCCAGCGGATCCTTCTATTATTTACCAGAAAAAGTGAAACTTAAAGTTTAGCTGCATTCAAAATTTTTCATGTCCCATCCTCTGAAACATTTATTTTAGCAGCCCTAGAAATTGAAAAGCTCAAAACATTTTCTCCATAAAACTATGTGGAATGACGGGTAGGCTTTTTCCAGAGATTTACACACCAACGTCATGCTTGCTAAATCTATATGATAAACTGTAAAAAAATGAAGGAAAGTTTCAGATTTGGTTTAGAAAAGAGGAGGTTACAGTGGGCATGCTAGCATTTTGTTCTTGCTCCAGGTTCTTCAGTACAAGCCTGAAATCACCTGCCAACATCTCAACCTTAGAAGTCAGCCCGTGGACTTTAACCAAGGGGGTTACTTCCTATGAAAAAAAATCTGTGGACAAAAAGGAGTAAGCATGTGTGCAAAGTTCACAATGAGTTCAGTGAATGATCATATTTTCCCCACAATAATAAATACTTCTATAATTTATAAATGCCTCGAAAGGCTAAGATATGTGGGGGATGCAGAGTCAAAGTGTCTTGACAGGAGAGAGACAAAGGAATGAGCCAGAGAGTGGACTGACTACTAAAATTCCTCATCTTTGATTTGTTTCCTTTAGAACTTGTCCCCAGAGAAAAAGCTGCACTTTCTAGAGAGGCTTAAAAAATAAAAAGAAATCCTCTGGGCTTGTGAACAGTCAAGGAGAATTTAAAAAACCTTCAATTTGAGCACAGAGCCAAAGAGGAATATTCAAAACTTTCTCCTCTTTTATTAGATAATTGTTTTTTAAAATATGAGCAATAAGAAAAAGTAAGGATTTTTATCAAAGGATTAAAATCAGAGATTTGTTTTCTTCATTTCAAGCAATGTTTTGCCTTGCTACATGGGAGCTCTCAAATAAGAAAGAATCAAAGTAGCTTTCATCAGAACTATTTAAATCAAAAGCAAGAGTGTTCAAGTGAACAGAAAGCCATGTCTTCAGTATGTGGATAAACATGTTTTCATGACAAAGCCACTTTGAAAGAAAAGGGACTAATGTACATTCCCTTGATATTAGAATGAACTGGAAATATAAATGAAAATAAAAATAGATTTATTTTTTTTTGAATTTTCCACAGGGTAAAATTAAATGTCATGATCTTCTCTAACAGAAAGAAAACAGTAAAATGCTCGTGTGAAGAAAACAGCCTGTGGAAAATTCAGAAAGGTGCCTTTAACAGGGATGCAGAAAAGACTTGCTTCTGTTTGTCCTTCTGGCAGGTACAAATGTTTTGTGCTGAATCACTGACTCCAGGGAAGCAGGTTAGACCAAGCACAGGACTGTGAGGTCTTGGGCATCTCCAAGACCTCTTGAATTTTAATGGGAGATGGAAGTGCTGAGTGCACTGCAGAACTGTTTGGAATCAACAGGATGCAGCGGTGGAAGACAGCGAGGGTCAGACCCACCTCACATCTGGTGTGTCCACAGCACCATCCCAAGGAAAAGGTGGTTTGGGTAAAGACGGGCACTATGCAGTTGACTTCAGTTTGGTAGCCTGCCAGCAGGGGTTCACAAAACTTCTGGCACAGGGAAAGTATTAAAGGAGGAAAGAACAGTATTAAATCCCGTTGAAAAATTTGCAGGGCTGCCAAGAGCTTTCATGGCCTTCTCCGCAGAATGGAGAGGGGAATTCTGAGGTTCGTTCCTTCCTTCTAGGGTTTCTTAGCCTCCCCTGGCTGCTAATTTTTTCTCTGCCTTCATTTTGAAGAAGGATTGAGCTCTACCACTGGAAGAAATGTTTTCTCACCCATTAGCCATTTGACACAGAGATAGATTCTCACAGAAATCAAACACAGCCTCTTACTGTCTGCCCCACCAGCACAGACTAGTCCGACACAGCTTTGTACATCTTTGAAGTTAGCAGCATAAGTGAGCCAGGTCTTTTTATAAGGTTGCATGTGAAATTGTCAGAAGAATGAAACCATTTGCAGATGGTGGAGTGATAAAGATGGTACGGTATCTCACTTGTATTTGCCCCTCATTTCCTTGGGAAGAGAAGAAAAGGAAAAGGGGAGGAGGGAAAAGAAAAAAAAAAAAAGCAGTGGAAGGAAAGAGAAACTCCAGCAAATGAAATTCTTTTGACAACACAGTGTTGAAGGAGTAAGTGAGATTTCTGGCAAAACCACCAGGACTCTGAAGACAAGCTGACTGCTGCAGTATTTATTACTTTGCTTTGATGAAACCTCTGACATCAAGGACTTTCTTAGTGACTGATTTTTGTCAGAATAATGCTGCAGGAACTGAATGTGACAGATGATCTTTTTGGACATGAAGCCTGTGCGTAATGGCATGAGAAAGAGAACATAAAAAAGTCTGCCCTGAAGCAGCTTAATGTGGCCCTCGAGAAAAGAGCTGTTATCACTGCTTACTGATGTAGTCACAGCAAGAAAAACTTACCAAAAAACGGATCCTGAAGTCAGACAGTTCAACATGGGGCTGAACAACATGAGGGTTATGCTTCCTTATCACAGCCTGGCTGAGGCTGGGACTGGCAAGAGGAGATCAGGCTGAGCAATGTACCTCCAGAAAAGAACTAAAGGCTGGCTTAATTGTGTCACGTCTATCCCCTGTATTGCAATACTGCAACACCGTATGAGCTTGATGCACCTCACATCTGCTCATGCAGAAGGCAATATGCCTGTATTTACTCTTTGGTATATCTGAACGCAGTGCATGGAGGGTAAAATGACACTGTGATGTGCCTACTGGATGAGGACTGTAGCTCTTCACAGAAACACAAAAATTCTAGAAAAAAATATTTCCAGACTAGGTGTAGTATCACATATGCTTGTGTACAGCCAACTTTTCAAACTCAGTCATACCAGATTACTACAGAGCATCTTGGATTATCCTGAGGTAGAAAAGTTGGTGAATAATTTAGAACATAGTATAGAGCAGTGGAGGATATTTCCAAAGCAAGTAATTGATGAAATATTAACCACCCTTTTCTCAAGCCCATAGGACTTTGAAATATTAGCCTTGGAGAAATCTGCAGTGAAATCTTTGGCTTAAGGCAGATACCTTTTCTGCTTTTCTTCCTATCAAAAGTTTCTAACTGAAAATCTGAGACAGAGTTACAGTGCTCTGCAGCAAAACTGCTATTTTTAATCCCAAGGGAGAGTGTAGCAGCAAGATACCCTAATCTTTTCTGGATATCTCAGTATGTTTCTGCGTGATGTATTTATACACCTTTCTGCTTTGATTGCACCTCATGCAGTGTAGTCATGCTTGTTTTCTGTAGGAATATTGTGAGGCGTATAGTTGGTGTTAGTATATTTTTGTGGAAAAAAGGTGAAGTCTTCTCAAACACCAAACTGCAAAATTATTAACATCATATTTTGTTTTGACTTGCCTAATATTTGCTGTACCTTGAGATATGGGCTTTATTTAATGTATAAGTCTGCCTGAATAAAAAAAAAAAGATCAAATGCTTTATATTTAGTTATATCATAAGTGTAGAATAATACCTTCCTGAATGATAAATACAACATCTAGGAGCGTAGGGCAGTACTGCCACTATCAGGCAATAGATTAATTGGGCTGTGCTGCAACGCCTTTTCTCTTTTTGGTTACACAGAAAAAGGAAACTAAGTAGGCTGCTAACTCTCAAAACATCTGTATGTGTGAGGTCTTTAGTGAGAATTTATAATTCATACTTTCTCAAAGAATGTGACAGGATTTCCAAGTACTATAATGGCAAATACTTAGCAATGTTGTAAATTAATCCACGTGTGAAACCCCCGATTCTGTTCTCATTGTTCTCTCTGTTCTCTCATGAGCAGAACTCATTTCTGTTCATTGACTCATTTCAGTTCAACTGACAAGACAGGATTTCTCCCTGGATCTTGGTACATTACATACACCTGTCAAGCCGAAGCTTCAAGGCAGCCCCAAGGGAGCATCTTTAAAAGACACTTCTGCAATAACAATGAACTCACCATCCATTTGCAGCCTGTTTCTTTAAAAGGATGAACAAGTTATGAACACACTGACCAAACCACTGCAATTTTCACAGAGCATTCTCTGGAGAAGAGTATGATAATACCTGGGTTTGAACCAGCACCTCTTCTTGCACACCCACAACTGAGGGTGGATCGCAGCACAAGTCAAAGGGCAGTACCCTGTTGCAGAAGTGGTGCAGAGGGGGAATGTGGTTGCCTCGTCAGGCAGCAGCTGATGTGTTTGCACCAGTATGTAGGCCTGAAGGAAGCAGTAAGCATGCTTCTGAAGGAAGTCTGGCTTTCAGTTATATAAATATCTAAATAACCAGGATTGTACAGTAACTCCTGTAAGCGTTGCTGATATCTCCTAGATGATATTGCAATATTCTGGTCTTGCTGCTCAGCTGAGAGCCAGGCATGCAGGGTGCAGCTGAAAGCCCTGCTTCCAGGAGCTGCAGTGAGCAACCTGCAAGTTGCTCACTGACTTCTTTCTCCCAGAGACCCTTCTGGTGTCTGGCAACGTTTCAGATGTGAACTTGCCTAACCTGTGGCAGTGATACACCAGGGTTTCAGGGACTCCATTTTGTAGCTGCTGCTTGTAGTAAGGCTGGCTCCTCCTGTGCACGGGTGTAAGTAACAAGGGCACAGGGAGCTCACGCAAGAGGCTTCAGTGTTCACCTGAGTTCAGGGGAGACCCCCTTCCCTCCTCCAGAAGTGTGGAGTCACTGGGTCTGCACATGTACTTCTCTAAATGCTCTCTGCCTTGTCAGGAATGTGGATACCAGCTCAGCCATGGACTAATAAAGCAGATGAAGTGTTGCCCTGTGTTTCAGAAAGAACATTTTAACCCCATCAGGACTTTACTGATTGCCTTTATGTGAGATGCTTTGTACAAGAGGAGGATTCAGCTGATAGATAAACTGGGCTAAAACGTATCACTGACTTTTTTCTTTTTTATTGTATTTTTGCAGCATATGCTGGCTCATAAATTTATGAACCATTTTTTTAAATGACTTCTTACAAAAATAAGCATATTTGGGTGGTTTATATTTGTTCTTAATAAGTGGAAAGGTTTACTAAAACTGGCCTGATGTGATGACTTCGAAGGGATTATTCACCATTGATGCCAATACATTCCAGACAGCCTGAAGAATTAAGCACTTTGAGTGTCAAAACCTATCTGAATATCACCTGAAAGTTGTGCTGAATGGCACTGTTGTCTGGAAGGAGTGAGGGTGTCAGAAATCCAGAGCAAGTCAGGGGCTTTTATGGTGGGTGAAGGCAGGTAAGACTTGACTTTGCATTTTTATATGAGCCTTTCAGAGGATGATGTAGTCAAGCTCTGCAAAGAAATCTGGCTGATAAAGCTGTGAGGCAAAGCACAGCTTTGATAAATGGTGTGTTTCACTATTGCATTCCTACCAAGTATTACTGCCGCTCACTAAGCAAATTTATTGTATTTTATTCTAAGGTTTGTTGGACTCCAGGTGTTAGGAATTTTCCTCCTGACTCTCTTATCCTACTCATGGTTTCACTTTTCTTTAAAGGAACAGATTTAACCACTTGTAAACAGAGTTCGCTAACAGTTTCTGATGATGGTCTCTCAGATAGGAACAAAATCCCAGGGAATTGTAGATGCTCCCAATGGATCAGTGCATGTGGGTAGCACTGGCATAAGTAGAATCTGAGTCCTTGCAGGACAGCACATTCTGCAAGAGCTTTCCAGTGAGATCACTGAGGCATTGATGTGCTGAGAAATAGTTAAAGGGAATGCCAGGAATTATTTCTGATCATGAAGCATGGCCAAAGCGAGCATCGACGTAGGATTCTTTTTTTTGTAAAACAGGCAGGCTGAGTTCCATCACCTGAAGTATGTGCTTGTATAAGTTGGTGTGCTCTGTAGAAGGCAGAGATGTCAAAATGTCATGTCCATGTCCTGTCTCTGATCAATTTTCCTAAGTGAGTATTTTCGCAGACCACAGTCCATGGATGGCCGGCAAGCAGCAGGAAGCTTATTGTCTAGTGGTGCTGGCTTTCTTCCTGATGTCCACCTGTTATAACGTAATGTAGACTGTTAAATGCCTATTTAAAGGTGACCTTGATATATTACTTTTGCTGTAATAGTTACAAGGATGTTATGTTAGTGAATGGAAAGAGACAAAGTTCATTTAATTGCAAGTGAATAGACTCATGTAATGACAGAGCTTTGAAAATCCTTTTTAGATCCAGTGTGGTTACTCATTGATTTTATTTACATTGAAAAGAATTCTGTACATACCCAACTCTCTGTCTATGCAGGACCTTGTGTAGATTTCCTGTTAAGGTCTTTGACTGGTCAAGTGGTGTTGCTCTTCAGCACCATGCATGGTCCTCACCGTCAGAACAATGGCACAAGTCACACTGACCCTTCAGCTCATCCGACTTGTGCTAAAGTCATTAACAAAAATTACTGACATTCTGCTGACGGTATTAAGGTGCTTGGATTCAATTTTTTTTTTACCGTAGCCGTTTGCATGTTTTACTAATAAGCAGGTGAAAACTTACATTTCTGGAAGATATTGCAACTGCAGAACTCAGATCTGGAAGGTGACTAAAATCTTCGTCCCTCTTTAAATAAGTGGGCAATAACAGGGTGCAGAAACTTTGAGTTGGAGCATTACTTGGACTCATGAACAAGGCCACTCCATTTACTGCACCATGAACGAGCGGTGCAGAGAGGCTGGTGTATCAGACATTTCCAAAAGTGCTGTTAGTGGCATCTCTCCTTTTTTATTTTCTTAACTACAGAAATCAGCAACTCCAAAGTGTTCCGAACTCAGGAGCTATCCAGATCTTTCTGTGATCTTTAGAAGGTTGTTTGCTAAGAAGACTGCAAACAGTGCCACTCGCAGTGTCCTCTTGTATTATATAGCTAGTGATCGAAGTACAAATTCAAAGCTTAGTTTAGAATCTTTCCTTCCATAGTTATAAAAAGTAAGAACAGCATGAGGTGCTAGAGGAAAGCCCCAGGAAAGGAGAGTTCTTTACATCAGAAATGTGGATTTATTTATTTATACATTTACTTATTTATTTTGGCCTGTGTGTTTGTGAATTTTTCAGAGATGGCTTGACTACAAAGACTAAGAGCTAACTGCAAGATGAAAAACACTTTGAGATCATTTGTTTTATTTCTATTTTTCTCTGTCAGGTAGTCACCTTTGAGAACAAGACCTGGAAAGTTTCAGCTAGAGAAAAGGTGCCAGTTCCACGTCTGCAATCTCGTTTCTGCTGCACACACTGTTCCCCCTGTTCAGAGTTTAGGGGCTTGCTTGGGCTTCCCTACAGCTAAATGCTAGCCAGGAAAGTTGGGATCCAGATACCTGTTTGGATTACACCCAGTCACTGCCATCACTGTACCACATGCAGGGATGCTGAGATCCCCCACTTGCAGTCTGGAGGACAGGTACAGCTAATGTAGATTTACCCTAAGCCCCACACCTGCTGTTTCCCACTGGTAATGCAGCCTCATGGTGCTTGGTGGAAGACATACTGCCATTGTCAGGACCTTTGTGTTCAGGTGTGTAAAGACTCCCTTTGGGCACTAAACATTTCATTTGGAGCTGGATCTGGCCAAAGTCCTTGGATCTTCCTCTCTCCTTCTCTTGTTAACATTTAAAGTGTTTATTAGCTTTGCCTACTAATGAAATTACTTTATTCTATATTATTTCTTCAAAATATGTTATTCTAGGTAGAAGATCAGATTCACATTTGTCCACTATGTAAAACACCTCAAAAGAGAAGTAAATTATACAACTATTTTAATGTCCCTGGTGGTAAGAGACAATCAGCCTTTTCCCTCTGCCCCAGTCTCTAGCTATTCCTGCAATCACTTCATTGCAAGAAAATGAATCAGTTAGATCCATATGAAGCAATTCTGAAAACACACTCAGCTGAAAGATACATTTTAGCCTTTTGGAAATATTTTCAACTTTCAAGATAACTATTCCTTTGAGGGACTCTAACTATAAATCCCAAAGTGCCCGCAAGCAGTTGGGTAGCAGCCAAAAATGCCAAGTCAGGGGAAAATAATTGTTTTCAAATGGTGACAAACCTGCAAGGTCGGCAGAGAACAGAGGAACTGTGTTGCTGAATGAAGATAGCCATGTAACTCAGGACTGTGAGTTCTGTACACTAAGCAGAGCCTAGCATCTCTCCGCAGGGTGTTCAGAGGCTGCAAAAGCAGAAGGGAACTGGTCGGCACTGGTCTAACTCACAGGGCAGAAATGATATTGAAAGAGAATCTAAAGACATTGGGTTTAGACAGAGTGCACACTGCCAGTGCTTTGGGTTGTTCTGTGTTTGTTTATCAGAGGTGAGGAAATGACAGGTTTTGTATTTTTAAAGTTATTGCAATGAAAATAATTTGACAGCTTGGTCTGGAGATTTCTATGCCATTATGAAATACTGTTTGAAATTGTCCAAGGCAATACAGTAATTACACAGTTAATCATGTCTAAGGGTGAATGATACTTCGAGTGGAGGCTGGGAGATTGCCACTGGTGTTGGTCTGATTCCTTTGTACCGCGGGCAGATGCTTACACAGTGTGGGAACATGCTGCAAGGGGTGCCGAAGCTTCGGGAACAGCATTGCTTTCAAAACTGCAGTTGCAAGTCATGTGGAATCAGCTTGAGGGAGCCTGGTGATTACTTTCTAAGGATATCTACATATAAAAATATGCCTGGTGGTATAAATCAGCATAGTTCTGCTGACTGCAGCGTAGCTGCATCCATCTACTCCAGCTGAGGATCTGGACAAAAGTATTTAGGCAAAACAGAGGATTGAAAACTACCAGAACACCTTTAAAGCTAATGTGCCAGCAAGCAAGAAAGGCATTCAGTTATGTGGAGTAAACTTCTTTCGTCTGTGGTATTTAAAGCAGAAAAGTGAACTTTAGATTCTCACCATTTTACTGCATCTGTTAAAGCAGTATTGGCTTTCAACAATGAAATGAGTATTCAGGCCAAGTGTCTCTGCAGAATTTCGGGCACTCCATGAACGGATAAAATTTCAATTGCAGAAACAAGAGAAAGTACCAGACACAAATGCACCACATATTACATTTAAGGAAAGACAGTGAAGTGGGCAGGTTATACCGTGGGAATAGGCAGCAGCTGGTGGCTGACCCCGGTGTTATGACAAAGTCACTGACGAGGCCACAAAAAATTAAGAAAATTAGTAAGTAAAGTCAGCCCGCCTTTAAGAAATCCAGCAGGGCTGGTCTGTGGGCTAGCAGCAGGGAACCGCTAAGCTCTGGGCTCGGGCTTCAGGATGGGTCCCTTGTTCCCAGGCAGACAGAGTTGGCAACAGCCCGTATCGCTCTCTGCTGGCCCCACAGGCCAGAGAGAGGAGGTATATTGGCAGCCCAGCAAGGGAATGGCAGCCAGCTCCCCTTGCCAGAAGTCAGGTTGCTACATTGGCGGTGAGAAAAAGGCTAAAGCAGGGCCCCTTCGATGCAGCAGGCACTGGGCTTGCAAGGAGATGCATGAAAAAGCCCTGAGACTGTGCCATCAGGATGGAAAAGCCCAGGCCAGGTGGGACTCACCAGTCAGAGGTCGGCACCGTCCTTCAGCGCGCGGTCCCGGGGACCATCATTGCTGGCGGAGCGGCAGAGCTGGGCGCTGGCGCAGCCCCGGGGCCCGCACCGCCTTGCCCCACAGCCACGTGTGGATGTGTCTCACTCTCTCACCTGGCCAAAACTCTCTGGGGTGCAGCGTGGAGATTTCCTGAAGACACCTGTGCTTCAGCGGCTCCGGGGTCTGGAACAGGCTGCAGCTCTGGTCTCCCCATGCATGGGGCTCTCTGCATATGACTTTTCTCTTTCCACTGCTGTTCTGGACAGGCCTCCCGCTCATCCTTTCACTTCATTAAAAGGGCTTCAGCCCCTCCTCCAGCATCTTAAAAGACAGTGCTGGGAAGGTCAGCAGTGACGGGAGTGACAGGCAGAACCGGAGTAACTACTGCACCCTTTTTCTTAAAGCCCCTGCAATTACCTTCTTTCTAGGTGGGAATCTCTCTCAGTGATTATCTGGCTCTTCTGATTTTCATCAG
Source organism: Anseranas semipalmata (assembly GCA_013399115.1). NCBI lineage: Eukaryota > Metazoa > Chordata > Aves > Anseriformes > Anseranatidae > Anseranas > Anseranas semipalmata. The sequence continues at coordinate 421,353 of VXAA01006376.1, forward strand.
CTGGACAGCTGCATCTCTGGGATTATCCTCTCAGCATCCTTGCCTACCCCTTAATGTCACAGGCTTTGGCCAGTTAGTCCAGTTATAGCTTCTCTCAATTCCAACCTCATCCTCCTGCAAGAGTAACTCACAAATAAAGCGGAGTGGGAGTTTCCATGTTAACGTGCTTTCCTCGAGCCCTCGGGGAAAGGTCCTGAACATGATTTCTTCCGCTTGGATGGAAAGAGGAATTCCTGTTAGAGCCTCCATGAAATTGCAGTCTTCTTTTTTTTTTTTTTTTTTTTATGAAATGTAAAACAAAGTAAATATTACCTTAGAGTCTCTTATTCGTGTTGCAATAAAATGAGAGACTTCCTTGGAAATAAGTTTTAAGACACAAGTCTTGTAATGTTCATATTTATTGGAGTGGAGTTCACAGCTGACCTGAGGTCTGGAGGGTTTGGAAGCAATAGTCTATGTGAACTTCCAATTCTTTCTCTCCTTCTCCAGCACAAGGTGCAAAAATGGTCAGTTGTTCAGAGACTTCCCCACCCTTCGTAAGCTTGTGTGCTCATATATCTCTCATGGTACATAAAGAATGACATATTGCAGTGAATCTGCTGAGAATAGCTTGTAAAATACATCATTATATGAATCAGCCTCATTAGAAGTCTCCCTTTCTCATGATTTAAAACAGACACAGTACTTGCAGGAGTGGAAACCAGTGTGTTTTCTTTTTTTTTTTTCCCCTGTTGCTGGCATGTTGTGCTCAACCAAATGTTGAAACAGAAAAAAATAATTCTCTGAACTCAGGGCCAGGAGTAGAAAGCAAATACTGCATTACCCTGATGCCTCTCTGGCATAATTAAGGTCTCGGGTGTTTCCCTGGATGTATGACTTTTCAGCTTTGTTAATAAAATATTATTTTGCTCTTCTAAACAACACAAAGCTGCATTCTTTGCATTCTCCAAATCCCCCTGACTCTGGACCCTATAACACCTCACATTCAGCATCCTTAGCCATTCCAGGCTTTTCTCTCACAGCTGCTGCTGTGTTTATGAAGGGGATTATACGACATGGTGCCTGTGATAGCAGGAGACAAGGCTCAGTGACCCAGGAGGCCTCTCTGAGTCCTATTTTATGTAAGGACTGGTGTACCAGGTGCCACAACTGCATGACTCAGACCCTGTTCAAACTGCTTGTGTGCTGGTGCAAGCACTTGGAAATGAACTCAACGATGTTAGTGTTTTACCTTAGACAAGACTACAGCAGATGCAACCCAAATGACGTGCCACAAATCACAGCAGCTCTGGGCTAGTGGCCATGTCATGCAGGACTCATGGTAGAAAAGGAATGTCTCTTTGCTCCAAGGCAATGAAATAGCCTCTTTCTCTCCCCTTTGCCCTCTGCATATTGTAGAGCACACTGACAAACTGCAGGTACAGCAACTTTTTACTGTTTCTCTCGTCACTTCAACATAAGAGAATGTAGTATTTCTTGCTATTACTTCTTTTAAGCCACAGCAATACACAGCATGTTTTGGCTTATAAACCTCTGGCTGCAATCTTATGAATCGCATGGATTTTTAATCAAATCTGATAAGCGCAATTGCTCAGTTATCCTCAGTTGTTCTGGTCCCCAGTGCTGCCAACCCTGTAACCTGGTTTGCTCTGCATTGTGGGCTTGTCACCAGTCTTGTTGGCTGAACACTGTGGTACATTTCTCTCTCCCACCCAAGACATTGGGCCATGGACACCACCAAGGGTCTTGTCACAGTCAAGGCTAGGACACCACAACATTGCTGGCAAGCTGTACTTATCTTGAGCTTGTTTCCTAGACTCTGCTCTGATTTTCACAAAAGTAGGTCAGGATGTGCAGTCTGGATGAGTTTTACTCACAGAGGTGATAAGCAGCTTCTCCTGCTCTACCTGTGTAATCTTCCATGGAAAGCACCATTTGCTCTGCTGGCACCCATAGGCTTTAGACCTTATATCCTGCAGTATCCACAGTCTGCTCTTGAACCTGGCGTGCCTTCAGGGGCTGAGAGCACAACCATGTCAGTCCGCATGGGGGTGTCTGTAGGCTAGCCTTCAATACCCAGGTTTGGACAAAATGGGCCTGCTAGGACGGTCAGAAGCTGCACTAACTAAGCCAGGCAGTGAGACAGGGGCTGGCAGTCAAGCAGCTGCAGGAGGAAAAGAAGGACTTCAGCCTCTCCTGTGCTCTGAACATCTGCTTGCTTTTTGTTTGTTTTTTCTTTCCAGTAGAAAATACAAATCCCTGATTTACCTTGGACTTTAGTTTGGCTGTACTAGCTAGCAATCAATGGATGGTACCGAGGATTCAGCATAGTCAGAAGATAAAGAAGTCTGTGCAAGACCCCACATACTCTTGTTCTACTACAGCTCAGTCAGGTGGTGGCATTTCAGGGCATAGAACAAACAACTTTCCACTCTATTTCTAGCCTTGATCATCCATTCCCAAACATTTTTCTTATTTGTCATGACTTGAAGGAATTCTTTTTAACAGCAATTCACATAACCTTTGTGTCACTGCTGGTTCTGCCACTGACAGAAGTGGGTTTGCTTTTCTTTATCGCTCACTTTGTCTAATGAATCATAAGACCCGTTGTGTTTCAGTTGTGGCTATGCCTTGGGACCAGGCATCCCTTGCAATGCCAGTCTTGCCTCCTTCCTCTTGGATTTGATGGGGAGGATCTGGTTGCCAAAGCTGGGATTTCACAGCTGTGGTCTGACTGACTTCCTATCAGTGCACACAAAAGAAACGAGCACACAGCAACAGCTACATACCCACTTCAGACTTCTCAGCTGGAACAACTGCTGCGGTTTGAAGTTGTTTTGTTAACTTCTTTGGCTAATTGATAACATCTGCATCTCACCACCTTTCCTTGCGTCTCAAGCTACTTCCAAATAGATCAGATAGATAATACCGTGGCAGATCTCAGTTTCTGTATTAGTGATATATTATTACACTTTCAGAAAATTCTATTAAAACCTGGGGGGTGTCTTCAAATAATGTTTCCTTTATAAAGGTTTCTTTCACACAGTCACAGAAACAAGCCCAGAGACACTAATAAAACTTCATGTTATTCATTTGGTGTTTCCCTCGTGATCATGGTCAGATAAAAGAACTTTTGAAATATTTCACACTATTTTCCTTTGTCTTTCTCTACAACACCATCTAAGTTTGAAAATTACTTTGGGGCTTTTAAATATCGGAATTAGCTTTTATTTTTCATAATTTTTCATTACCCGTGTATTACAATAGATGAATCGGGAACTAATACATGTGATATTTCAGTAAATAAAATCTTTGTATTCAAGATCACTCTTGAAGTCTGGTAATACACAGTGACACCATATAGATCCCAAGGAGTTATTATGGTTGTAATGGAAATATCGTATATCTCATATCTCAGGTCTGATATATCAGCTCAGCCATAAAAAGAAACAGGATATTTGCAACTATATTTTAACAGGGATTTTGCTGTTACCATGAGAACATGGATTACTTAGAAATTTTGGTGAGAAAACTCTTAAATGGTTTCATCAGTGTCCAGCCCCAGGAGAGTTCAATTCTTTCACTGATATCAAAATAGCCATTAATGCAGTGAAAATCAGAAACGTATGAGTGTTTCATGGGTGTCTTACTGTACATCTCAGGCTTAAGTCTCAGTACAGGTCAGATGGTCCCTTCTATCATATTTCAGGATTCCCAAGATCAGATCTGGGCTGTGCCTAGAGACAAATGTCCACTATGAGTTCCCTATAACTTGACGTCTTTCCAGTTTTGGCTGGGTAGAGGTTCCCTCCTCCACCTCCCTGTCACTGTTGGGATGGTTTGCGCTGTTACTGAGCAAGGCACAGAGATGTCTGCAGGTCCTGTGAAGTGCAGAGAACTGATGTGAACCAAGACTCAAACACTTGAAATTGCTCAGCCAGCCAGGAGAGCCTCATGAATTTTCCTGTAAAAGGAATTTCTCAGGATTCAGGGAGACTAGTGTTACATAATCCTTCGAAAACAACATTTGACACAGGATAGGGCTATCCCCTTTATGAAGTCCCCAGAAGAACCTGCAAGATGCCATGAGAGCTATTATTATTGCAATTCTTTTATTTTGTGCCATTTCAGCATCAATAACATCTACAAAAGGAGTATAGATAAAATCCCAAATACAAATCTCTCATGACTTCACCTAATGCAAGCTCAACACATTTGGTCTTAATCTGAGTATCTGGGCTGGGATGAGTTCTGCAGAGCTGTAATAAAATAAATATTTTCCTGCACTGAGAATGGCTCAGCAAAAGGTTCAATGTCAGGTCAGTGCAGGGAGTTCTTTAACCGTGTTTTGCTAGACATGGAATGTATCCTCACCTAAGAAGTTGTCAGAGCTCCAAACAGGCTGGTGGAGTAGAAGGGATTTAAATCAAGCATCTCTTGCTCATTTTAAACATTGGATTCCCTCAGAATTTGAGGAAGACTGGGCAATAGGTACAGCCTCAGATTCTGGAAATAAAAACATTTCCACCAGAAAAGTTAAAAATAAATGAACGAGTGACTTTCTGTGGAACTCCCTTTCCTGCTCTGCCCCATTCAAATTGGATTACTTACAGAAACAAAGGGAACAAGCAGCCTTGTTACAGCAGGCTTGGCCCAGGTGAGTAAGTGTGAGCTACTTAACAATTGGCAATATGGCAAGAGCTCTTTTAATTGTTGGGTTTTTTTTGTTTTTTCAAACAAACATGAACCACCTGTTTTGCCATTTTAATGCAGGAACAAAAGGACACATGATTCACAGGTGCATCATAAAAAGGAAGGCGGAGATGGTTGGGAAGGAAACCTGTCTCTTTGCTGCAGTATGTGGTAGAGCTTGAAAATTTACTGACCAAACATTTTGTGTCATCACATGATTGGGGCAGAAATAATATGAATACCTGAAGAATTCACTAAGGTCAGTAGTTTTCCATTTCTTTGCAATCACATGGTCTGTCAGTATGCTGTGGATGAGAGGGAAAGCCCCTTTCTTTGTTAGGTCATTCTGAAAGCTATTCCTGATGAGAATGTCACTGTACCAAAACTCTTGTTAGCTAGGTGTTTAACTCTGGTCACTTTTCTCACAGCCAGGTGCTGCTGTAGCTATATCAACATAGTTCCCTTTTAAGTTAGTGGGAATGGATTATGAACTCTGGATATAAAATTCAGCTTTTAAGTGGTCATTCCTTGAAAGAAACTGATCTAATGTGTAATTTTTTGAAAGCTTGATGCTTTCCTAGTGTGAGAAGTGATCCATCCTCTATCTAACTCTGTATTCAGTTACTGTCAGCTCTAATTTGCCAGATAGAAGTTCTCTATTTCTCATTTCCAGGCTCATACTGGCCTATAAAAAGAACTCAGAGGTTTGACCTAGCTTTTTAAGAAGACTGTGGGCAGAGCTAGACATGAATGCAGGAGTTCTGGTTCCAGGTCTTGAATCTCTGACTAATTATTAATTGATGTGAATTAGCCTTCAGAAAGGTCAGCCCTAAGCACCCCAGATTATCTCAGCTCAAAGCAAAGGTATCGGGTACACCCTTACAGACCCAGGTTAGCAAGAAAAACACTGTGTGCTCATAGTGGAAGTGGATGACACTCTACACCTGGGCCTAGAAGTTTTACCACCCATTTAAATTCATCAAGTGCATTGGAAGTAATCTTATCCTTCTTGGTAGGATCTAGCTCTCCTTGTCCAATGATGTAGTAGTTCACTGAGTTACTGCAGAGGCCACTCTAGGAAGAGGAGATGTCTCTCTTGGTTGAACTTACTACAGGCATCCTCATCTGCGATGTGTTTTCAGGAGAGGGCTTTTAAAGAAAGATTGAGGCAAGTACGTATTGTTTGTTCCCTGGCTGCCAGTAGAGAGGTTGATGTGTCCTGTCCTTGCAGAAGCAGTGGCTGGTCAAGTGAAAGTATTTCTTTATGGCCATTGCCATTTATCCTTTCATTTTGGAGCAGCACTAATCTCTTTCCTTTTAGGGTGTGTCAGTACATTTACAGACTATGATAAGTTGCCCTGAATTGAAGGGTTTACAACCATATGTATATTTTTTGATTTTGGGACACATATAGATCATGTTAAAAACCAGAAGTCCATTGTTCAATCAATCAAGTTAATCCTGGTGCTCCTTGATAACTATAGCTATCGCATTTCAGAGTGATTTTACTGGATATTACTGGGATTACTTGTAGTAGCCACTCAGTCTAGACAGGGGTTTCTATTACAGTGAACACAGACAAAAGGGTAAGAAATATTAATGCCCAACATCCATTAACCATGCACAAACTGCATATCAGAGTGTGGATCCTGTTCACTTGGCTGTGGTTCTCCCTCCCTTTTGTTTATCTCTCAGGAGGGCACTGGCTTTTTTAATTAAAAAGAAACAGGTTGCCTTAACAAAGGGAAAAGAGCTGCTTAGAAATTTTGCCAGTTAGAGATAAGGGGAGTTAGAAATCTTCAGATGAACTGTACCAATATAGAAAGGTCCACAAATTTTGGCCCAAGAGTTGTCTTCAGGATGGCCTGTCTCTTATGGCCTTTTCTCCAAGTGGTGAGCATAGTCGTGGTCGTCTTTCTGAAATGAACAGCTTAGAAACTTGAAAGATCTCTGAGAAACCTATCATTGTGAGAAATATGGTGAAGTTCATCCCAAGACTGTCATCAGGGCCAGATAAAATTATACTACCCGTTGTTTCCGAAACAAAGCCACTTAGAATGAGAAGCACTCCAGCAATGCTGTTCCTTGAATAAATGTAATGTGGCAGTGACATGTAGTTCCCGCCGTCCCCTACGAGATAATTCTGCTGCAACTAAATTAGGACAGTTGGCTGATTAAAATTAGGTCTAGTTAACAAGGCACAGAGTGAGGTAATAAAGTTAAACTTTAAAGCATTTCAAATTCTCAATTTATGTTACTCCACATGTTCAAACTCGTAACGCATGGGCAAACGTATTTGCTGCTTAGACTGCTTGTTGTGTCGCGGACTTTATTTTGGGTATGACATATTTCGGATTGTTGTCAAATTGCCTATCATAACTGAAGTTCCTCCAGATCTTCCAAAGTATGTTAAGAGTTAGGGTAACAGTAGAAACGCTTAAACATTTCTCTTACATATGGCCTGCTGTACTGTATTAACTCCACCAAAGACGCTGATGTCCTCTTATTCTTGACATCCTTCTAAGACTTTGGGAATCAGAAGCTAACTAGCTTGCTGTTGGAAGGGTCTGCAGATCATGTCAGAAGTTTCCAAAACTTTGTGGTTGTGTGCATTTTTTTTTTCTTAACAGAGCAAATCAATATCTCCAGCTATGTAGGAAGCTTGCAATTATTGCAAGATTACCTTAATCCCTGGGTGATGAGGTCAGTTCAGTGCTATATGGGTATATAAATCAAGATTTCCCTGCAAAACTTTAGCTAAGTATAGGCCTAGGGAACATACTCTGCATGGCCAGCGCTCTGAAACTACTTCTGTATCTGACAGCTGATTTCAAAATGTTTGGACGTGGTAGGCACTGGGAGTCTGCATTGCTGTTGCTGTCACAATGTCCGTCCTTCAGCTTCTAAGGCTGGGCACTGCTCACCTTGAATCTTCCAGAGCAAACTTGCCCGTGATAGGAAACCTTGTCACTGGTTGGCCTAGCTCAACAGTATCTTTGGTGGCTCCCAGGTCTTCTCTCCAGTAAGAGGGAAATAAGTAGTGGATGTGTCTTAGGTATTCCCTGTTGTTGTAATTCATTCTAACATAATGTTCTACAATCCTAAACATTTTTATACTGTGAGACAAGGGTTGGGTTTATATCTATGTTTTACAATATGGAAGTGGTGCCACCAAGAAGTTAAAGGCCCAAGTTTATCTAAGAGTGTGAGTACCTCATTCTCTGGGTGACTTTCCTTGGTAGTTGGTCTCTTAATACAGTTATGGGTATGATAATAAGTTACTTGCACAAAGTCTGTGTTGGAGCAGGGCAATGCAGCTGGGTTCTTGCAAATTTTAGGCTTAACAATGAACATTTTTTCTTTTGTTGCGTACATTGTATACATGTCTATGTTGATCCAGTAGCTGAAGATTTGCTTGCTTTGATACACCTCCTCAATTGAAATCTCATTTCATGGTGATAAATCGGGAGTATCTAGAAGGTTACTCACTGCAGTTGCAGAAAGGAAGGTGCCCTCTTTTCCAGGAAAATCAGCACGGTTGGTATTTTTTTGATCCTGTTTTTTTGAAAGTAAAGCCTTCCGAATGAGCCCATGGGGACAGCCCTTTTCAAGCAGTCAGTGGGCAGGCTTGAAATACTGCTTGAGGAGTAAAAACCATCCCTCCTTGGAATAAGTATCCTTATTTTCATGCAGGTGTGTGGATGGGATGTGGCAATTTTCACAGTATTCTGGATGCGGTAGGGTGTATGGTGGCAAAAAAAAACAAAAAACAAAAAAACAACATATGGTGTGCTGTTAGAGTTCTAGAAGAACAAGATCAGAAAGTTTCCCCTGTGAAAACATTGCCTATGTCTAGATTGCTTTTCCAGGCAGCATAACCTGAATCTATTGAAGGAGTTACTGTTATGTAGTTTGACAAATACAATGTCAAACCATACATATAATTTGAGGCTGCTTTTAATAAGTATATTCTCTAGCCTGTGGTTCCTACTGGTTTAAATGTCATCTCAGCTTTTTTGGCAAAATAAATAACAGCCTAGAACAATGTTTTCAGGAAAAGATGATGCTTGGAAGTAGAGCAAGCAGCTTGGCATGTGTAGTGAAGGCTAGGGATTCTGTGGCTTTCACTACCCTTCAGAGGGCTTGGACTAATACGTGTACTTTTCAAAAAATAAAAAAATAAAAAATGAACCACTCAGGAAGGTTTTAGCTGAAATGCCATTCAAGACAACTTGCAACTTACTCTTTCTATGATTGTATTAGATGACGTGAGGCTCTTTCTTTTTTTTCCCCTTGAGTATAACTAGACTTTCTGAATCTTTGTACATTCCCTGCTAGTTTTCCTTGCCTTCTTTATTTTTTTCATACTTTCCTCTGGTTTTTTTTTTTTCTTTCTTGTTGCTTGTTCATTCTTTCACTCGTCTGTGTGTTTCTCCCATTGTTTATTCCTATCTTTCCTTTTTCCTTTCTCATGCTCACTTCTGTTCAAAATTGCCTTGGCTTGAACTGCTCCAACCAGTCCTGGCAAAAAAAAACCATCTCCTTGCCAAGGGCAGACTATGCTCTCCATCTAATGTTGGGATCACATCTGATCCTGAATGTAGCCAAACTAAAAGGGACAACATTATGGAAAGACTGGAGGAGAGAAGGTGGCAGGAAAGCTTGGAGGAGTATGCTGTGCTGAGCTCCAGGTCTCCTGTTTAATTTCAAGCTCATTTCCACAGGACTATCAACAGCCAAAGGAGAATGATGCAGTGTGAACAAGGGCTCCAAGAAACCATGTGGAAAACACATCACAGTACCAAAGAGGTCCTCACCAAGGAGTCTCTGAAGATTTCTGGCTGATTCCCACTGACATTTACACCTGGTTGGTGGACAGGGTCACTGTTTTCAGACTTGCTGAGGAAGCTGGAAAAGCAGAAGGCTTCTTCTGTGATCCCTTCTCCCCTGCCTGCTGCACACCCCATTTAGCCTGGCTCTGTGGTGTCAGGGGAGGACTAGAACCACTGGGAACTGCTCATAGTGGTGTGGGATTAACAGTTGGGAAGGATGACAAAAGTCCTGAGGTTCTCTGTGCATTTCCTGACCAGTTTATGCTTCTTGATAAATCCATTGATTGACTTCAGTCCCCACTTCCTGGCTGCACAGCTCAGCATTGGATTTAGGAAGCAAAATGTTTTTCAGATCTAGAGACAGTCGAGAACTGCATTTCCTGGTGTGGCCCGAGATAATGGCCTCAGACTGTCCTTTGAGGTTTTCTGTATTTCTTTCATTGCTTCCCAAATGCCACTCAGATTCCTGTAAACTGAGCAACCAGTGGTACTGTACCAAGGTTGTTAGCTTCAGATTAAACCTTCTTTGTTAAACTTTGCCGGTGATGTGGACATTTTGGGAGTTTCAAAGCATGAAGGAGATAATTGTTTGTGGGAAAGGCTGGCTGATGGTATTTCGTTAGCCATCTGGCTGAGAGATCCTGATTAACTTTAGACAGTTTGTGAAAGACTGTTGAAGAAGTAGATGTTTAAATGACAATAACAGCATTCATCTCAGTTATTGTCTTGGTGAAACTCTTGCTTTAACATTGGCTTTCAATAAAGACCTGCCATTTTAAACTTCCATTTAATATAGAAAAAATGCTTTTAAAGTTCCAGATTTAGAAGCTTTTACAGAACTTAATAAAAATTCATTCTTTGGGCAAAGTGCAGTCGACAGCTGTACTGGTACTGATGGTTTCTATTTAAAAACATGTTCCTTTCATTTGCTGCATCTTGCAGCTGCTGAGAATCTTCTGTCTTGCTTCCTCTAAGTCTCTCTTACCATCTCCCAGGCACTGGAGAGAGGAGCCAAGGGCCTTCAACAGCACCCGTGGAGAGAAGCTGCTTTTATTTTCTCTCTCCCTTGACTCAGCTCTCTGTATTGATGTGGGAAAGATCTGGACAAGTACCAGAGATGCTGGGGGGGGAGAAGATGCACTGTAATGCACACAGTAGATGTGATGGTCAAACGCTTCACTGTGCTTTAGAAACTTCATTGGATACATAGACAGTGGTATGGCCAAGGGTGCTTCAGGACTTCACATAGGAGAAATATACTCTTAATCCTTATCACTGTTCTGTGACCAACCTACCAGGTAACTGGGCAAAGTGTTCCCTTCCCCCGGTGATATTTGCAATATAAACTTGTTGCGACAGAGGCTGCTCATCGTTTTGGAGTTGCACATTTCCTTGAATAATAAGGTCCTATTGAAACAGTAACAACAGTACTATGGGACTCCTGCGAAAGGGGAATGCATGTGTGTGTCTAACTTCTGCCATAAAGCCTTCATATTCTGCATACACCAACAATTAAATGCTGTTGATTCTGCACCGGAATTGAAAGGGAGGATAGGCAACAATAACTAGAGTAAGATGTACTATTATGGGAGAATAATTTAGGGGAAAAATACACAAGTTTACTGGGTAAAACCTCTGTCTGGGGAGCCCAGGGTCTGGCTTATCCTACTGTTAGCCCCTTCCTTTTAGGAGACAGTTAGCAACGTGAAGGAAAGGCAATCATGTTAATCTCTTGCCTAACTAGTAGCTGTATCTCTTTACCAACTTAGCACTTCTGGGCCATATATCCATGTAGGAACCCCAGTTGTACTTCTTTTTATGTGTATTGACTTAGTGGAGTGCAAACATGTTAAAAAGTTCACTTTCTCCTTTATACGAGTCTATAAAAAAGCTCTTAAAATGGAGTCATAGGGTTTCAATGAGACAAACGAATGATCAGCCGAGACCTAACAGTCCTTTCCGATGGATTAGGTGCTTTACTGTGAGAAATCTTAAGATGCTAATCAGCCTGGAGAGTTTTCATGCCTCCAGCACTATGTAATGACACAAAATATTGCGATGCCTCCAAGTTATAATGGAATAGGCGGGTAGGATGTAGTAATAGGTATCACTCATGATATTTGATTCCAGTTAAAACTATGTTTTCAAGTCTCTAGGCAGCAGAGATTTCTTATGCATTTATGGGAATTTGAGTAAAACTAAACATATACACACTAGCTTGGAAATTTTTCTAACAGCTATTTGGACACAGTAATGTGCAGAAATAATTGTAAACACATGCACAAGTAGATCAGTGTGCGTTTTCAGTGCCTGCTTTTAGGAGAAATAACACATTAACATATTTTCTGAATTTTGCAAATGCACTGCAAGATTGCAGCTCAATAAACTTAACTTTATATGTTCTTTTAAACTGATGACACAGTATTATATCAAGATGTTTTCCAGTTGGGATTTAGGAAGCTGTAAGACATGACAGAAGTGTTCATAACCGGGACATTTCAGCACAATTTTTGACTCACACGGAGTTGATCAAAAAATCAGCTCTCCAGCAAGGAATATATCTGTTTACAAGACTTACTGTGGAAGGGATCGATCCCACTGCCAGAGCAGTAAAACGCATTCACTGCAATAGCACAGAAGCAGGTTGCAGTTTACCAGAAGGAATCATTTACTGTACAGAACTGTTACATTTTACTTCTGTGCATTTGGAAATTTGGAGTTACGTCCTGAAACTTCCATTTGCAGGCATGTCAGTGCTGTGTTTATATTCCATGTTGGTCACTGAGATTGCAAATGCGATCAATCTGTGAGAAAAAGAAAATTTCATCTGCATTTTTTTTTTTTTTTTCCTGGGAGCAGGGGTGTTATTTTGGGGAGATAAGGAGCAACACTGAAGTGTTTGGAAACAGTCCCCAAGAAAGCCCTATTTCTAGAGGCTTTCTACAAACTAATGTGGTGAAAAGAGGAAAATTTCACTACAGGTACCACAAAAATACCATTGTCCCTGCTCGGAGCTCCCGAAGGTTTTCACTGTGAGTAGTGCCCACTGAGCATTGAAAGGATGCACCTGAGCTAGTGCTGAAATTTGCTAACGATGCAGGCTGGAAATGGTTAAATAATGCTATTCATGGGGCTAGAAAATCAACATTCATCCCTGGCACAACTCTTCAGGAACAGTGCCAGCAACAAGTAGCTGAACTTCTCACTGAAAACAAAGGACAACGCTACTAAATGCCTGGAGTCTTAAATGGTTAGTAGTTTGTCAAGGTGATGCGCTTGTGGTCTTCACTGAAGCGCAAGCTGAGAGACATCTCTGTTACTCACAGAAATGTGTAACCAATGCAGTTTGTGAGCATTTATGTTGCTATTGTAATGACAAAATGTTATCTGCATAATTACAAAGTTATGTTCTGATAGGGATTTTTATTTAAGCCTGTTACATGCTCCAGCAAAGCAGAAAATCCCTTACTGAGTACCGTTAATAATGGAGCATTAAGAATACACTGTTTTCTTTTCTTGCTTTATATACATCTATTTATTTTTCAAATGACTGTATTTTGGTACTTTCTAGGACTTCTCTCCTGGGTGCTGGAAAGATCTTTCCCCTGGACCTGACAACAAGAGGGACTGTCACTATAAACATTTCTGGTAACGCTTCCTGTGCCTTTCTGGGACTGGCCCTCTCCTCCCACCGGAGTCTGTAACAGGGTCTGGGAGGATTTAAGTGGGAGACAGAACGAGGGGAGTTTGTCAGCCCTAGAGAATGCACATGGCCTAGGAGAGGCTGATAATGTTCAGAGAGAGATTTCCTTTCTGTAAGGATTAAACTGAGCTTTCTTGTGGAGAAATTCATGATACGACACCAGAGGACTAAGATACTCCTAACTTTGCTAAAGTTTTAATTTTTAAGTAGTACTGTGTGGAGCTGGGAGCTGGACTTGATGATCCTTGTGGGTACCTTCCAACTCGATATTCTATGTTTCTATTCTATGATTCCCCTAGCAATCTAATTAGTAGAATCCAGTGAGGTTAGCACAGGCATGGACTCCCACCTTGGCAGTGCTCTGGTGATGGTGGGGATCTCCTGGGAATCCTCCTCAGGGGCTGAGTGGGTTTTTGGGCTGTGCAGATGAGTGGGGTCCAGCTGGTGGAGAGGCCCCCCCAGCAGTATTTGACTGCCTCAGCCTCCTGATCCTGGGGAGTGACAGGCTGCGGGGCCAGCCCTGCCCTCTCCAAACGGGCAGAGTAAAGGTGCAGCATCCTAGTTTGCCGGCCTGCGATGAGTTTGGGAAATATGAAATAACACTCTTGTAAATGAAAAGGGAAGGGAAGGAGTGCGAACCCTTTTGAAAGAAGTGGGTGAGAAGGAAGGCAGGAGGGAAGGGCAGGCAGGAGGGAAGGGCAGGCAGGGCAGCTCTTTGTGGTTCAGCCTTCCTGGAGGCAGCCCCACTGGGCTGAACCTGCCTGCCTGCTCTTCCGCTGCTGCTGCTTACATACAGCAGAGGCATTGGCAGAACAACCAACCAATAATAATAATAAAAAATAGCCACTATCAATCAGGCTTTGCATGCTGAGCCAGTGGGAGTTTGTGCCCTTCAGGCTGTGGAACTGGTCCTTCATTTCCAGCTGTGTGTAGCTGAGATACTGTGGTCAGACACACTGGAGGGAAGCAATCTGTGGGGCCCAGTTTCCTACAGGGATTCCCACACTGCAGAGCCCTGTATTTGGGGGAGAGTTAGCAAGCTGTCCCGTACCTACTCTTCAGGTAACTTGCTGCTAGGATGCATCTTCCCCATGCTGTGGGAAATGAGCTTGTCTCTCCAGTTTCAAGGCACAGCAGTAAATTAAGCAATGGAAAAAGGACCCAGAATCAAACCCTTTCCTGGGCTGGGCACTTGCAGAGCTGGTAAGTGTAATGTTAACATTACCTGGCTTTATTATGAACATGTGCACATTTGGATTTAAAGGCCAGTGGCTAGACTGAACAAATATTTAATGCGAATGGGAGGAGGGAAAACATCTATTTTCTTGTGCCAGTACAAAGGATGACTAATTACACCAGGAACAGCTGCAGTGCCCCTGAAACTATAGAAGACCAGCTGATTCCTACCATGTTTCCCCAGCCAAGAGGCAACACCTGAGAGTTGCCAGGTAAAAATTGGGCTCTGTGCTTTGTCCAAGTCATTAGGACTCCACTTGCAGGGAAGTGAGCAGGGAACAGACTTTGCTTCACTGCTTAAAGAGTTGCTCAAAAAGAGGAAAAAAATACCTGGGAGAAATATTTCAGTCCAAAGTAATATTTACTTGGGTGCTTAAAACTTTGTAAAATGCCCTGGAGGTCACAAGCCATTCATCCTGCTGTGTATTTCTCTTTAAGAAGGTGCTTGTAAGTAGTACTGGAACACATGTGTGATGAGGGGTTGCCATGGCAAACAGGTTTTGGCACTATTTAAGACAGAGTTTTATTGCACAGCAGAATAAATAAGCATGTTAAAGCCACATACAGTAACTTGTTGGCACATACATTAATGCTCCCAAGGGTTGCAATAACTTAAGCACCCTCCCTTTAAACATTTTTTAGCGTTTTTTCTTTTTTATTGACTACATGCATTTAGTATTAGGGCTAGGAATGTCCCATTTCCACCCCCTTTTGAAGTGAGTAATTGAGGCAAAAAAGGAGGACTGTCTAATAAATCATAAAGGCCCATTGTACACAGACAAGAGGGGCAATTTTTCCTTTTCTAACATACATAAGGATAAGCCAGCATGAGACACGACTGTGTGCTAAATCCTAATTCGCTCACTCTAGACATAGGAGTAGATTGGTGTGTTTGTATTTCTGATAGAGCCTGAATAATCAGAAATAGTTTCACACCATTTTCTGTAGTTTCTGTCTCGCTATTTTGTGCCAAGCCGGTCTTCCACCACATCACAGCAGCAAGGTAGTTGCTTCAGCTTTAGCATTTTTTGAAGCACCTGTTCTGTTCCCAGTTTGGCTCCCAGTTCGCACCAGTGAGTCCCCATCAGGCCTGGAAATACTCCCAGCTTTGAGGAAGTGCTGCAGGGAGGCAAGAGGCAAATCTGTGCCTGTAAGAGGGCTCAGGCTTGTGGTGCTCTTAAAGGTGAACGTAAATTACTCTTTAGAATGAAAGCTCTGGTTTAAGAAGAGTTATTAGTGTATTAGACTGGGCTTTATTAGCTCAGAGGTTTCGGAGCCATGTGGGAGGTGTGACACTGGCTCCCTCTTCTGTGGGAAGCAGTAACCTTTCTGTTTGGAGAACTTCGAAGCTGCCAAAAGCAGGCAAAGCCCACAAAATCTCCCCCATCTCCTCCCACCTCGGCTACATTAGCATAAAAGCACATTAGTGCAGATGTGATCGGATGATGCCCAGTCATAAGGCAAGTGGCACAGCGTTGCCCCCTCCCCTGAGGAGGGAAGGGTGGCTGAAGCCTTCAGCCAGAGCTGATGGAAGTTGTTTCCTATTAAAAAGTGAGGAATTGGCAAGCGTGATGGACCTCGTTCTCTTTGTTCTGTTGGTGAGTCAGGAAGTTAGTGGGGAAGGGTGACAGCAAGTACATACGCTCACCCTAAAAGGAGACTGCAGTCAGCGCTGGCTGCTATTATACTCGGAAGTAAAACGTTTTGCACACTCCCTAAGGTTTTAGGATGAAGACTGTAATGTGTTTTACTCTTAGGGCCCTTTTTGCCTCTTACCATTTACCAAGAAGAGCCCACAGCCTTCAACATGATCATCAGAGCTGCCCATCTTTCCTAAACTTTTTCTGTACACTCGGCAATTGCTGAACCGTGCTTGAACCTCATGAAATGGGAGGGGGGGAAAGAAAAGTTGATCATTTTATATGAAACGTACATGTTTGTAATACCGCATGCTGGTAGGCTCACTATGAGTTACAACTTGCTGAATAAGAGAAATCATGAGGGAGGGATATTGCATGGAGAAAAAAAGAAAAAAGGAGGTGATTTTTAGGCCTAAAAAGGTGTCTCCTGGGCATAACCGGAGTCGAAGAGCTACCACTTCCTTCTGGTTGTTTGGATTTGCTTGCAATTAAAGCCTAGTGGAGCTGTCAGGGGCTGTTGACAAATACATTATAACCAACTTAGGTTAAGCGAAAATTACTTAAAATTAATCCATCCCTGCACAATATTCCTGTTTCACTTCAGAGGAATGTGCCAGGAGGAGTAAGTACAATCCTGACAATGTTCGGGGAACCTCCTCAAGGTGGAAATTTGCAAATAGGGCTACTGTAGTATGTAATGAGAAGCTGCAGGGCTTTCAATTATCCCACATAGTCTGTCTCTTTGCAACTTGACTGACAGCTAATTATGCTGGTGCCATTTTTTTGGCAGTGGAATTTAATCTCCCAGATGGAAAGCAAATCAATCTGCCCATCGCTGCAGCTGAGGCATACTTTGGCTCAACTTTAATTTATTCTCCTAAGCCTAAGAAGGCTAGTCATTTCAAGGTACAAAAATATCAAATTTCTTCCATTAACCAGGCTGGTGAAAAAGTGTGGAAGAGCTGGGATTTCATAGGCTACGCAGTGAAACATTGTCACTCCTTGCTTTGAATTAGGAAACGGCAGTATCATCTCCCCTTGATTTCTGTTCGTGGCATCTGACAAGGAAGAAGCATTTATGAGCTGGGTGCTAGTGATAATGGTTAAACATGAGTTGTGGAGGCATTAAGTAGGATTCTATGGAGGAATGAACTAAATCTCTGAAGAACTCAACACAAAAAGGAATTGGTGGCAATCTTAAAGCACTTTAGCCAGTGTGCAATAGCCTGGTTCCCATTGGGTTTCACGCCAGGGATATAAATACAATCCTTCCACTTACCTGCACTCCTCAGGCCTATCAATTATGCTGCTCCCTCTGAGTTGCCGTTGCAGCTTTAGGTATTACTGTCCTCTGTGAAACCACCGTAGAGCAGAGTATGTGACTAGTTACCACAGGCTACAGACCTGATCTTTGAGTACCCAGGCACCTGCAGCTCCTGTCAACACGGTTTTTCAGGCTAGAAAAAACAATTTGAGGTAGGATCAAGGGGAAGGGAACTCACAAAAACTTGGTGTTAACACAGGGAAATTGGAGCCTTATTTTTCTGCGAACTTCTGCTTGTTTGGCTAACAAGGAATCTTCTCACTGTTTCAGCCTGTATACAGTATCTATGCTTTGTGCTTTATCTTACCTTTTGGTGTACTTTCTCTGAATTCTTAATTCCTCAGATGCATTGGATGTATGCACTTTGGTTCTGGAGAGTTTACAAACCAAAAAGTTCCTGACTCCTTTTTACTGAGAAAAGCATTTCTAAAAGTGCTTTGCTCATGCCTAGTGAGTCAGATTCCAGTCTTCCTTTCACTCGTACAAATAGTGAGCCATTTCACTGACTTCACCATGGTATGTTTGAAGGCTGAAAGATTAGAAACTCTCCCATCTAGCTATTAATGCCTATATCTTTAGATTTTCATATAGCACTTATAATCATGCTGATGCTGCTCCTAATGAGTCATAGAATAATATTTTATAGTTATGATGAAATCTTTTATGTGGAAGCATTTGTTCATGGCAAAACTCTGGAGAAGATGTTCTGACGTTGTCCCATCAGTGCATTCATTGCCATGCTGTACACTGTACTTGTACAGTGTAATAGTTAAGAGGGAGCCTGTGCAATGCCCAGGGGATGAGGTTCCGAGGAGCCTGACCACAGTTGTAACAGGAAGGCAAAGGATGGACGCAACCTTCAGGGTAGGGATGTGGGCAGACCACAAGGCTCTTGAGCTCTCAAGGTGGAAGCAATTGTTTGAACTCCAGTACTGACCAGCAATCACCACTGTCCATAAGGCAACAGAAGAGTATGCAAATGGTATTAATTTACCATAAACCATAATTTATTAACCTTAGGCAATTAGTACAATTATTTTTTCTTAACTAACCTAGAAGTTTAAATACTGATGGTAGAATGTGCAGTTAAAGAACACCTAAGGCCTCTAAACAAAATGTAGCGACTACAGCGCTATCCTGCACATTGCCTGCCCACTAGTCTGAACGTGGGGGGCAGCGGTGTCCCCAGACTGCAAACAGGGATCAGAATGGGGACAGCCCCAACATATTTCTGTGCCTCCCATCACCCATGTTTATCGGGACCAATCCCTGCTTGGCCACTTTACTTTTACTGATGCCCCGATCTCTGTTGCAGGGCAGGATGCGCAAGGCACCAGTGGGGTAGGAAGAACTGAAGCAGCCTGGTTCACACCCACTCCTTTGTCTAGGGCACGTCTAAGAGCAGTGGGAGATCATGGTTGGGGTTGCAGGCCAGATGTGAATGCTAGGAGCCTGCTTGTACCTCTGAATCTGCCAAAATGCTAAATCAGAACTTCTGAAAAGTTGAGATACTGAAAGGAGCTGAAGTAAATGCAGCAAGATTTGTTACTGAATCTTAAATTAATCATGAAGTATGGAGAGCTGATTCTAGTGGAATGTAACCTGAGACAGAAAGTCTAACCTGTCCATCACTGCACTAATCATCCAGAAGACACATCTGTACTGCTGTTACCAACTAATCTGCCCTCCTCAGACTATTTTAGAAAACTAAAGGTTACACAAATGTTGTTTTTCATTGCTTCCACTTCTCAGGGGGGAAAAAAAGGAACTTCAGGAAGCAAGGATTCAGAGGCAGATGAGCTACAGCATGATTACAAACTATTCCTCTTCAGTGGGGGGAGGAGGGAGGGAAGACCCCAAATTTGCATTTTTGCTTACTTCCTTTCTGGGCAAAGAAACACTTCTGTCAGCAGCTAACTGCTTCTAAAACCCAGCCTGGCAACCTGACCATGGATGTGGTAAGATAATTATACCTGCTTGGCTAATCACACAGACAACTTAGGATGAGAAGAGCTTTGGGAGGATGGTAGCCTGCAAAATCAGAGGGAACTGCTAAAGTTGCGTGACTTTTGATGCACCCTAAGGATGGTATTACAATGAATATTCTCTTCCACAGTGGATAAAGTCAGTGGACTAAAAGCAGAACAGTAGTGGAGAGCAAGATTTGAAGCAGTGGATTGAAAATGCTACTGGCCACAAAATGCTTTTAACCTTTTAAAGTATTTAAACCACTAAAGAGAGAACATTCATTTTAACCATTGTTTTCAGATAAGATCCCTAATGGTCTTACCAATAAGAGAACAAGCTGTAAAGGCACTTTGAGACTTTCTGTACGTGGCTTTCCCGATGTATGATTAATTTATTTTTGCTATATTTTATTATTTTATATTTTGTAATGTATTTAGCTATAACAAACAAAATGCTAGGAAGTCTCCCAAAGTGATGTTGTCCTGCTCACAGTACGTTAGCAGGAATTTCTTCTGTTTTTCTTGTTACGCATGTAACCAGATATGTTGCTTTTTAGGTTCTTGAATATATGCCATAATCTACTCAGGCTGTACCACGTGGCTGAGTTCAAGCTTGTTCCGGGATCTTTGGCTTCTGCTTTTCTGACAGAGCCTGCTGGATTTCAGGACCTCAGAGCGGTATTCTTCAGGCTGTGGGAAACATGGGTGAATGCTGACTGGGAGGCAGGGCCACGTTGGAGACCGCCAGCTCCTCCTCTAGGCAGACTTCCCCTGCTCCAAGCGTGGTGGTGACCAGCTGGGCAGCAGTTCAAGGTCGCTTTCAGAACAGGCTGGGTCAAAGCAACAGAATCACAGTGTTTGCTGCAAACACCGTGGCTTTACGAGCTTTTGGAGGAATGCTAGGAAGGAGGAGGATGCTCTGGTATTTGTACAAAAGGAGAATACAGTGAGTCTCCCTATGAGACTAGCTTCGAAATTGCAAGTGATTTTAAACAGGAGCAAAAGCTGTTCCACCGTTACGAGTTATAATGAGAACAGACTTTCTGAAAGCTCTCGGGTTGTGGCCCTGCCTGCCACGAGCATGGCATTCTCCTTGTTCAAGGCCATGTAAGAAGCATTGACAGCTGTTTCCGTTCGCTGTGTGACATGATGCTGAGTGCTCAGATCCTCATCAGGTGGGAGCTGCTTATGGTTCTTTATTTGCAAAAGGACCTGGCTTCAAACAAAGCAAATTGCACATTGCAAGCAATCCTAATGGGATCAGTGGAACTATTCACGGAGCCAGTGACTGAATAAGCAGATGAGATTTGAAGCAAGGGGAAACAAGTCCATGTAACTTGAATTATGGTAGTTTGCTTCAGGATTTCCTTAGTTGAAAGACAAAAGTTGACATCTTCCCTACCTTGTGTAACAGTGTTAAAGAGAGATTTGTTAAATACCATTGGAGGCTGTACTTCTAAATACTTTGAAAATACTTGTGGTCAAACAAACACATTTTTTTTTTTCCTATTACTGACATCAAAATTGTGAGACTTAAAAAATGAGACTTCACATGTTTCTGTAAATTCTACAGTGCAAAGAGACCAAGAATCTAATTTCTTGGGTACACACTTGTTTTGATGTGTACAGTCCTTCTGTATTAAAAATTCCCTTCTGTGCTCAAAAAATCCAGGCCCTTTTCATACTAAGTGTTTCCTCAGGACCCCCTCATCCATGCTTCTGTCTACTTTTCAATCCTTCTAGTGACACCTAGTGAAATTTCTGGAAAGTGCAGCATGCCTTTCACAATTAAATGATAAAAATATTGCACCTTATTTATTGCTACTTAAGCTGCTGTCACTAAAGACTGATACCAGATGCATTCTGTCCATTTAAAAATTTCAAGTTTGCATTCACAGTATGGTCAAACACCTTACATGTTTGATGCACAGAGTTAATTTACTCTCTGCTCCTCTTAACTTTGTGTACTTGTTTAGAACAGCGCTGTTACTCTAAATTTTGTCTTCTAGTGTTGTCACTGTTGTTCCTCTACAGCACTCCACTTGAAAACTGCAAATATTCAGAATTCTACACAAAAAAAACCAAACTCTTGCAGGAGCTTAAGCTACATGTTTTTAATATTTGATATTCAGGATACATATAGTGAGTCCTGAGCTTACCGTTAACAGTCAGTGAGATTTGGTCCACTCATTGCTCTGGTTCAACCCAGGATGTATGTAAAGCACTCTTTCATCAGCAAATGAAGTTTTCCATAGAAATCAAAAACGTATGCCTACTATATAGAAAGTAGGCTAAAGACTTCAAAGGAAGAGCTTCCTCTTCAGAGAGACCATTCATATGCAATAGCTTTTGAACATGTAACCTCTTCTTTCTCAAAGTACAAAAACAAGTGGCTTCCGTAAGGTTTATGTTGGTATGGATTTCAGCTGTGCAAACTATATGGCAACCAGTACAAACTGGGCTCATAAATATTTGGAAAAAATACAAAATGGCTTCAAACAAGCCAATATTCAATGACTGGAACTAGTTCAAAAAAACCCTAGGCCTTACTTGATATAAAAGGCTTGGAGCTCTCAAACTGAACAGCCAATTAAGTCAGATTCTGAACAGGAGGATCTGAAGCACCAACTGGAAACTCTGAATGCTCACTGGAGGAAGTTCAATTGTGAATGTCGGTGAGCATGCAGACATCCAGCCAGTACAAGTAAGATGCCCAGCATCTCCAAACAAGTTTCCAGGCCACTAGCTCAGATCTGGTGTTTTATCATCCTTCTCACAGCTAACTTTTCAGAATTTATAAAATAAAGACTTAAGAGAAAAATTAATTCAAGTACACCGACAGCAACAGTTCAAACATTTTACTAAATCAATTCACACGATTTCAAAATTGTAAATATAATTAAGAACAACAGGGTTTCTGTATCTTTTCTTCCAGATTTATCATTAAGACAATAAACAAACACAAATTAGGTTTATAGCATCTGTTCTTTTAAAAAATGAAAGGAACGCCACTCGATGTATTGATAAAGCACCACAACACAGTTACAAAATAGGGTCGGCCTGTTTCTTTCACAAGTAAAAGACTACATATTCCTAACAGTTTTCTGCTTCAATCCATACTTCATTAAAATAAAACTATAAAATCTCCTAGATTACACTAAGTTCAGACGATGCCTGGTATACAGTGCATTAACAGCAGTAATGCCAACTATCAGTGCCAACATAAAACATTTTAGAAAGTAAAAAACAAAACAAAACTAAAACGAATCCAAAAAACCCACCTTTATTTCCCTAGATGAGCAAAATTTAAAATAAGGGATGTTCTGCTTCACAATGAGTTAAGGATCTGGGGAGGATGACAGGTAGAAGGGGGCTGGTACTGTAGCTTTCTATGCTTAGTTGGCATCTAATTTGGCCATTTCCTGCACGTATATCCCTATACTCTCACTGTCAAAGAGCACAAAGTACACAGTCTTGATTGAAGAGGACATGGTTGACACGAAATAGCTGGAGATGGCTTTCAGGATCAGCTGGGCAGCCGTTTGCTTTGGGAAACCGTTTCTAGTAGGAGAGACAGAAAAAGAAAGAAAATCAAGACCTGCTGAGCAAGCTTTTGATGGTATAAACTTGCAGGGAGTGCTCAGTCTTTTCTCTAATGCAGCACAGTAAATAAAGCTACAAAGCTAGTGTTTACAGTCTGAATTAGAAGCTACAAACTTGTTTGTTTAGGCAAGATTTAAAATGTTCAAACAGAAGAAAGCATTCCCAAAATATGAACACAGAGTCCACACACGTTAATGTGTTGAACCTTTCAAGATCCGATGGCTCAATTATTCTCATTTAACAGACAAGTAAACCAATGGCCAGGCAGCCTGAAGAGTTCAGGAAAACTGCATATACATTAGAGCTGCAGAGTCAAACCCGTCTTGAAAGCAAACCAACCGCTGAAGAAGAAAAATAAAAAAAAAGGGACAGAGAACTTGGTATATAAAAAGAAACATGAAAAGACAAAGTACAAAATGGCTTTACTGCTATTAATGGTTAATAGTATAGTACAAAATTAAAGAAATTATTTTTACAGCCTTACTGCAGGCTGAAAATGAAGAGAGAATGAGTTCTAGTAGTTTGGTAGTGAGAAAACACTGGCAACACCCTTACCATTTCAACTCAGGAAGAAAAAGTGACGCAGGCTGAGGGCTGAGTGAAGGTGTGCAAGTCTGCTCTCGTGGGTCACAGTGAGCCTTGTCCAGGCGGGGTCAGTCTAACTGTACTGCACTTGGGAAGCCAAAGGAGCTGGGTCAGGTCTGAGGACAGACTTAAGGAACTTGATGGCTTTTCTAAGCCAACCTCAACAACGCTTCTAACATTGCTTACGCTGCGTCATTTTTAATTGCAGGCTGATTCAATATAAATAAGTACAGTCCTAAGAAAAAGATATTGAAAGACATCTGCTTGGTATCAGCTGGATAGACCTCAAATACAGAGGCCTTTCTACTCCGATAGCAAAGCCGGAAGAGGTGGCTCCTGCAAGCCACAGACAAACAGAAAAAACCTTGCTGCTTTCTCAGATGACTAAACTGTGTGTGGCTGAATTTCAAAGCTGAATACCTAGCCTGGGAACTCTGCTTCCAGTTTTTTTCCCTCATTTATATCTCGTAGCTCTTGTCTGAAAGTTTCATCTACTCTTAAAACAGGTCAAGCACAAGAATGGTCTGAACAAAGCCATGACCTGAACTATGAAAGAGTTTCACAGGTCATGGCAAATGCCCCAAATTACACCTGGTACTTCGAATGTGGTTTAAGTTTTGCTGCTGTATTATTTACGAAGTGCTTCTGTCCACCCAGTGCGCAGTTTGCCCTAGCCAAAGGCTGAGCAATCAACAAAAATGAAAAAAGTACATTGAAGTAATCAATCTGAAGGTGATGGAATGTCCTCATTCTGTTAAGAGTAAGACCCAACTGAATTTGAAGTCTGTTGAGCATCATCTGGTTGACTGACATGCACTTACAGATATATGATAGTCAGTACTCCATGTACTCCATTATAAAGTGTGTATTTACTCAAATCTTTCTTAGACATTGGGTGATAGGAGATACTAAAACCACTTTCATGTGAATCATCAATATAGAAATGGCAGAGATGGAAGGTGACAACAGTAGGTTTTTTTCATCTTTTTTTTATTCCTTCTAATTCTATAATTTAGTGATTTTTTTTCCTCATTTATTATAGTAAAAGTATTTTTAGGAGAAGAAAAAAACAATAGCCATTTTTGACTAAACCCACAGTCACCTGCAAGTTAGCAGAATGCAGCTGCTGCCCAGAGTATAGCAGCCTACGGAACTAATTACTTTGTTCATATTATTTCTTCCAAGTGTGTGCATTGCTTACAATTACACATGACAAGGGTAAATTTCTCTTTCTAAGCACGTGCAGCAGGGAGAGGTGGCACCGTTACTGTCAGTGACAGGGGGCAAAGCAATCCCTATGGAAGTACTAGTAGGCTTATCCACTGACCCCGCTCTGCCATTGGTCACCAGAGGACTGCGTTAGCCAGCATCCTCTGCATGGAAGTTCATGTTGGAAGAGCTCATGAAATTAATGCTGCCTTGAGGGGAGTCTCATGGACAGCAGCAGCAGAAAACCACTGGATGATACGGTTGCTTGAAATCATAGCATGAACCACTCTGTGAGAGGTGCGATGAGCGTGATCCATTTTTCTAAGAGTTGTGTGTAAGAGCAATGCAGCAATAGCATTAATTTAATGAAGCCATCAAGAAAAAGGGAAGGAAGTGCAAGGAGCAGAGGAAGGGCTGATGAAGCTACGCACATTTTCCTGGACCTTAAAGACTGCACTTTCCAATGACATCATTCACTTTTGTTTCTTTACAGCCTGCTACCAATATTTTGTCTTTCTACAAATCATATCTTATTTCTCCTCCTTTCTTCATTGTAGTTCAGACCAATATCCTCACAGAAGCTGTTTACTTCTGTACAAGTCCCACAACCCCTGTCAATTAAATCTCTAAAGAAACATAACTGTATAGCTACATTACAGCAATTAGCAGCTTTGAGAGATGTATCCGTTTCAGCACTCAGGAGGCTACTGGAATACAATAGTGATAGAAATGGTACAAGAACTTTAGAAAAATGCAGAAGAATTCAAATTCTTCTGTGAAAGGAAGTTCTGCCACTGAATTCAAGCAGAGAGTGAGTAGTCTCCATGGGAATAAAACAGCAAA
The DNA here is from genome assembly GCA_013399115.1 of Anseranas semipalmata. Classification (NCBI taxonomy): domain Eukaryota; kingdom Metazoa; phylum Chordata; class Aves; order Anseriformes; family Anseranatidae; genus Anseranas; species Anseranas semipalmata. The sequence continues at coordinate 446,987 of VXAA01006376.1, forward strand.
AAAACCCCACATTTTTCTATCCAAGAAAATTTAAATTAAGTAAAATGGAGAAGGTTGATGACATTTAACACATTCTTTCATTTAAGCCACAACAGTCCTCTAATGTAGGGAAACACTATTAATAATTTAGAGATTACACAGATAGGTGAGTTTCTCAGAGTTTCCTGAGCAATTCAAAGAAGCTGGGCTAAATTCACCTCTGGCGTTAACAGGTGCAACACGACAGCATTTGCTCACTGAAGCACCAAACTCTGCTAATAAAACACTGTTGTACTCTCCCTCTCATTACATGCTGCAAGACACAAAACAAGAAAGGCAATTGCCTGCGTCATGGACCGCTTACTGCGCATTACACCTTACCATAAAATATACTCTAAGAGCAATTCTGTGGTAGTGCTGCCTGTAATGCAGTATTATAGATGCTGCCTGAAGTCAGTGCTTGTGATATTTCAAAATGATGACCTGAAATAGCACATGCTATTTCCTTGTTTTCTGAAAATGCCCATTTTTTTTCTCTTACTGAAGAAAAAAGCACTGTGAAAACACTTGTACTCTGCCAAAGCCAATTGAGCTGGTCAGGGAGAACCAGCTGCGTGATAAGGCAATCAACTGATGGCATAGTTTTGACATCGGAGCTAATTCCTACCATTGGCTTACACAGAGCATGGAGTCAGTATGCCTCCACATCTGATCACTTGCTAGTTTCTTACGAATGTTGCATCCTGGCATATATTGAACAGACCTTTGAGGAATTTTGCTCCTGAGCAGGAACAGTCATGCAGGCCAGCATCAAACTCACGGTACACACTGTTTCTGAATTGCTCTAAAGGGTCCTTGAAGTCATACAACTTCCACTTCAGTCATGTTCCAGCAAAGAGGTCACAACAGGGCAAATGAAAGAAGATAGCCCGATCAAAAGGAGGCATGCACACAGGGAAGCTGATTAAAATGAGTTGTTTAGGACCACTGTCTAAAAAAGGGAAAGAGACAAAGTGGAAAAATCAGAAGTAGAATGCTGACCAATGGCCATGTGTGGGCTGCAAGAAGAAACAGAAGCCTCTTGCATCGATCTACTGGTCTGAGTTAAATTCTTGTGAAAAGCCGGTTTGAGACTTTAGCCAAGCTAGTGTCAATTAAGATCAAAGTTAGAGCCTCAGAATGAAATCCCTACTTTGAGGATGATTTTATGTTCAATCCCAAACTCTTTTTTCCCTGTTCTCCTGCTGGCCCTACCAGACTGAACTCCAGGCTACCTTTGTACAGCACCCAATTTGTGCTTTCCACAAGTTGGCCGTAGCTGAGCATCTGGCCCACTGAACGCTACAAGTATGCTATTTTATTTTCCCCCACGATTTATTTGAACTGCCCTCATGTAATCCCATTCCTCAACTATAAAAGAGAATGAAACTGTTTATGTGGGTTTATTGGGTGATGTCTGCTTGACAGATGTCTGTACTAGAACAGCTGCATACATGTGGTGTCTTTGGCATTCGCTGTCTTTAAAACCTTTACTTTTTTTTAACGCTTCTGGCTTTATAAAAACAAGTAAAGAGTATTGTCAGAATACATTCTGTTTTCTCCAAAATTAATTTATGCTTGAATACCTCTAATTAAAGAAAAGAGGGAAAATACACAACTTCATATATTTCTCAATGCCTGTTGATTCCTCTCCATCTTTTAAAAGCACCACTTCAACTGGCTCGAGTAAGAACAACATGCATATGCCAAGATGAGAACATAGGCCCAGATCTTGCCTGTCAGTAACCAGATTTCATAACAGAATGTGGATCTCATGGTTATTCAGGGTTTCATCATCTTCCAACACCACTCAACTACTTTGCAACAACGGTTTGGAATGGTTCTTCACTGGGGGCTCTCCAAAAAAGAAGGGCTCTGTATAAGATACTTTTTGTAGCCTTGCTTTAGGCACCTACATAACCAATTCCACAGTCACTCTACAGTCCGTGGAGGAATACAGTTTCTCCAGAAGAGCAGTTCACAGAACAGCCTAATTTTGGTATTTTGGATCATTTTCCAGAAAAGCTTCTGTTTTTACTGAGTAACCTGTGCACCCGACAGCTAATTCAACAGGTCAGTGTGAATCCTACACTATATTTCCCTACTGTTCTACAAAGTTTGCTCAAGTTACCTCCTTAAAATGACACCCATACAAAACAGCTTTATTTGGAGCTTTGTCTGATGGAAATCACTTAAATTTATTATCCCAGTAAAAATTCTATTTCTTTATTGTCATTCACCCAAAGCACTCAAATAGTGCTTTCTGCCCTACAAAGAATATGCAGGAATTAATCTAGTGTTGCAACATGGCACAATGGGAAGAATATTCTTGCTGAAGATCAGCCAGCTTCTTTCATGGCAATTTAAAAGTGGCAGTTGTTCAAAGTTAAATATACCACTGTGTGATTCACCACAGATTTGGTCTTCACACTGAGCAATAAAGGGCCAAGTGTTCCAAACCTCCCTACCCTTCCAAAACCCAAGAGCCTCAAATTAAAATTCTTGTCCATATTTTGATTCTTAAGAACATTATCCAACTTTTGAAAGCACTGAGCATCCTGCACAAAGCTAGAGGACCTTAACTTTACACTTTGGCTTTCAAAAATCTTGACAAAGACTTTTAAGACCTTTTTTTCTGAGAGAGTCCCATGATGTAAATTGCATGGAGTTCAGCTTATGGATTTGGGGTGAAAGCTTGAAGTGACTCTGCAAATCCTGAGCGTCAAGGCACTTCAGGTCTGCTGCTTAAACAAACACAAACACGTCTTCTGGCCATCCGATGACATATATTGCAGTAGGTTTAATTATGCACTAAAACTAGGTAACATAGACCCCTTTTCTTCATGCTCTCCTCCATATCCCCAGTTTATATGAACAAATAAATAGTCTGAAAAAAGGCTTTTAATATAATCTTAAAAAGTTATCTTTATGCTGTTTAATCTATTTGTATGCTTCAAGATTCTGCAGGGATCACTGCTAGACATGCCAAGGTCTAACTACTATTCAGGAGAATACTACAGGCTCCACGTGCAGCTTGAAGGAACCTAGAAGAAACATTTCATTCAGGGAACTGATCTAAATGAACAAGAATGAAGTTAGCATTGGAGAAGTGGGGTTTGTACATGAGAAGGGACAGGAACATATGAAATAGCACTTAGAAAATGTGGCCTGTATCAAGTATCAGGTTTGTGTACCAGCCTTACCTGCCACTGCCAATTGAAGGAAATGCAATTGATTTCAGCTTCTTTTCATCAGCTAGAGCCAAGCAGTTCTTCACCGTCTTTTCCAGCAGCTCCTCACATTTGTCTGAGCCCCAGCCTGGGCTATTACAGTGGATCACAAATTTTGCAGGCAATCCATGGCCAGCACTGACAACAGCTAGTAAGAAATGAAAGTGAAACATAATTGCTTTCCTCTCATTAGGATTAAAAGAATGCACATGTGATTAAAACAGCAAACAATTGACAGACATTCCTTTAGCCCCTGTGAATGTTTTAGATTACAAATCACACAGCCTTAAAATATAACAACATGATTACAGAGACTTTTCCACTTCCAGCTGTACTTTGCTGTGGTAATTTATAAATCATAGTTATAATAGAGCTTATTTTAGAGAGAGCAAGAATTCATAACTGACATCAAAGGAAACACATTTCTACTGGGGATTGTGCAAACTTGTTTAATGTCGAAGGAGAAACGGAGTGATCTGTTAGAACATAAACCTGTTCAAGGGATGATCATGCTTTGGTTCAGTGTTTATTACAGAGCTACAGTAAATACCAGGATGCTACACTGCCAGTATTATGACTTGTGTGACCTTCAGCTACTCCTGCTAAATACACAGTTTGTTTAGCTAGCTTTTGATCACACTGAAACCCAAATTGGATTAGTTCAGAGCTATTAGTGTTCTGCAAACTGATAAGGAAGGCTGGAAAAGAGGTGAACTAAAGTTTTTGCTTTATTTCCACCTGTGTTTCTGAGTAACTGCAAAGAAGACATTTTGTGTGATTTCAAAACTTTGGGCCTGGTTTTATTCAAGCTTTTGTGCATGGGTCATCCAAGACTGCTTAAACAATGCCACTTTTAGTTAACTCTTCTGTCAACATTTTTGACAGGCAGTTGGACAGGATGTATTTATAGATTTACAAAGTTTGATTCACACTGTTTGTATATCTACAGGTGAGGCCTTGTATGTACAAAGAAACGGAGAAGAACTTTTACCATACTAATCTTATATTATCACCAGGATACTACCAGGGACTTGTGGGGATTACAAAGACACAAGAGAGCCTGCCTACTGACTGCTGACAGTCAGTCGGTCTCCAGACCAGAGTCCCTCTGTCAGTAGCAGAACACATTCAGGGCTCACCACTTCCCATCGCAGAGCAACAGACTGTGCTCTGCCCGCCAGAAAGTGGGATAAGAGATCACCGCCATTTCTGAACTCACGGATCTGTGGTTGCAAATAAAAACTTGTAAATTTTGTTTGTTTAAAAAACGAGATGGAAGAAAAACATCTTATTCACCCAGCTCATGGAAGAAAAATACCCAGTCAAAATTTCACAAGGGCACACACTGAACCTTCACAAAGAGTCAGCCCATTAACAGACTTTGGGATATAATCATATAATGCCACAAAAGTACAGGTATAAAATGGGAGTTTGTGTCTTCAAAAACAGTAAGAAAAATGCCATTTTTTTTAATTTAAAAAAAAATCAGTTTTGTCAAGGTGCTTAGAGGCCAGAAATCCTCTACTCCACTCTGGAAGGTTTATGAGGTAGTTTGTAATTTAAATATAGTAGAAATAACTCTTGGATCACTATCATCACATATGGATGCTATCCTGCAGCTGCTGAAGAAAAGAGAAAATAGACTTTGTCATGGGGCATTCTGACAGAAGGTTAATCAGAAGACTACATTTTAAGGGACAATGAAAGCACAAGGATTTATGTTCTTATGGGTTTGCAGATTCTCAACATGTTGAATAACCTCAGTGTTAGGCAACTTTAATTTGTCCTTATATGAAACTAAAATGTTGGCAGATTCAGACTGCATCATAAATCCAAGAAAAATCTAATAAAAGCAGCTGACATATCTCTAGTCAGATGTGAAATGCTGATAATATCTTCACATTGAATGAATAAAATACTGTATTGATACACATCACCAACTGTAATATTTCTCAGACAGGGAATGTATTCTAGAGCAGTCATTAATTAACTCATTAGGATTTTGTTGAATACAACTGTTAATTTCCCAGAACGGCTGTCCCTTACTTCAAATGCAAATGCTCTGAAAGGGGACGGAAGTTATACTTTTGCTATAGAAACAAGCAAACAAAAAGAACCATCTGTGCTAGTTACAATTATATTCCAGGTAAGGACCCCGGTTATTATATTAAAAGGGATACCCATGTAATTCAGAAATCTGAAAACTGGATATCCATATAACAGAAAAATTGATATGTGTCAACTCGTCTCTACCAGCCCAGTTTCTGCTGGGGTAGTGTAGAGCTCCTCCAGGGTAAGACTGCCAAGCAGCACTCAGATCTGAGGGATGCATTGGCGTTGGAGAAAAAAAATCTTTTCTCTCCAAATTGCAATCTATTTGCGAGCACAGTTTGGTCTAGCTCATTGAAAGGTTGATAAGGAATAGTATACACAAGTGGAAAAAAAAAAAAAGAGTAATTGATTCTACATGTTTTTACAGAACAAGGATTCCAAGAAAAACTTACGAAAATTTTAAAAAAGCAAGGAAAAAAATTGTATTAAGCACCAGAAGTAAACGGACATAATTTTTCCTGCCATAGCTGAAGTCTTACATCTTCCCCTCAGCTTTAGTCAAAATTCGTTTACAAAACTGCATGCACTGTATTTATTTTTATAGCATAAACACAGATGGCAGAACTAGCATTCTATATGAACAACATGTATCAGCAATATCACAGATGGTGTAAAATTGTCATTACCAAACGTTAGTACTCTTGGAGTATATTTTTCTCAGATATTACATAAATTTTGATAACTAGGCACCAAAAAATCATAAGCTTCTACAGTGATGATTTTGGCACTGTTTAAACCAATTACCCAACAGATGCTTAACTTTAAGCATGTGCTTAAGTTCAGTGAAAGTCAGTGGCTTTTCAGCAAAGCAGATGTTTAACAGAGTTGGACTCAACTGTTCCGAAAAATAAGCAACCAATTAATTGCTTTTATGAACTATGCCCTTAATAATCAACATTCTTTGTGTATGTATCTGTGAACAGCCTGTTTTCACTTGTAATATTACATCACTACACCATTTCCCGTTTGCTTTGGTAATGGTTACTTAAGATGCATCGTGTGTATTTTAACTCTGGAGAGTACAAATACCACGTAACCCAGCAAAGTTGCCTGGGGACAGCATGAACCCAAGCGGTGTGCTAGAATGAGCTTGGCTGATTGACTGCAATGGAGACTGCAGCAGACCGTGAAGCTCATGCCTGCAGTGTTTTGTCTGCAGGTTTCCGAAGCGCAGACCTCACCTCCAGCTATGTCCAACGGCCCGTTCTTTTTCCGAAGCTCAATGACAGCTTCCACAAACTCCTTGCCGCCTTTCTTTTCCAAAGTGCTCCCTGAACAGAGAATTGTTATTTTATTCCTCTGATCCCAGCTTTCCACAGCAGACATGTGACTCATCATTATTTGCGATTATATCATTCTAGATTTTTCTGCCCAAACATTTTTTGGGGACTGCAAAGTAAGATCTAAACCTTTTGGGACTTCAGAATTAGCTAGTCATTAAAAACAACAACAACAACAACAAAAATGAAAAACCAAAAAGACAACCCTAAGAACCCAAAAACCTCACATCTGTGTCCCTTGCTAACATTCTCAGACTCTGATTTTAATGTCAAAACATCTGACATGACATCCCTATCTCCTTCCTTATCATAAGCATCTGTCAGTGTGAAATGTTGCAAAAGAATGTGCTAGCTCAAGAGTGGTTGAAGGTTCATAATTCCTTCCCTTAAGATTCATTTCCCCTCTCTTATAAATGGTTTTAAAGAGCCATTTGCCACAATAAGAATTTGAAACTCACCTGATCTTGGTCCCTGACCCCAACAGGTGGCACCAGGAATGAAACAGTCTCGTGAGTGCAGCGGGCTGCTTTACTTGGTAACTGCCCAGCTTGTTGAGCCACCTTTAACCAAGAGGAAGAGCCTCAGAAATAAGGAGAATATCTAAGGAACATATTCCTCCAATGAACTTCTCTAACTACAGCTAAGGAGCTGGACAAAGTCATTTTGGGAGGAGAAGAGCTGTGCAGCATTTCAGGGCAACCAAAAGGTATGCCGTTTACAAAGGCAGTCCATCACTAAATGGTTTAGATCTTATTTTGCAGCTCTAGTTTTACGTATTAATATATATATAAAAAAACAGCCCAAGAAAGCATTTTCCTAACTACATAAGCATCCCAAATAATTTTGCACTGTGCATATTAATTATAAAGGTAGATAAGTAAAAAGCAGTGGTATCAAAAAGGCTCTTATTTGAGATATTACTTTGAAAACTGATTTCCAAAAATTCAGAACTAGGCATCTAGACATCTATTTGGTGAAACCCCTTACTTTCACTGACGAAGAAAGAAAAAAAACGCATTTTCTGATGGAAGTGCACATACTATATGCTTAAGGAAGCAAAGCCCCTCCTCCAAGATTCAGTTTAATACATAGAGTTATAGCTCTAAGAACTAAGAGGACTGCCAGATACTGCCAAAACTTTTGTTTTGACACCATTGCTAAATTTCTTCTAAGATGAGTATTAGAAGTTTCTTGAAAACAACAATGCATTTGTTCATTCAAAAACTGACCACATGACCCTACCTCTATTTTACTATTGGCAGTTTATTGCTTTTGGGGTACAAAAGCTGAGGATAATTAAAAAAATGTATGTCTCATATTTTGCTTTCTTCATAACCAAATCACAACTGGTGTTTGCCAAAAGTTGGATTGCAAGGTCAGACTGTGTAGGTCAGAGTGTAATTTGCTCCTTGTACTCATTTAAGCTTTTTTATGTAAATATTTTAGTCCAAGCTTATTTAGGCAAATTCCTTGCTAAGATTTTTCTGAAACTCAAAGTTACCTGTGCAACGGAGTGGAAGGACCATCCAGCAAATCTCTCAGATAAGACAGTAATGGCTTTATCTATAGCAGCAAGGTGTCCTAAGAGAGTGTGCTATGAAGAGATCCACCCCAGAACTGAGGGGCCTGGAAAGGCACTGCCTCTCACACACGGCAATATGCCAGGCACCGTGACACACAGTGCCCTCTGCCGAGCCTATTTACCTGACGTGGCTGACACTAGGGACTTGTAAAATAGCTCTGAGAGGGAAGGGATGGGGAGGGAAAGAAACAGTTTTCCATTCTAGTCATACTCTTGTTTATGTATTTCCATATTGTTCCTGTTCATATTTGTGTAAATATTCCAGTTATATCCCTCCTGAGTCCACGAACTCAGATCAGTCCTAAAACCCATGACATTCATAATTCTTAATTTCTCTTGTTTCAAGGCAAAATACAATTAAGCCTTGTATAGAACCTAGGAACAGAAAAGATCTATTACTAGGTCATCTCTTTGCCATTGCAAAGCTGTTGTACATTTAATGGAATTTTAGCCTAGTTTTGTTTAATTCAATCCAGAAGGATCAGCTTTTTCCCTTCTACTGGGAATTAATTTGTAATTAAAAGCAATGAACAACCCTGTCAGTTTATTTCACTGAGCTCTCTTCTCATAGATGTAGTGCAAAGAAGAGCAAAAGTAGTATGTGGTATGAATCAGTGATGTTTTCTGCATTTACTCCTAACTACGTTCTTCTTCTGCTTAATAGTGATGGTTTATATTGAAATTATATTTCATAACTATGTTGTAAATTAGCTTCATCTTGGAAAGGACATACTGTATTTAATCATTTTCCACTACATTAGCAAGTTTCTTGATGGAAGTCTTGCTTCACAGCTTCAAGGTTAGTAGCTTATTTGCTCACAGGCATAAATATGTGTCACTCCCATGAGAATGAGGTCATTATCTCATGCTTTCCAAGCAGGCATTGGTATCAGTGTTGAAAACAGCGTTAGCAGAAATTTAGGCTCTAAAATTCTCAGGATAAGCCCCCAGTACATTTAAATTGTTAGGGAAAAAACAACAAAAAATTAAAAAAAAATTTAGATGGGTAAAAGTTAATCACTGGAAGCTAGGCATTTGTGCACTTCTATTCTTTCTTACAGCAGTCAGAGGCAACAGGAACCTACACTAAGGTATGAGCAGTGCAGCTCTGAGAGAAAATTTTCTTTGTAGGGTAGCTTCTTAAGCATTTCTTTGTCAAAGGGTAGGAGACGAGTACATTAGCTAAATGAGTCTGACAGACTTTAGAAGCATATTCTTTAGGTACAGGGTATTATGACACTTTTCTTTTCATGTCTCCGCATAACGTTTAGCCAGCCAAGTCACAGCTGTTCCCGCTCCGACAGGCTATACAGAACTACATTTTTCTGCGCATTACTCAAAGTAGCTCCTTCACAAACAACAGCTGTGTAAGACTTGCCCGCTCCGCAGCAGGACAAGCGCCCTCCAAGCCAGTTCTGAAGCAGGGCCTCAGGCACGAAGGGAGACCCTTCACTAAGTGATGGTGAGGTCAAGATGAGATGTAAAAGAGGCTGGGGTAACGTGACTTTGTTTTTAAAAGCATGGTGTGTCATCACCCTTATCAGCAACTTCCATATTCAGCCCAAATTCTGAGTTGCCTTCTCAAATTACTAAGGCAGTTCATTTAAAGTATTGCTGCCTGTTTATGAAATCCTTCAAAATATTGTACGTACAGAAGGGTATTACCAAGATAGGAGTTACTCTGGGCAAACCAGAGATACCGATTTAAGATGTCTGTCAGGTTGTTTACAACGCCTTCTTTCATTGGTGTAGCTTAGATGACTGACCATATGAAAAATGTGTGTTGCATCACTAGCCATGTGCTTGTAAGGACCATTGAGCAGGGCTACGAAGGTAATTGGTGTATAAGTTTCCATGTATAAACATGGAAAAACTAATCAATCTTAAAAGAGTTCAGAAAATAGAGGTGGGCTAAATCCAGCATGTCAGATGTGAACATCTGAAACTTGGCATGGAGAAAATGTACTGGGACTGGTCAGAAATCTAAAGATCGAGACTCAAACTGTATTCAAAACAGGCATTTAGCATGTCAAACAAACAATGTGGTAATTCATTTTCCTTGGTCACATGCCTGCATTGCACATATACTGTTCTTGCACTTCAAATTTTGGTAGTGCATTCTGTTGCTACTTCTGAGAGTCTGATTTGGTGGTAAAGATCAGAAATGCCTACTGGGTTTGCAATAATTAATTTCTTTTTATTATCCGTCAGGACTGCTGCAAGCGAGAAATAAATGCAAATCTGCATAGCTACAACAAGCTTGTGGCTGCTGATTGACCATGCACACACATACAAACTCCGCAGCACTGAACTTTCCATTACCTACTTCACCACCGGTGTAGAAGTCAGAGTTTGTCGGGTGAACGACAGCATCACTGTCGATCGTGGCAATGTCAGCCTGTACAACTTGCAACTACAACAGGTAAACAGATGTATATCAACCACGTTGGACAGAGACCCAGCACAGGCTCTACATTTACACATGTACCAACGTCCATATTTTCCTACCTTTACATCTCCAAACCTTGCGCCAAAGGAGTATGCTGAGTTGTGTGTGCAGGTGTGTGTAGAGAAAGGGGTGTAGGGAACAGGAGGAGGAATATTGAGTATGACATGATCAAATAAATGTTAAAATGACAAGTCAGAGCAATCACATGAGATCATTTCCAAAGTTTTAAGATCAGCTAATACCCCATTTCACTTTGCAGAAACCTAGAACAACTAGTTCCCCACAGAGCATGACACTAAAATATGGAATCTGTTTAAAAAAAGAAATTCAGGATCATCAAGCCAAACAAAATAACTAGTTTCTCCATTTTGTCAGCATCAATAAGCTGACAGGTGCTAATCTTCATATGTATAGAGATTTATCATTTTGTTTCTAAAAATGACAGCCTCCTTCATATGGAAGAAACCATGCATTTGCAGGGTTTTACGGAATTTGAATTAAAATATGTAAGTGATTGATCTTATATTTTAAAGGTGAGACATTCTCTAATTATGTGTTGTAAAAGCTGAGACAGATGTAAAAATGTATGTATCTCGGAGAAATATTGATTTAAAATTTAGCTTTCTTAAATCTTTTTCTTGTTAAATTAGATATACACATTCCCATAGGAAATGCAGTAGTAGGAGAATTATTGGTTGCATTCCATTAAGGAAGTTTAAAAAAAAAAGACAGCAGCAGGTATAATGAAATAATAGGGGAAGGCAGCACATAATGCATGGAAGTTAACTTTTCTTTTATGTTTGCTGAAGAACAGGTAGTTGAAGAAGGATTTTGTTTTCAATCTGGCACAAGATAGAAGTTTAAAAGTGATACACCATTGATGACAATATCTGCAAGTTCAGTGTTGGTATAATAACAGTTTTGTTTTCAGCTGAATGTGAACGTGACAGGGAATAATTTAAACACAATGGAAACACAATTTGACTGAATCAAACATGAAATCAAGGTAGAAAAAATTTGACGATAGTTAACTATTTAATCATTCCTCTTTCAAAAACGTTATGCCTACTCTGAATATCAGAAAAAAAAAGAGATTGCAGTTAGAATGGAGAAACTGCTTATTTTGAAAACAACCTGACAAAAAAAAGTATTTTAGTCCTCAAAGAAGCCACATAAGAAACCCCCCAAAATAGCTAACAGTCACATATGATCATTATGGAAAAGAATTTAAATAATTTGTTTTAACTGAATTCAACTTGAAGATTAGCAATAGTTGCAAGTTTTCAGATTTGGTGAAAATGTCTTTTGAATATAGTTTGTCAGCAAAAGAGAACCTGGAAGATTTGAATTTCGGCTCTTATTTAAGGTATGAAGCCCTAAAGAGTAAATTCTGGGTTCCATAATTTCCATGTGACCATTAGTTGTGTCAACCCATGCCCCATTTACCTAGGTCATCTTTAAGGTCAATGTCAGCATTGGTAGGATTGATAATGGCCTCCACCTCGAAGCCGGCTAAATTACTGATTTCACTGTGAATAAGGTTCAGCTGAAAAGAAAAGCATGAGGTGGGAAATAACAGGACAGCTGGGAAATCACAGAGAAGCTGCAGAAAAGTGAGCTTTGCAACACAGATGGAGATAGCATCACTGCAAACAAATATGCAAAATAAAAGGCAGGTCATAAAGGAGGGTTGTTATCAAAAAAAAAAAATTCAAACACAAGACTCAAACACTGTTCACACTGCGAGGAAGTGAATGTACCTACTAACAAGGCTCTATTTAGGCTTTATGCTGACCTCTGTTTGGAATTATTTTGACATTATAAAAGGCTATTTGTTTCTCCTGAAAGGAGAGATGAAAGACACCCTAATAATTTCATATGCATTAATTACAAGGACGTGCCATGACTGTTCAGCACTGAAACTGGATAAAAGATACTGCTCCTCCTTATTTAAGCTAGCGAACTTGAGCGTGTCTTTGAGAAAGCAGGCTCTCGTCTCCAGACGAGCTCTCTTCCATGCTAGTGGTCACCATATTCTGTACTGCAGTCACTTCAGCTTTCACATGCAGCATTCTGGTGGCTTTGTGAATGACTAGTAAAGTACTGTAAATAGGCACAATTATGTGTTTATCACTTCCAGTTATTATTTGCCTTACTTCCTTTCGTCATTTATGAAAATAAAGATTTTAACCCCACCCATTAATGCTCATTAACTCCATCCATTAACACTCACGTATTTTAAACACCTCTCAATTGCTATTTTTTATCTTATTGTATGCTCATGGGCATACAGTAAGGTGAGGAAGTTAGCACAGATATCATAGAACCATAGAATGGCTTGGGTTGGAAGGGACCTTAAAGATCATCTGGTTCCAACCCCCCTGCCGTAGGCAGGATGCCACCCACTAGATCAGGTTGGCCAGTGCCCCATCCAGCCTGGTCTTGAACACCTCCAGGGATGGGGCCATCCACAACCTCTCTGGGCAACCTGTTCCAGTAATATCTAGAGATTAAGCTCACATCCACACTATGTGTTCTTAAAAGAATTAATGAAACGTGAGGAAGTGCAGATTTCAATTTCTAACAACACATTTTGAGAAAGATTTACAAACTTACATAAAAAAAAGCCAATGATATATACCGACCATCAGTGGTAACTGACTGATGCTGAGGTGTAAAGTAACGGCACAATTTCCTTGCTACTGGCAGTTCGAGTGTCTCGTGTGACCTACACCACAGAAACAACTCTATAATTTGAGACAATTTGATGCAAATGCCGAAGTCAGCAACGGTAAAAACTGCGGTACGCTGACAGATTTGTACGGAAGCCTATAACCTGGGGCTTGTACCACTGCTCTGTAGCCAACATTGGGAAGTCTGATTTCACGTACACCAATTTTGCTAGCCCCCAAATCTTTGCACTTTAAAGTGAAGAAAAAAAAAATCCAGACTTTTACATGTGGAAATAGGCTATTTATAACATAAATTCTGCTTATATCTACAACATGTATATGCATTTAAAATGTTTGTTTCAGTAGCTGATTGGGCAATATGGAAAGCATCTACAAAAGGGAAAGTTTTCATTTATTTATGCAAGTCCTGAAGCCAGATGAAACTAAGTGAGGCTTTCCTTCTAATCCAAAGCCCACTGGCTTCACATCTGAGGCATAACATTTACATTCAGGCATGGCAATTAATCTCACCAATAACTGAATTTCATCTCTTGGATTGTAATCCATACTCCGTAAGCTGAACTTTTTATATCTTCTCCATGTATATATGAGTTCATTAATAGGCAATACAAACCAATTCATGAAACCAATTCAAATGAATGGGTCATTTAAGGAGGCCAACATTTATCCATTTAAGTTTTATGAAAAAAAACATTTCCATTTCATTGACGTGATTACATGAATTGACCCTTTTCTTTTTAAAAGTCTGCAATTTCACATAATTTGCTTATGTTGCTTGAGAAAACTATGTTCCCTCAAAATAGGGTGATTTTGGCTAAAAATGAGTGTAATTCAGCCCTGTTTTAAGCATGGGTCTGTATGGGAGTTTGTAATAAAAATCTAAGAAAGCTTGCTTTCCAAATAGCTTAGAATCCCTTAATACTTCACACTTGGTGTGTTATTCATACCTGAGTTTGAGTCTTGAGTTTGACTACAAGCAACTGCTGTTTAAAAAAAAAAAAAAAAAAAAGTCAAATCAAGTCAAATCAAAATGTTAAAGAAACTATGAATTTTGAAATAATAATAATAATAATAAAAAAAACAATCAACAAAATACATGCACACACACCAAAAGACTGTTTTGTGGAAATTTTAGTATGTTCCTAAGCACATTAATTCATTTTATAGGTGACTCTTTCCGATCCCTAACTCCCTGTGTTCTACAAGTTTTTGCCCCAGATTTATCAGCCGAATACCATGTTGGTTTCAGACCTTTAAAGTACCTATGCATCTACTCATATATGTGATTTACATAGCAACCAGTTGGTAATTAAAGTTTTGACTTAACAGGAACAACAAAATGCTTAAAAAGCCTCCCATAACTGATGACTTGTGTTGGCAGCTAAGTTATTACTTTGCTGAATTTTGCATTTACTGTTCAATGCACTGGTAGCTGATTGTCAAATAGTTAAGTAAAAATCAAAAGTTTTCCCATAGAATTAAATCCTCTAAGGAGTAATTGTTCAATTTTACTACTCAACAGTATGAAGCATTTATTTTAGACAGAAGAAATATATCTCTAAAGGGCCACTCTAAAAGAAATATAGGACAACTTGCATATACTTGCACAATAAAGAATGGACATAACTTTGGGTAACATTTAAATTAAATGTTAGTTAGATAAAATGCAGGTGGCACTTTGCACATCCATCAGTACTTTTTACTGAGCCAAGTGTTGCATTTCGTAGTTCAGACGATATCACCTTTAAATTCTTGGAACTTTTTCTGATGTGAGTTTCACACAGAAAACTAAAGACACCTTTTGCAGGCCAACAAGCTGAGATCTTTCTGAAAGTCCAAACTCTGATGCTTACAGGCTTGAGGTCTTACAACTCTGCCTCTACTCCATAACTGTCTCAGGAAAATTAAACTAGTTAATGTGCAGAATATCACATTTCCATTGGGATGTCATTTGTAGGATGTGCAATCATTTAAATATTAACTAGATTTTAATATTGTATAGTGTAGAACTAACACATTTCTGCAAGTATAACTGAAGTGTTCTTTGCCATTTCCTGATCTCCAGGAATTCCTAGCTGAATGTCAGCAGTTATCTTAAGATGTAATGCAATAACAGTACATTTTAAGAACTGAACAATACCCAGGTTTGCAATATTCTCCATTGTGTTTTCATTAATTAAAACTGGGGATATTAGAATTATGAAGAGCCATTCTTGCAAGTAAAACCTTTCATTTTGCCTTTTGCAAATGTGAGACCAAGAAAAAAGAGTTTTGCTTTAAACTCTGGATAATGTGATACTAAGAACGGGATTATTTTCTTCCTTCTCCGTACCTAGTAAATCATTTTCTGTTCCAGCAGATAGTGGTTCTGCAGACCAAAGAGACATGCTGTAAAGGTGTTAAAGGATGTCACAGGAGGTTCAAAAGACACTGATTGTTTGATTTTTTTGGCTTTAGGTTTCTGTGTTTGCACTGTAGTTTACACTTCTATTAAGAACATACAGAACATAAAAGTATACTGAAAATCTGTATGTACAAATTCAAGACAAGTTAAATAGCTGTGAGCAATACGAATATTTTTGCTTTCAAATTGAACAGCTCAAAATGTTTTAACATATTAAGCTTTCCTACCATCCATGGAAAGAGTGTAGTTGTATCGCCACTTCACAAAAGAGGAAGGCAATAGAGAAAGATGAGGTGATTCGCAGCATCTCTGGATCAGCCACATCCAGAAGCCAGGAGTCATATTTTCCAGGCCTCCATCTGAACCACCTAAATGTGCTGTCCTCCTACCCAGGAGACGAGAAATTTTTCCTTCCCTCAAAATGATGTTTAGGAGTGAGGCTATGTTGCATAGAAGAAAGATCCTCCTCCAAACAGGCGATCACCTTTTGCCTTCACATGTTTTGAAAATAAGTGACATGCACAAGCCTAAGGAATTGAACCACAACACTTTCTAGAACAGCTATTGAAGAAAATTCTTTTATCATTATGTTTATGAATACCACGTGGCACTAATTTAAGACAACTACAACTAAACAGATTTTTTTCTGTTAAGCATGAGAATTAACAGACTTTGATAAACATTTTAAAATCAATATTATCGTTTTAAACAGCAATTGCATGTAGAAGTGGCTACATAGAAGCATTTAGCTGATTCAAAGTCACTACAGTTTTTAAAGATAGCTACGTTTCATTTGTAAATTTCCAAAAAAACCCAACACAATTATTTGAGATTTCTGTGTGTCACAAATAATTACTGACCACCACCACCAGTGAGATCCCAGTCTGCTAAACCTGCACTTAGCAGCAGACATCCTGGCCCAGCCAGGAGCTTCCTGGCCCATCAAAAGTTTAGGAGACAGGAAGCACCAAAGTCCCACTGATTCCATGACTGAAAATTTTATCATTGCCTTTTTTAACAAAAGAAAATCAAAAATGTTTTGATTATTTGGAAAATGCATGTTTGTAAAATAATTTCTGTAGAATGCTTTAAAAATACTTCTAGGAATGAACCAGCATAACAGGGGTATCTTTTTGTTTTTATGCTAAATAAAACGTCTTTGATCACTACAGTGTGAAGTTTTTTGCATTTTAGGCTTTCCCATTTTCAGTCTTAATATGAATGCTTGAAAGAATTCAAGTTGGTCTAAATGTGCTATTTTGGGGGTAAGTTGGAACAAACAAGAATTTCATTTTTAACTCACACATAACAGGATACGGAAAATGTGTATATTTGTTAGACATAGCCTACTTGTCGTAGATTTTTACACTAACCATTTACTGTCTCTAAAGAGGGTTTCTCACATGGAGTCAAAAGCAAAATATAATCTATGCTAGAAATATCTCAACAATATCTATGCATTCTCCACCCCTCAGAAAATAATCCATTTAATTTGGACTGTTCCCTCACAGGAGCGAAACTGATTTTCGTTTTTCTTTTCTTTTGTGTACTGTGTTACAAATACAGCCTAACATTGGGACCCTCTCATGTCAATGGAAAAAATGCAGGGCTAAGAGGCAAAGAACCAGTATGAGGATGGACACGTAGTACCAGTGACCTTTTCAGGGGGCTGCACTCCAGGCGAATGAGAAAGCCAGAAAGTTCCTTTCCCAGTACAAGGTACTCACTGGAAAGCTCTACAACAGACACTGGCTTTGCTCACTACTGCTTAAAGCAGTCCTGGAGTTCACGATTTTCTTCCTCTGAGCCCAACAGCAAAGCCCCATTGATTTACAGGAACACAACATTAGTTCTTATTACAGGTTTCCTATGGTAACTAAAAGGAGCTCAAAGTCAGGTATAAAACTCTTACTTATTTGCTTTCTTGAAACAGTAACTTGGTTTATAAGTTTCGGGTTTTAATTTAGTCATCAAAATGTTTTCAAAAATATGTTCTAAACCACCCCCCCAGAAGTAGTCAAATAACAAAAAACCTACCAAAACATAAAAAACTACCAAACCAACAGTCTGGCTCTAGCTGTAAAATTAACTGTGGAAAGCAATCAGTCTTGCAAGAAATAATGTTACTTTCATGCATTTTAAACTTTTGTGAACAAATTGTGGAAGGATAAATGGAGAACAACCTCAGTATGAAATAAAAACGAGTCAGAGGATACATTCCACAATGGACAAAAATGGTTCATCTTTCATGACTTAAACACAATGATCTGATTACTGAATGATAGAAGAAAGATGCAGTTTTACTTAATAAAATTTTGTATCGCAAACTAAAGGCAGGTTTCAAGATAAAAGACCAAATTAATTTAATGAATTGTCTCTTTAAATGAATTGTGTCTTTAAATAGATAAGTATTTGTATTAAACCACCCCATGTCCCAAAGCATATTCACAGGGAAAAAAGGATCATTGACTTACAGCTTTCCATAAAAGCATCATTCATTATTACACAGCATTACCATTTGTAAACAAAACACAAAACAACTACTATAAACAAATGTCTAAAATAGGTTTTGATAAAAAGCCCGTAAATCCTTCACATCAGCAATGAAGTGGGATGCCCTTCAGAAAAGCCGTTTCATTCTTAAAATAATTTCAACTTTGGCAAAAGCCTAGCTGTACCAATTATGCTGTCTTTGAATAAGGTGAGATGGATTACAAGCACACAGGCTTTCCTTCTATTTGAATATTTAATTATGTAGGCATATGAATACTCATTTATGTATTTTTGAAATGTTGTAGAAGTTGTTTCGAGAGAATTTCTTTGTTCAAAAACTAGTATCATACACCTCCACGTGTGTTCAGCAGGGAATTGTCAATTGTACCTAGACATTTTGGGGGAAGGGGTGGTGGTGGGAGGGGCTATTCCCTAAGCAGCACTGAAAAAATAGGTATTCATTTATAGAAACGCATGAGCATACCTTCTGGCCAAGAAACAGACTTTTTGTGGACAGGACTGTGAAACCATCTGCAGGAGTTCCCTCTGTTGTACTGTCAGCACTGGCCGATTTGCTCACTTCTCCCTGCTTCTTCTTCCAAAAATATAGTAAATTAGTTAACTCAAGACTAAGAGAAAAACACTGTTTAATAACACTAACATATATGACATGCCATAAATGCTTACCAGACAATAAAATGCCAGTACAAACACTGGCATTGGGGTTTTATCCTTAAGTCTAAAGTGACTGATAACAGCTGAAGGAATCAATTGCAAAAATGACTTCAAAGTCTACATACCTGTATATTCTTTTCTTGCCTATGATAGTACACAATTTAGAGGACAGTTGTCTTAAATGTTGTAGGAAAAATATAAACAACCCCAACTACTTAACAGCTTTCTAATGGCTTGTGTGCAAAAAAAAAAAACCCGTATCTATTTATATGTGTGGGCAGACGTTCATTCTAAGGTTCAAACTGCCTTGTCAGAGTGCAAATTTTGTCTCTCTGTGAAGGGAGGTGATCACAGGTTTCACAAACATTTTTAGAAATACTGTTTTGAAATCTGTCTGTCCTCAGAGCCAGTGTCAGAAGAATACATCTACTTTCTACCTGCCTAACAGTAAGAAATAGACCGAACTATTTTCTCTGTCTTGTTTAACCTGATCACTTTATTTTATCTCCAGTAACTCTGTAGAGGGGGAGTCCCCTCAATCATCATTCCTTTATATCAATTGTTTTACTGAAGTAAAATGATAGGCTTCAGGAATGAATTGATTTATTGAATAAAAATGAGAATTAAGAACATTTTGAAAAGGATGTTTCATGAAGTCAGTGAATTGACTGCTGCAGCTATCAAGTGGTATTTTCAATAAAATTACTACTTGTGCTTTCATATAAATATTTGTTGTTTCAGCAATACCTATGCTGAAGCTACAAGCACACAGGGAACACTAAGCAAGCCACTCTTCTCCTATTGTCCCTTTCCAAAGTATATAAACTAAATCTGTGGCAGAGCAACTAAGATGAATTTGATGCAAAGGTATATTGGTGCTTCTAGGAGCTGTAGCCATGCTTTACTTTACACAAATGTTTTGAAAATTAGATTTTCATGGGTCCTATTTCAATTCCCCTGGAGTTTACTGTTAGCTGAATACCAATATAGTAAGCAGACAATACAGTTTATTGTGTGGAAGAAAAACAGAACCCCACCACAGACTTCCTGCTTTTGTAATCAAGTAGGAAAAAAAAAATCCAGATATAGGAAAATTATTAGTGCATGCTTATTAGAAGCACTGCAACTGAAATGTCAGCTACTAGGTGTTCTAAAAGGGAAAATTAAATTCAACAGTTCAAAAAAAGTGAAAGAATCAGAAGTGTCCAAGTAAACAATAACAGAGACATACAGGATGAATACAGAAGCTTTGTTTGAAGGCAACATTTTCAAAGGCACCATCAATTTCAGGTAAAAAAGGTGTACTTTTCTTCCTACTGTCATAACCTATTGCTTTACAACAGCTGTTTTGCAGAAAAAAATATCCTTGGTTACACATGCACACATTAGAAAGATTCCCTACTCCTACAAACTGAAACTAAAAATGGAAAAAGGGCCGTTACATGTTTTTCTTAGCTTTCTAGCACAAGAAAATCACAATCTTGTTCTTTCTCTTACCTCCGCACTTCCTTTTGAGTTAGTTTATTACCTGGAGTTAAAAACACCAAGTCTGAACATTGAAGAGTCTTATCTATAACATACTTATAACATGGGGATGTTTCCGGGTCCTTAGCTCAGTCAAAGAAATTCTGTGTAGCCAGAATTAATACAATTTCTCTGATGCTAAAAGACAACTCAGCTACCTGCTCTAGAAGAACTGGATCCTACTTCAGAAGGACTATTTCACCTTCTTTGAATCTCAGCAAATCATCTGGAGTAAGAATAATCTTATACTAACCTGGAACAAAAAGATAAATCCAGAAACAACAGAAAAGTACAACACTTGAAAACAGGACTCTGACATGTTAATGGCTGCTGACATTATCACAATGCAAGTGACCTAGGATATTGTTTTTCTTCAACATTTACAACTTTGAAATGTTGTTTTAATGTGACCTCACATTAAAAAAAAACCCAGATCCCCTGTTTCTTGCAGACAAATATCAGTGCTTGAACAAAGTCTAACTGAGATTAATCTGCCTAACCCAATGCAGGCACTTGTGCAGTCTCAGCAAAGCAACCCCCACAGCAGCTATGTGAGATCTCGTTTGCTCAGCAGTAAGCCACAGCATAGCCCCCATACACCCTCTTCTGCCTCTTGGTGCCTCCAGCCTGTGAACATCCAACAACTGTACAAAGAACGGAGTATTCAGGGCTTGCCTGCCCGTCCTGCAGACCTGTGCCACTTCTTCCACCTACCCTTGGGACAGGGCAGCAATCTTCCTTCAGCATTTGCTTGTGCTGCTACTGAAATCACTGTTGGTAACAACACACTGAACTACCCTACATTATGCTCCCTACAGCTACCACAACCAAGCTTGTTTGGGTTTCAAATGAACTGATTACTCTACCTTGGATTTTCTTGCCCCTTTCTTGCCGCCTGTTTTCTTTGATACAGTTTTTTTCTGTGATGGAGACTTTGCCTTCTTTGCTGGAGGTGGAGTGATGATGGCTTCCAGTTTTCCTTTTGATCCCCGCTTCTTTGCCAACAGCTCTGGGTGAATATTGGGTAACACTCCACCACTGGCTATGGTGACCCCTTTCAATAGCTAATAAAAAAGTACAAGTTGTAGATGACAAATTTCAGCATTTACGCACCAATAAATAGAAAATGGCATTTATTGCAAAATTTGTACATTGTCTCGAGTTTTAACCAATTCTTGTACGTTTCTCAACATATATCTTTGAAGAAGAGAGACATGAAATCTGTGAAATATCAGAAATAAAGTCAATCATGTACTAAGGCATAACTGTAAAGGGAATATGTATTCCTCTCACACATATGCTTGTTACAGTGAACGTGACTTGGGCTCACACAAAAGCTGTTTCTTCATCAAGCTCTGAGCCATGCAATGAGACTGTTACCCAGCTACTGAAAAACAGGCTGCCCTGCAACTCCCTCATGTGTGTGGCTGGGGCTGCCCTGTTTTTTGAGGGATGGGACCCCAAAGTCCATGGCACAGGACTGTAATAGTTGTAAATGTTGTGGGCAACACAATATATGTCTCTGTTGTTGAATTTTCTTGAGCAGGCATTTTTTAAACAGAAATCAGTTCTTAGAAAAAGAAACTTCAAATGGAGGGTAACATTTATACAAATCTCTATACCTGGAAGTCTTTCTTCAAAAAAATCTTTATGTAGTTGAAGAAAAGCAGATCAATACTCAAAAGTGGGCAGTTCATTCAAGCCTTTAAAAGCAGAGGTGAAATAAATCATGTTCTGTATTTAAAACCACCGTAACCCATTTTTTTTTTTTTAACACCTAACTGGGACTAATTCAGCATTAGGGCGTATACAAATGGTGATATCTAACTCCCTCAGGTATTCCCACCTTCTGATTCATGTTTACTGCTCCCCAGCCACAACCCACTGAGGCTCTAAGCTTACAAAAGGATGATGAATGGAATATATTAGCAACTTTCAGACAGGAACAGGAGGAAGATGGTTTGGGGATTTTTTTTCTGCTCCATCATGATGCACAGGGTTGGAAAAAAAGTATCTTTTCGGGTGTGTTTTTACAGCACCTCACACAAAGGGACATTAATCCTGTCCAGTGCCTCTGACTGACACAACATTATAATAATAATGCCTGAATTTCTTTTGGCTAAGTTAAACATCTTGAAATCTGCAAAGGACACAGACTTGCAAGAGTTCCAGAGCTCTTAATTCTGTGGTTGTCATGACATAGTTCAATGGGAACACGGTAAGTCCCACTGAGTCCTAAGCTGGTTAAGGGGGAAGAGAAAAACAAAACAAAACAAAACTATGTACAAGATTTCCATCACTTCTCTGCAGAGTTTATGACAACGTTCCAGTCTTTAACAGAAGTGGTTGTAATAGTGTAAGCAAATGTCACACTACATCTCCCTTGCATTTTCACACATTTTAAGTGTCCTGAAATACATTACTAAGCTGAGTGCTGTAGTTAGTTACATAGCCAGTGTGCTAGTGAGTGAATGAGCTGTTTCCTGGTGGGCTGTTCAATAAGCAGAGGTCTTGAATTACAATTCGGCTATATGGAAAGACAATTTAAAAAGCCCTGAAGGAAATCCTGGCCCTCACACAGTGGGGTTTTTTCTTACCTGATTTAATTCTTCATCATTTGCTACAGCCAACAGGATGTGTCTAGGAGTGACTCGACCCTTCTTGTTGTCCCTTGCTGCATTTCCAGCCAATTCCAGAATTTCCGCTGGGAAAAAAAGTAAGCCCCTTTTAATTACATTGTGATCATTAAGAAAAATCAGTATGTGTTATTTATCATCCATGCAAAAAAAGATATCGGGATCATATGTTATTCCTGACTGCTGCAGAATACCCTCAATGAGACATTTAACCCTAATATTATCATTTGCTTTTCTATGTGTAATCACCGAAGGCAGAACACACACTTGAAGTCCTGTGGTCTAAACTATATTTACTTTTTCATCCTTTAAAGCCATTCCCCTAGACACTTGACTTTTCAGTGTTCTTCTCAAGGTTACTGTGTGCTTACTTCCTGTGATCCCCCTTCTACAAGGTGACAGAGTACTAGATATACAAAAGCTACATTTTTTTCCTCAAACCTGTCACAAATGTGAGTTCTGGCTTGCACTGTTTCTACTTTTTTATTATTGGAGAAGCTGCTATTCTCAGTTTCTTATTTGTAACATTATGGAAGCATGTAAGCACACATCCAAGTTAGTATACTAAAAATACAAACTCAGCTGCTACACTGACTTAATGACTTCTTTTCTCTTTGAGAAGAAGTTTCTGTCCAGAAAAGGTAATTGATAAATCATGTTTGTTTGCTCCTAGTAGATTATACTTTTAGAAAAAAAATCCACTCCTGACAAATTATGTTTAACAGCCATGCATATGACAACTTTTGTTGGAATTAGGAAAGATTAACTTGCTCTCCTGTAAGGATCTATGAAGTGCAAGGCTGGAGCTTTACCTGCTAGCTTATCTGTCTTCAACTCAACAAGCCTTAGGCAAAGAACATAATTAATTACAAGAAAGTCTAGGGGACAAAAAAAAAAAAAAAAAAAAGACAGCACATGTTTATCTGACTTTGCAATTACATGCTATTGCTGTCTCCATTACATATAACCTTTCATCTCCCCCTGCACAGACTGTGTTTCACTATTGCTTTTGGTATACTACCTTTTGTAAACCTGGAAACTTTTGGAGAAAAAGAAAAAAAGAAAATGAAAATGCCCTTTTTTTTACATCTAGGACATGAAAATATGTTAAAATTTAACATTAGAACTAGTGTATGAGATTGCTTTCACATTTAACAATTGACTACACAATGAAAGCCCTCCCATAAGCTTTCTTTAGAGGCAAATAGAAGTAAATTAAGACAGTAATCTCGAAATGAAAAAGACTAAAATCAAAGGTCACATGACCACATGCCTTTACTGCAACACATAGTAAATCTTAAGCAGTACTATACAGCACAGACTATGGCTTTTCACTAGACCGAATTTAACGTGATTCTCCAATTATTTTTCATCATATGTCCCATAATAAGCTAGTTATGACACCTACTGTAAAACTTACAGCTGCTTCTGGATGTTCTACAGTTAAGTTTCATGGTAGGCTTTCAATATTTTTGTGTTCTTTAAAGAGCACAATTTACTTTATTACAGGGCAAGATAGAATACAAAGTCTAAGCCCCCAAAAGTAACTCTTATAACATTTCATGCTGACAAGAATTACTTTAATTTATTTTTAAAGCAGGATTAACAGGGTAAGGTCAAGCTGACTATGCTTTCCACACCTCCAAAGAACAAAATTAAGCTGGCATAATCCTTTTCACATACTTCTCATAAGCCACAGCTCAGACATTTGAGATTTAGCTTGCATTCAGTACAGCATACAACTGCCTGTTGTGACAGAAGACCTGTATCCCATTCCAAAGGACAAGCTGTGCTCTCGGTTACACCCTGCACATCCCCACTGACCTCAGTAAGATTCTGTGTCACTGCAATAACGCCAGCATCTCCACCTCTCTAGAGCAGGAATTGTTTTGTTTGTATCTCAGGCTTTATTACTGGCTGAAAAGTATGGGAAGGATTTGCCACAAACAGCAGACTACTTTTCAGTTTGCCTCTGCTTCTCCCACCTCCGCTTCTTTACTGCGTCAGGCACTGCTAAACACTTGGGCCGTGTTATTCTCTGCAACTGATCAGCATAACTATGCAGACAGGTCATTTTGTAACTAAAGAGTCTAAGAAAGTGTTATGCCTGTAAAGCACAGAGGAATGTTTTATTTGTTCCTCATAAAACTAAAATGTCTGCCCTGTACAGTGGAGAACTGTTCTTGTAAGTGCTAAGCCCTCTTCCTTGGACAGGAAACTCATTTTGAAATTACAGTTTTCTAATGGTCCTTTAGGGAAGTTGAGGTACCCCACTTCCTTTTCAGGAACAGAACGCTTTGCACTGGCGTTGAGGACCACAAAAGAGGAGCTTAGGGAGAGAGGAGGAGGAGGGCACAGAGGGTGGAATTTTTCTTCTGGCCTTCTCCTCACAGCTCTCCAACAATAATTGAGCATTGCTAGTACATGCAGAGACCCTGCAGCACAGAGAGTAGCAAAACTACGCTGTGCGTACAAGTCTGGCCAAAGGGGGACCCTTGAAGGGGCTGAAGCCAATACAGGCAACAATTTTTTGATTTAGCACTGACAGAGACAAGCCCAAACCCAGCAGATCAGAGCACTTATAAATGCTGGAAATTAAGACTTTCTGGATCCGGATGGGATCTGAACTACTTGGCTGGATATTACTTGCAGCCAACTTTCCTTTCACATCTGTTTTATGCTACTTCAACTCTAAAGATTTAAATGGTGTTTCATCCATGTTTTAAACCAATTTTAAATTAGATGAAAATCTAGCTTTCTCTGTAAGGGAGAATCACATTTCCAGAATAATCTCTCTGGATTTAGGCGTGTAGCTGAAAGAGTAGTAGGTGGGAAAAGGTATCTAAAATGAGATTGGATCTGAATTCTTTGGTCAGACCCTTCTTTGGGGCATCTTTGGACCTTCTACCAAGTTCAAAGGTCCAAGTCATTGAGGAGATCTGTTTCATTAAAGGTACTCTTCCAACAGTAGGAAAAAGTGTGCAGCATCCCTAGAACAGAGAGTGTCATTAGACTGGCACACAGGCAGTCAAATGGAGGGCCTAATGCACAGGTTTTGTTTGTTCGTTTTTAAATACTGTAGCAGGTTTAATGATTTAATTACATCTAAGTTTGGCATTTATAAACACAAGCCAATTTAAGTCTGCCTGAATATGTAAACAAGTAAACATCAATCATCTATGAGAATTCACAGCAAATGGATATTCAAAAATCAACTCATGCAACTCAACAGGGTCAAGATAGAAAGCTTTGCTTTTGTTGAGGTAGAAAAAAAGGCTTCCATGACATCGTGATTCACTTGGCACGTACAGATCCAGCCAGAAGACCAAAACAGTATAATTTAAAAATAAAAAATAAAAAAAAATGAGGGCTCACAAAAAGGATGCAAGTAAGTTCCATAACGTCTATTCCACTCCTTTCATATATTTACTCAAGACATTTCCACCCTAGAGAATAATTACACCACCACCACTTAAGCAGCAGGCAACTATGAGACACACTTTACAGAAGAATTTTTTTAAAAATGTGTTTTTTAAATATGAGGAAAATATACATGTTGTTCAATACTATAAGCTTTTGAAGGTATAATTCTTCAATTTTTACATACTGGAATCTCGTGTTAATAAGAAGAGATAGTCTTTATGTTTGGCTTATAAATGACTTTTTCTGGGCTTTTAAATACATTTAAAAAAAGCAAAACAACATGTATTGCTTTAACTGCAAATATAAGAAAAAAATCCAGTATAAAGCTGTGGAAAGCATATAATTAGGAAAGAAACAATTAAATAGGAATGTAATGTTAGCATGTGATATATTCACATATGAACTACTTTTATGTAGCAAGAGAAGGAATGGATGTGTTAGGAGTCAGACTACAGTATAAACACTAGTTTGATCCAAAATACATGATTACAATTAATATTTTTCTTCTTTTCCACCTTTAAAATAAATGGTTAAAGTGGGAAGAAAGTCTTAATTTTTTGAGAGAATTTCCTAACTTAACTTAAATGTAATTCTCATTTATATGAAGTGAAAAAATCCTTTGCAATGTTTGGAACTAGGACGAAAACTGGTTTAAGCCTGTTCTCAGCACTTGAACAAAAGCTGTTTTTTTCTCCTGAGCTTTTTAAAGTTCAGTTAAACATTTTAAAAGGAGAAAAGAAAACAGGTTGTATATCTTTGTACTTAAGCCTGAGATAAGACCACAGGAAAAGCTGTTCTCAAGGCATTTCCTACTCAAACACAACCAAAAAGTGTTAGAAGTGTCCACAGAAACCTCATCCTGAAGCAAATTTCCAAGACAAGTTCCTCATCCTTTACTTGCAGAGACTTCTCTCCTCCGATCATCTCTTGGACATCCTACAAAGTTCCCAATTTCATTATTTGCATTTGCCTATTTCACAGTGGTACTGCCGTGCCTTGAGTACCATTGCTTTGGTATTTCACAGCATTTGTAAATTTTGGAACAAGAACTCAACGTTGAGGTTTAAATAAAGCAAGTTACTATTAGACCTAAACAAAGCAGGCACAGTAACAACACAGACCTGGATGGAAACAAAAGTAAATGCATTCTTCTCCCACTCGTACAGAATGCACCAGTTCATTTATCCTAATTT
The DNA here is from genome assembly GCA_013399115.1 of Anseranas semipalmata. Taxonomy (NCBI): domain Eukaryota; kingdom Metazoa; phylum Chordata; class Aves; order Anseriformes; family Anseranatidae; genus Anseranas; species Anseranas semipalmata. Next base: position 474,699 of record VXAA01006376.1, read on the forward strand.
TCATACAAAGTATTACTGGTCATTATTGACTAAAAGTCCTTTAAAGCTTAAATGACAAAGCCTTTAGCTTAGCATACATCCTAGGCTGTAATATTTTCTAAATGTAAATACTCAATTCAATCTGGTCTGAGTTCATCCCCAAAATTCCTTTTTTTTTTTTTTCCTGGTTTACGTCTCAAGCTAAAACACTGCTGTTTGCATTGAATCCCTTTGTCCACCTTTTCTTCAGGGAGATGAAATCATAGCTCTGAAAATTAATCTCTTAAAAACTAACAGGTGATGTGTTGACACAAAGCCAATTTCTGAACACAAAAGTTCCAACAAGGAACAAGTCGGGGGATTCTAAAAAATCTTGAAGCCTCTCCTCAAATAAAATTGAGAACAATACCCAGAAATGAAAGAAAAATGAATGTTGATACAATTCCGTTGAGAAAACGTGCATTTGCTACAAAGCCAGCTACATGACAAGGAGTCTGTTTATTGTACTTTAAATTAATCATCCTTCCATCAGCGTTTTATTGACTTCAGAATCATTTTACATGATTCTGGAAGGTTTTAACCCAATCAACCCCAATCAACAAAGATTGTTAAGAGTTTCCTGCATTCTTCTCTCTGTGTATTCCACCCAATCCCCCTGGAATCTGCAGTCCTAACAGTGAAGGCAGAATCATTTAATAACACTTTCCCTCTTATGCATTCCAGTAAAACATTTCTCAGCCTTGGTTCAAAGTCATGGAAATTTGATGCAGTGAAAATCAATTCAAGAAATTTTACTGCTTTGAACAAGCCTTGATGAAACCTCAACTCTCAACAGGGCAATCATTCTCTTAGGATGTGATAAAAAACCCTTCAATTTCTAGTCTCTGAGCTGTATCAAAACTAGGCCCCTTAATGGAGAAACTGTTAACTTTGCCAAGTTATTGTAAGTTTTGCATTGCTGTGAGGCAGATGACAGACTGCTGTTTACATAAAATTCAAGTTCAGGCCACAAAAGCCACTTCCACTTAGAGCCTTCTGATCTGACTCACACTTCTTTTCAGCTCTATTCTCATTTCCACACTTTAATACAATTCATTACCCCCCCCCTTCTTTTTTTTTTTTGTAGACCCAATGCTATTTAACTTCCTTTTTTTTTTTTTTTTTAATTTCTTGGTTAAATGTTGATCTGTAAAATGTATATGAGTTTACTTTTCAATGAAACTTGAAAATGAACTTGAATCTCAAATGTTATTTATTACAACAGTCACACTATGAGTACTAATATAAAAAGTGATAGCCTATTTCTTCTCCATTGACTTAAAGAATCCCATCAAACTCATATTAACCCTTCTTCATTTTCTGTGGAGTTTCCTCTACCCAGCATTTTACACTTTGCTGTTACTCCTAACAGTTTACATATGTTTTAGAAATACACTCAAACATGATTAATTTAACTGCTGCCAGACGTTACTTGATCAAGTGCAGCATGTATGCTTTGGTCTGTTTGTAACAGAGTGCAGGAGACTACTGATGTCTTCAGACTTGGTCCTAGCTTAGTCTTTGACCTTTGCAGGCACATGTTAGGAACCTGCATTTCCAAATATTAAAGAAGTCAAGTGGCAGATGCCAATCATCTACTGACTCTCAGTGAACATTAATAACGTTATTAACCAAAGAAAAGGAGGAGAGGACTTCATATGGAAATTTTGAATTTTACTGAAGTGACTCCAAACCCTGGGCAGAAAGAGGAAATGGATATGTATATCAAGGGTGTGTGCAGCCATGCCTACGTAAAGAGAAGAAAAGCATACAAGTCACTGTCAGGGATCTTAATAAATAATGACCTGATGCAATCCATATATGCTGTGTTCTTATTTTTGTAGTGTAGTCATTTCAACAAGATCTGGCAGATGGTGAAAATTGTTGTATTAGATGCTGCCTCTGGCAGTGGAGGAAGTAGGATTCCAAATTCATTATTGAAAATATTACAACTCATTAAATTGCTGTTGTCTAACTCTTTCCACCACTCCAGGTCTTTTTTTTTTTGTATCAAGATGGCAATGGAAGTCATAATAAATACATGTGTCTGTAGACAAATACAACAGTTATTATTTAGAAGAAAAATATTTACAAATATTTTTCTCTATTACTTTATGGAAGCAAACTTTTTTTTTTCTTTTCTTTTCTTTTTTTTTTTTAAATCTATGTCTGGAGAGCATACCATCTAAAATGTTCTATTACTTTGGGTGTTCAGGGGTAGTCTAATGTAAGGACTAGCTATAATTTCATCACAGCAAAAAATGGATCTACCCTGATATCCTGTCCCCAGCCAGTGCCCAACTGCAGATGCTCCGGAGGATTACAGGAATAGGCAAACTTAAAATGCTGTTTTTCCAGAACACTCCCTCTGATTCTATCCAACTGCAGCTTAGGGGCTTCTGAAGCTAGAAATGCTATCTTCATGTTTAATCCCCCAATGGAATTTATTTCTATGGATGCGTCTAATTGTTTTCTGAAACCATTCAAATTTTTGGAATCAATAACATCTTGCAATAACAAGCCTCACTACGTCACAGATGTTTTTGCAATTTGGAGGAAAAGTACCTCCTGTTTATTTTAAAAATACTGTATTTCACTGCATAGCCCCTAAATTTATTTCCTCCCCAATGAAGTTTATGTCGAGGATAGAGCATTTCATCTGACTGCACCTAACAATCTATATGGAATTTCATCCCTGAAAGAAAATTAGGGATAAATACAGTGTGGAAAAGAAGACTGAAGACCCAAGGCAAACACATAGTATGACCAGAATTCAGGCATTCTTAAATAATCCTTACGGGAAAAAAAAAGTAAGAATGCCTTTATTCTTTCAATACTTGATGCAAGAACCTCTAAGTTTTGAAAAAATCTGAGGAAAAAAATAGCTCTTACCTGTGATGTCATTAAACATTAAAAAAAACAGCTCTGACATATTCAAGTGAAAATTAATATTACCCTTTTAAAGTCTCCATCAAAATTCATAAAAATCTGTTGCTACACACTGTTGAAAACCTGTTTCACAGCCCTGAGCCAATATCCCTTCAAATTGCTGGAGAACTCCCATACAAATTCCAGCTCTGCAGATTAGGCCTGCTTGCAATTGAAACACTGTTGTAGGCCAGGGAAATTCAAGAACACAAAAGAAATGCAGCACTCATTCTGAGGATGGAATAAAAAAAATCATAATACGAAATAATGAAAGCATTTACATGTGTGGCTGTAATGTCTAAAGAGTTAAAAATACCATGCTTGATATTTTCAGAGTATGTTATTACTCCTAATTTATCCCAGCAATATCCTGTATTACTTGACGTGTTCTACAAGGTAGGGTTAATAGGGATATTATGTGAGAGGAGTAAGGCATGAAGGAATGACCAAAGATGCCATCAGCTCTCTTGTCTAATGGGACCATGGCAGTCAATCCAAGTTATTTTCGCTTAAACTGTAATAAACATTTCTTAGAAAACAAGTCCAACATAAATTTTAAAATTGCCTAAGACAGAAAGAATTTATCAATGATAAAGTACAGCCTTAAAATTACATATTTTATTTCTCATCTAGTATTAGGCTCATTTCAACCCTCACAAAGAATTTGTTAGTGTGTTCTTCAGTCTAGCATAAATTTTCTGCAATACTCTTTCCCTTTATAATTATAGACTTTTGAACCATGCTTGCACCACTATTAAATTGAACAGCAACTTACAGCTGTAACTTAGGCAAATAAAGAGATGCAGTATTACTAGAATAAAGAGAAAATATATAATTCTATATGTAAGAATATTAAAATATAACTTGAATTTAACAGTTATCAATGGGAGAAAATAATTTGGTGATCACGATGTAAAAACAAAAACAACAAAAGCCCCAACAACCCTAACCTACCATTTTGTACATTATCTCAACATGACACACATCACAATGCAAATTTTGATATTTACCCCTCTGAAATAAGTATCTACACTGACTAATCAGTATGCAATGTGAAGGCTTTTATTATGTGAAAATGCTTTCACTTCCCGTTTTTCATCAAACCTGATCTGTGTGGCTTGGAGAATACAGTAGGACCCTGATCTGGCAAGTCATTTTGTGTAAACTCAGCTTTTGTAACTAGGAGAGCCACTGAAGTTTATGGGACTACAAGTTAGGACAGGCACATACTTAAGTGTTTACAGGGTTGGAGTCAAGGAAAGGTTTATCAGTGAAAGAAAACTCTTCATTCACATACATTTGAAGGAGATTAATTCATATGTTTATTAGTTCAGAAAGAAAGTTAGCCATGCAATTGATAACAATGCAAAGTTTTAAATCTAAAGCAGCACTTCTTAAAAGTATAGCAATTTTAAGCTGTGAATCTCACTTCTGTTAAGAGAATGACTCAAGCGTTACGTAAAAGAGGAATCTTACAAAGGAGCTTTGCTATGATGATGTTTTTGAAAGGTCTCTGCTTGCAAGGCTACTGTCATAAACAACCCTGCTGTATTTTCGGCCCAGTATTAATCCATTTTAAAAACACACGGGATCTGAAGAGGTAGTTTCATGCTTACTTAAATAAGGCATGGGTCCTACAAGCCCCTTAATTTATTTTAAACCTCTTCTGGGACACAGTTTGCAGCACAACACTGTAATAGGGATTAGCATTTCTAAAGCTGCCTGTTTAAATAGAAGAAATATATCTTGGTAGTGAATATGTTTCAACTGTATCAAATAGATACTGTCAATTAATTCTGTTCTTAAATTTCATTACTCCCTTAAGACCATTATTTATGCAGCCTCAAAATGCCTGGAACTTCAATCTGCTTTTAACCTAATGCTTTTTTACTGTGAACCTCCGAGCTACCCCCTCTGCCTCAAAGCAGTTCAGCGATACTTCTGCTTTGACAAACAGGGCAAATCATTGTTTTCCTCTGTGACCCTGTAAAAATTTTCAACAGCAAGCAGGACTCGAGAGGTGAACAGCAGTTCAAGTTGATTAGCTTGCACATCAGAAAGTGAGCATCTGAAGTGAGCAGTTAAACTTACTGCATTCAGGAAGGACTTTCATTCTGCAGCCAATCAGCAGCTGGCTTAAGAAAGTTTTCCACATCGAAAATTAATCAAGACGAAAATGCAACAAACTGAGCTCCAGCATATGAACCTCCATTAAGGGATTCTGGTGACATCAGAAAGCCTGAAAACAAAAACTCAGGTAAGCACCAGAATGCCTCAGATGAAATTCTAACCCCAGGATTGAAAAGGTGCTTACTTTACATTTTAAGAAAATACATGATCAACAGTACACAATGGGCAATAAAATCCCACTGGAAAAAAATCTAATGGAGAAAACAGACATTTTTCTCCTACCTTACTTCAGTAAGTACAGAACAAATATAAATCAATATCTTATTTCTTCAGTATTTCTGTTCTCCTGCTGTTTTATAAACTTCTCCTTCTCCTTATTTGCTATGACATTTTGGCAACTGAAAATTATTTACAGCATAGAGAAGGCGACTGGGGGCAGGGGGAGCAGAAATTGCTTGCAGGCCTGGTTCTTGCTGCCTCTAAATATGCTCAGGAGATTTTTTTTATTTTATTTTTTTTTCCAAGGGCAAAGGAGTGTCTTTTTCAGTGAGTAAGAAAGTTTGGACTACATTGTAACCTCTGCAAGCAATAGGTCTGATGGAAAGATAACTGTTTACATGTAAGGCTGGACCAGTTCGGACAAATACAAACCATACAATGTCATCTGCGGGGCTGCAATGCCCCAGAAAAAGTCTGTGGCGCCCTCTTGACTGACTCAGTACGTTATTTGATACTGATGCACTACTTTGCAGAGAAAATAAGAAGTGGATGTAGCTTTCCAAAATACATATATGGGGAGATAAATAAGCAATGAAACATTGTAATGCAAGTGCCACAATAAGGAAAGATGACAAGGAATTAGTAACGCTGAACTTCTTGCCAGTTTAAACTAGTTAATAATGCTTAAGCCTAGTTCTGCAGCATAAGCAGAAATTAATCGATTATTCTGACTATGTCATCTCTCTGCAAGATAGGCAGCACTGCATGAACTGTTACTGCAAAGAAGAAAAAGAAATAAGAACCACAAGTTATAGTTCTTCAACATTCACAGTATTCCTTCAGAATGAAGAAAGGAAGTATATCCACTTGCTTCAATACTGGTATAAGACACATATGCAGGACACAGCAAACATGCAGTTTTTAGTTCACAGCAACTGAAACAGCCAGACTAATTTGTGTGTGCTAAAGTGGTGTACGTTCCTTCTCTTGGAGCTACAAAGTACACAAACATGCTAATACAAAAGCATGGGAAGAACTCAAATGTAGTTTGAAAAGCACTTTGTTGAGCAGAGACTGAAGAAGGGCTTAAATTACAAATGGACCCATACACTACAAGTTACAGAACGTGTATTTTCACTTTTTGATGAACAACGGTACATATACGGTAACAGTAAGTTACCTTCAAAGTAAAAAGCAGATAAAGTCATAACTACAGATGGATCCAGAACAGAACTGCAAGTCTGAACAGCTGGAAGCATTATGGAAGTTCAAATCCCAAGCTGAATCAAACAAAAACCCCAGATCTGAGCACATTATGGCCTAATTTCAGATTTACATCCAGAGTTAAACTTTTGCAAAGGCCAACAAAATTTAGCACCTCATCTTCTATAGGATTAAAGTCAGTGCCATATTCTGTACACACATGAACTAGTTTTCAAACCTTAGTAGGTTCCTTCCTATTAGGTCACGTTTCTGTCATTTCCCCTCTCGCTCTTTTCTAAAGATTTTCTTTCCTGCAACTGCTTTTGATATTTTATGCTTCTCCTCTCCTTCCTGGATGCACAGGATTACTTTTTTGATTTAGCCAGTTTCTTATCACGCCACTTTGCATGATCTCATTGCTATTAGGTCACGTTCCTACTTTTATTTTGAAATGGTTCAGACACCTTCGTTTAGTCTCAGATCGGGTGCTGACATGAGCATCTTTAAAAACTCTCCCAGAAAGAAAACAAGATTTCTCTGGTTTTGTGAAGTAGTAACCAGCAAGAGGTTAACAAATAAAATAAAACCCACACAGAAGAAAAATCTCTAAGAATCCCATTTCAAGGAAGTGTTTCTGAATCATACTGAAAATGAGTTACTTGAAGTTCAGAAAATATACTAATTATTAAAGATTAACAAATTATGCTATACGGAGTGTAAAAAAAA
>VXAA01006376.1:481946-492272 GCA_013399115.1 Anseranas semipalmata
ACAGAAAGGTGGAAAAAAGTCGCCAGACTGAAACAGTCTTAAAACAAAACTATTGCTAACTCAGTAAGAAAAGAAAAAGAATGTCTGTGTCTCTGAGATGCATCTATGTATAAGAATGAAAGAAAATCTTGAAATACAGGACACTAGGACTATCTACCTAACCATTGGAAGGAAAAAAAGAAAAAAGCTTAAAAATATTCTGAGGGAGAATAAAGGAGGTACTTTTCCGCCTTAGCTCTCCTTCCTCCTTCTTCCCCCCACCTCTTTTTCTAGTTCCTAAGGGATTGATGTGCATGAATTTATTTTAAATCTCCTCAACCAGTTTTCCAGGATGCACAGCAGTTAAAGAAACACCTTTACTTCCCCAGCCTATTCTCTGCTGCCTAAACTATCAGTGCCTCAGAAAACCTTTAAATCAGTTAACCAATAACATGTGCTGCTCATTAGCAGTGCCTTGAGCTCACCTGTATTGTTCTGTTTCTTTAAAAGGGCAGCATTCAAAGCCTCATTCACCCTAAGAAGCATTTTATTTGAGTTGTTATTGCTCTAAGCAGGAACCTAGCTGAAGGAAATGTTAATTTTTAAGGCCATGTATGAAGTTTAAAAGCATTCTTTAAAAAAAAAGACTCAAATAAAGAAAACTGTGAACACAAACAAGTGAAAAAATTAGTTTGATGGCTCAGAAAATTCAATAATGTAATACAAATACCTTACGGAAATCAAGTACTCTTAATTATTCTCTGATGTTACCAATCTTCATCTTTATGGGTGGAAGCTTTATAGAAAAAAACATCAGACTATTTCTATCCTTCATTGTCAGTATCTATTATGAAGTGTACCTAAAATTGTCTTAAATGTGTATGATCATAGTTGTCAGAGTCAGGTTGCTTGTTAAACCATGTGCTTTGCTCAAATCAAAGCAAAAACAAATTCTCTCTTCCTCAGAGACTCAGCTCCCGATTACAGCTTAAAGACCACTATCCCCTGAAACACTTGCATCTTGCAACCAGAACACTGAAATAAGCAAATGCACTGTAAAAAGAACTGCTTTAATGAGACATGAGATCCAATTCAAGCTTTTTTGTAGTCATGCTAATAGAACCTGTCTCCAAACACTCAACCATTTTGCACTTGGGCTTTTTGCTAAATCCCTAGCCTACAGGTACATGCTTGTAAGTCAGTCTGGCCACGTGAATGTGACTTGAACTAATATTTTATTCTTGTCCAATCTTTTTCTGGAAGAAAACCAATACTGTGAAAAGCCCATATGTTGATGCTATTGCAGGTAGGGTTCATTTTCCATTAGAAGACTACTTTTAATATTGTTTTGTGGGGCAAATTTGCAATGTCTTAAATCTTGTATGAGAGGAGAACTGCTATGTAAAGACCTTTACTTGCATATTTAGTTGTGTATGTCTTTCGACAAAACACTTTCTTCCACTGAAGTTTCTTTCTAAACAGAGGATAAACAATGTTTTCCAGGTCCAAGAGGGTATTGTGAGGATGGGATAATTATTTAAGGTGTTCTCATTCTGATGTGACAAGAGAAACAAAAAAATGACTACAAATGTAAGCAAATAAGCTATGCTGATCTGTGGCAGATGAACAGAGTGTGCATTTACACACAGACCTAATCAAACAAATTGCAAATGGTCTATGTAGTCTCAAAAATAATCTGTAAATTGAGGAAAAATGTTTAAACAATGCTGTAAGCAATCTCAGCCCTGTGTAAACACAGAGAAGCTCTCTATTTTAAAGGAATGTATACCCTTAACACACAATCATAACCCAAACAAAGCCATGAGGCACAAAATCAGAGCAGGAAGGACTGCACCACTGAAGGCCCAGTCCATGCTCATTGATGTTAGTAAGAATCTTTCTGATGCCTATGTGGAAAAATAGTGTTTACAACAGGTCAAAGCAAATCAAACACTGGAATGTGCAAAAGCCATCAAAGCTCTGAGGCAGCGGTAGGGGTGGCTGTACCTTGTTTTTTGCTAAGATGCGTGAACAACATAGCAATTACTTCAGCTGTAACTTTTTATTTAGTCTTCTATAAATCAAAGGATCTTTTTATGCTTTTCCATTAGCATACTGTGCAGATTCAGTTTGTATTATTTCTTTCACTGTTGCTATTTCACATCGTTCTGCAAAACCTACCAGTCAGATATTCCAGTACAGCAGCCATGTACACTGGAGCACCAACACCAATTCTGTACTTTGGGTGGCCTTTCTTAATATAACGTAGCATTCTTCCAACAGGAAATATGACCCCAGCCTTTGCAGAGCGTGAAGTCTTGGTTGACTTCTTCTTCCCACCCCTGCTGGACATTTTGTCTGTATGGAGTCTGGAACAGCACCCTATATATTAGGAAAAAAAAAAAAAAGATAAAAGGTTATCAATAAGAAATACAACATTCAAATGATTTCAAATGGTAATCAGAGAAGCAATTTCATACAAGTTGGCTGTGGAATTACTTTTCTGAAATTCCTAACATGTTAAAACTGGCACCACCTTCACTGGAGTGAAGTGTGACAATCACTTAAGATGTAAAATAGAGCTTCAGCATGAAAGCAGAAGATGCTTTCTGCAGGGAGAACTTACGTGAATATCTGCTCCCTTGGGAAACCTGGTGATTTGGCATGTGAACAACCATTGTAGGACTGTTACACTCATGAATAACTATGTTCCCAACCAGGAAACTGTATCCACTAAAGCTTTTATACATTTTATTTATCTTCCTTAAAAAAAACATGGATTCTCAAGAGTGTGTGAATTTACAGAACACAGACCTATGCCTGGTAAACTACATCTCCTGTACACTAAATGTGTTTTTTAGAAAGACCTGAAATGAATGCCTTGAGATTTGACCCTGCCAGCATCCAGCTATCTCCACACTGAAGTTAATCAGATTCCTACATGGCATGTTGTAGCAGTACAACCTTCAGCCTGCTACCTTTCCTACGCCCAGCAGCTATCCCACAACTGCATCTCAGTTTATCTCTGTGAAGAAACCTGCTGCTGATACAGCTGTCAAATATTATTTTTTTCTCTCTTTGATTTCTGCTCTGGCTGTAAATAGAAGCTGGCAAACCCAAAGAGGTGGAGAGTTTGCAGACTTTCAAAGTATCTTTGAAGGTTTAGGCAATGCACTGGGTTTTCAAATTAACTCAGTGGGAATGAGACTGTTCACATCTTCCCCTCTCTCCCTCCAGCATGTCTGAACTCTAGGGAAACCAGAGGTATGCATCAGTGATACATCCTAAATTTCCTGGATGCCCAAATCCTACCTGATACAAATGCAAACTCATTGGTGTGTTTATATACTCATCAGAAGCTCGTCAAGCCTGCTTTCCCATCATACCAGTTCTCTGCTTCCCTTTTTATTGTTCCTCTCATGTTTATGCTGAATTCTCTCTGTCTCCTTATGAACCTATTTGCCGAACATCTGAATCCTTGATTGAGTGAGCTCAGAATTAGGCAAAACAGGTTCACCAACTCTACTTTTGCAACTTCTGCTCTAACTTCTGATCTGCACTGACATGTCCTGAAGTCTTTCAAGCCTCAATGAGTCACCGAGATATAAACTACGTAAGCATCAAATGAAGACCACTCAGGATAACTAAAGAAACTCGAGAATTAAACATTTATTTTCCTTTCCACTTCCACACTCTACTGATCAAAGATTCTGTAAGTGCATAATACATTAAGTAAAATAAATGCAACAGATTTATTGCTTAATGTAAACAGAATAATCCCATCTTATTAGCTCATACAAAAAGTCAGACTACGTTTATGAAAGTGATATCAAAAAACAGACAGGAAACTGGAAGTGGGAAGCCATCAAAAGCACTGCTTCCCCTTTCCTCCGCTGTGAGCTCAGCTCTGTAACAACTCTTACTCTGAAGAAGACAAACATCAATTTTCTTCCCTAGAGAAACTGCCTAAACTGGAGCCCACAGCTGGTTTTAAAACCCTTCAATTTAACTGCATTTTGTCATCCTGTTAGCGCTGTCATTGTTAGGAGAATGGCTGGGTGTGGCTTTGAGTTGGCGATGGGCTTTTTGCCTGCAAATATTCTTATAGTCTGGACTCCATTTCCATCAGTGCTACAGATGTTTAATCTCACAAGTGTTAAGAATTCACTGAATTTAAGCACTGGGGAAAATGGGCATGAGAAATATCTGTGCTTCTAGCTTCACCCGTAATTCCTTTGTTTTGTAACTGATAGGTGAATGACAAAAATCAGCTTTTTTCCAAAGAAAACCTGCAAGCCTTGAATGGTAAATTTATATTAACCATTTGTAATTGAATTTTAGCTGTCACAATAAAGTACCTTTTATAACACCCAACACTTCTAAAAACAGGTAATTGATTCCCCATGAAAATCCGTTCACTTTCCAAAGCTATAGCAAGGATCCTGATGCAGAACAGGGCAGCTTGGGGAAGCAAAAGCTGAAACTGAATACCCTATGTTAATTACAGATCTTGCCTTCTAACTGGTATCAGTCTGAGAACTGGGATGGGAACAATTAAGCGATCTACTTGCACTTCTACTGAGGAAAAACAAAAAAAATCGAAGAAACAATTAAATTCAGTAGAGATGTCCAAAAAGGAACATATTTGTTCTGGACTGCATATTTTCCCCAAAATCAGGATACAAAACTTGTACATTCCATGTAGAAGGAAGGTGGGAAAGGAGTAGAAAAAGGAAGTAAATAATAGCCTTGAAATTCCCTGGAGAAGTTCTAAGGGCCCCCTGCATCTCCTCTGAGCTGAGCAATGCAGTTGAGGGGAAGGAGGAAGGACAAGGGAACCCCTGTTGGATCAGGTCTTCTTTGAGAGCGATGTGGATCTGAGCTAATGCAAAGCCTCTCTGCAGGTGGCTGTGGTCTTGATCTATGGAATCCAGTTCACTGAGTTTATGGGATGGTGAGAATAGCTGGAAGAGAACATGGAAATCCTTACTTTCCTCTTTTTTTTTTTTTTTCTTTGTGAGAACGTCATCCACCCATAAGCTGCTACAGCATTTGGATCAAAGCATGAGTAGAATATGTGGCAATACAGAATTACTGCCAAAGCAGCTTTAAAGGAGCTAGAGTAAATACAGCTCACCCAATCTAAAAATCCAAATGGAAGATGTACATGGATGGCCATGCTGTAACCGGCAACAGAAAGAGAAAGAACCCTACCCTCGCATTTTTAGTTCCAAGAAAATGACTATTCATAGAGAAGTAAGGGAAACAGTTCCTTCATATGCAGAAACAAATGGGTACTGTGAATCACCATCTCTGGATAAATATCATCTATTCAAAGTGATGCTAAGTGTGTTGTTAATGTATTGCCAATTGTCTTTGGTCATACTCAACCAGCCTCCCTTAACAGGCTTGAGCAACACACTTTGCTGTTAGTTTCCAACATATTTGGAGTTCAGGAGATGTTCTCCCCTTTAACATACTATTTTCTACTTAATACCTTCAAGCCTCCTGTCATCTGTAACTATCTAACACCTACCCATGTATAAAATGGTTTATTTTTTTCTTACATCATAAGATTATTTTACCTCTTCTGCAAAGCCTAGAGGTTCATTTCCCTCTTTATTTTATACTGCTGGTCACATTCCTCTCATTAATACTTAGGATTACCCTGGAACTATCCTGACAATGAACCTGATCCTCCCATACTGTACATTAAAGAGCTTTCTAGCTGCAAATTTATTTACAAGGAAAAACTTTGCCCAAACCAGAAAGCTGTGGGGCTTGCATACTGAAAAAAGCAAGTACTTCTGAAACTTTTAATATTAAAAATAAAATGTGATAAAGTGAGTTTCAGAGCTTCCTCTCCCAAGGATCCCACCCTTACAACACGCAGTGAATCACTATATCTTCAGATGTTGGGGGTGGAGGGAGGGAAATTCCAGTTAAGTTCTAAGTACCACATTTCATTTTGCCAACAACTTAATTTGGAAGGGGAAAAGAGAGCCTGGAATGGAAGAGATTTTTCGGGCTTAATTACGGATTCAGGATCATTACTTTACAGAACCTGCTTGGCCTGCCTTTGAGCAGAGGGATGGATGGCGCAATGAGCTCTCAAAGACTTTTCTCCAGTTCTAGTTTTCTATGGCAAAAGAGAAGGGAAAGAAAAGAGATTTCACTTGCAACAGCCACAAAGAAATTTATTGAAGTTAAATGTAAAGAGCATGGCAACAGATCAAAACCCGAAGAAAACTATGTGCCTTACATGTTCTCAAATGGTTTATCTTTGTAACACCAGAAACTCTGGATCACAGCCAACATTAATGAACCAGAGCTGTTTGCTGAGTCACTGCTAGCCAGCAGATGAGGGAGGCAGTGCTTACCAATGGGAACTTTATCGCATGTACCATAGTTCCGACAAGATTTGGGCAAGAGAAAAAAAAAAAAGACAGAAAATCACAGTCAATGGACCGGCCTTTTCCTTTCTTACCCCTCTCTTGCCTTTGCAATGCAATTACTGAGAAACTTTGTCAAATGCTCAGTGTCTTCAAGGATTTGACAATAAAATGATATAGTTTCAACATGACACTTCACAAAATTATCACTGTGATTATCATGGGATATCACTGAGGCGTCAACTTAGATAAGTCCACCTTTGACTCTGAATAAAATTTAATGCTATATTCTTCAGTGCCTCCGCTGTGCTTGGACACAGATTGCCCTCGCTGCAGAACGCAGCTCCTGATTCATAGCCTTTTGAAAACCTCTTAGAGACTGTAGCAAGATTCATGCTGCTTTCTAATGTCTCCAAATGCAGAGAAATGAGAATGTGATGGTATTATATTAACTGGGCTCACAACAAATATTCAAACAACAAGGCTCCTCTGCTGTCAGGTCTTTGCAAGCCAGAAATAAATATTCTAAGAAACAAAATAATATTCAGGTGTAGCAATGAAATCAGCATAATTAATATTTTTCTGCTTGCACTGGCAGTTGGCCATAGCATTCTGTATGAAGGTAGATACTCCACTATAACACACTTCTAAATACCACCTTCCTAAAATGCCATAGGCGTCTGTTTTTCTGAAAGTTTAACATCATATAGTTCTGGAAGTGCTGACTGCACTTCCTAGTAAAGTGATGCCTGATTTCCAATAGCTCAAATACCAGTACTTCATTAGCTCAGTCAATCTGATCCTTTTATCAACCAGTAGTAATAAAAAACCCTTACTATTAGTAGTTTTCAGGTACTGGTTCTTAATGACTTAACAAATTGCTATAAGTTCTACTACAGTCAGATAGGGATTGTTCTCATCATGGGCTTACCTTGGTGTATTAACTGCACTCAGCAAACAGATGATTACATTTAGATCTACAGGATCACATCTATAAGTATAGTGGAATGCAGGAGACCATTACTACAATAGGACAAATACTAAGATTTAGCAATTATTTTTCTCCTTTCCAGCACAAAGACTAAGCTGAAAAGTCCATTTTTGTATCACAAGAGCTTAACGGCAATGCTATTTCCATTTTTTCATTTTCCATTTTTTCCATTGTTTCAAAAGATTAACAAGCAAGTGCTGCCACTCCATCTTAAATCTATTTATGTACTATAATAGCTGCTCACTGAACTCTTTCTGAAAAGGTACATTTGAATTTGCTTTGACAACTAATTTGCTCTGTTCTTGGCTAATCAGAAGCTAGTCTGACATATTTATAAAATGCACTGCTTACAGAGTCAGTAAAAAGTGGTCTTTAATAACGCCTGCCTAGCACAACCCTATCTCAGTCTGTGACCGTGGTTTCTAGGTACAACAGTAATAAAGGAAGAGCTAATAACTCAGTAATAGTTTGGTCTGATGTGATTTCAAATTTCAGCTTAAGTGCTTTATCAAAGCAGTAATTCTTTGTGGTCTGAAAGAGAGGAGTGAAACTGGTTGCACAATAGCTGTTCCAGAACTACATTAATTTCTTATCTGCAAAGGCAGCAGTATACATTTATTTTCACTTGAAAACCTGAAAGAATATTCCTCATCTACGAGTACCCTATAGATGTCCTTTTTTGCTGAAGGTTAGTAAGACTAAAACTCCCATCATGATAATGTAAAGCAGGGGAAAAAGAGGAATAACATTTTCACCAAATCTGTGTGCAAAACAGAATACTATTGCACAATTTTATTCAACTGGCAGAAGTCCCTTCCTTCCACAATGGGTCTGAAACCCTGAAACAAATATCCTCTTAATGTGCAAATGTCCACTATGAACAGTACTGGGAGTGTAACAAGAGTTTCAGCTGGGCATCCTGCCACCAATAGTCAGGAAAACGTAAATACAATTGTCTTCACTGACTGCTGTTGGGAGTACTAGCATGCAGCAAGGACCACAAGCTGAATTGTGTCCATCTTCTCTTCAGGATGGGTTTGGGTAAGGCACTATAACCTCTCTGTGTACATCCCTCCCTAACGAGTGACCAAGCACTGCATTTTTCTACAAACACGGCATTTAGCATGTTTCTTTTCCAAATTCACCCGTCAGAAGCACCGAGCTGACAAAACCTAATGCTCACTGAACTGCCCCCTGGGTCAATATTCTTTCTCCCAGGGGAGGCTCTCTCTGGAGGCTCTTTTTTTCCTCTTGTGACAATCACAGCTTCCTGCTCCTTTATCCCTGCTTTGTAAGTTTGCAGTACTGGGCTTTTCTTTCTGCTAATGCTGATCTATGAAAAAGGCAGTGCTTAAGCATTCTTCCTATATCACTGTCGTTAGGCCAAATTCTAGCCTTAACTACGAATTTTTAGATCAGTTATGGCTTAATTTGCACTGTCAACATTTGGTTTTACTGGCAATCAGAACTGTATGCCTCATAGACAACAAAACAAAGCAACAAAACAAAGTTACTCTTTAGGAACCCAAGGGGCCTAGAGTATTTCAGTGTGAAAGGGTACAATACACAACACAGCAAAATAACCTGCAAGCACTACCTGGAAAAAAAAGAACACCACCACTAACAAAAAAAAACAATGTAACAATACAGAAAAATAACCTGGGGCCACTACCTCAGAAAAAAGCAATGTAACTCCTTTCCTTAAGACCACTTCTAAAAACACATCCAAGAGTTGGCTAGGGACTGCTTGATACAAAATATATCATAATCAATTGTGTTAAAATATGTTTGTCAAAGCAACTGTAATTGCCTTATTTATGCCTGAGTCTTTTAACTGTGCCCTGCGCCCAAGAACCCAGGTTCGGTTTTCAATAACTGCTCACTTGCTCCTCAGCTCATTTATTTCCACCGACCCTCAGGAAGGGGGGAGGCAGCGGATCCGCAAAGTTCCCTCCAGACCTGTTGCTAAGTGACAGCCTCACACAGTCCTGGGGAAAGCACGGTCCTTCACTTCCACGGCCAGGAGATAAACAACAAGCCTCATCCAAATGCAGCGCAACGCCAGTCTCCTTCCATCGACATAAACGAAGCAACCTGTCTTACACCGCTGTACTTGCAAACAAGCTGGTTCCAACCGCCCAGATGCAAACGCCTCGGCCTTCTGCGACTTACTTCCAGAGCTTAGACAGAAACCAAAGGATTATAGAAGATGCAAGTTAGGGAAACAGTTGTTCCCCTTACCGCCTCCTATGTGCACAAACACGTTAGTCTCCTGTCTAAATCTAGGTGTTCCTGTAAGATGCCTTGTGCCTAGTCTTAAGACCCTGCATTCACCTGCGTCTTGCAGTACTGGCGGTCCCCTACCAGAAACACCCACACCCGGAGCCAGCCGGTGTAGCTTGTTCAGATCCTGCAGGCAGACATATTGCGGGCTGTACGAGAAGTGACAGCTCTACAATAATAAGGGGCCCCATTTCTAGCCGACCGTTTATTTTTACCACTCTTGGATGCCTTTGGCGGCTTTGCTTGCGGTTTTAAGAATGTCATTTGACTTTTTCATTTTTATTTATTTTTTTACTAAGTCGTTTACGTTTGGCAGGTAACTTTTATGCCACGGTTTCTTCCCCCCCAAAGTAAAGCGTGCCGAACACACGCGCAGCTTTTTGCGGTCGCCGCGGACCGCCTTCCCCTGCCCACCGCCTTCCCCTGCCCAGCGACCCGGGCTGGGAAGGAGGAAAGCAGTCCGTGCGGGCGCACACAGGCAGGCACGGAGCGAGCCGGCCCGGCGCACCCCGCCGCCCCTCGAACCACCGCGCGGTGGGCGTTCGCTGGACTCGTTCCAGCCCCCATACCACAGCCCAGCTGCGGATTCGGTAACAACAAAATCCCGCTGCCACCATCGCGCTGGGAACGGAGCGGATTTCCCGGTCGCAGCGAAGACAAACCGGCAAAACCACGGGGAGA
>VXAA01006376.1:493054-559350 GCA_013399115.1 Anseranas semipalmata
CGCCTCGCGCCCCCCTCACGGCCCCGCGCTCCCCTCACGCAGCGCCGCCGCCTCGTCCCCTCCGCTGGCCCCTCCGGTCCCGCTTCACCCCTCGCCCAAGCGGCGAGCCCCGGTGGCCGCTCGTACCCTCTGCCCGGCGGCCCTGGAGGGAGGAGGCTCCGGGGAGGCGTCTGCCCTCGGTTCCCGCAGCCGGGGAGCGCCGAGCTCCAGCCCCTGCGGCAGCTGGCTGCCAGGCGGGCGCCGGGCCCCGCCACTGAAAGCCCCGGCCCTGCGTGGAGCGAGGGCCTTGGCGCCGCTTCCTCCACAGCTGCTTCTTGCCCTCCTCTCCCAGCTCCTAGCCAGGCCATTGTGTGAAAATGTGTTCGCTCTTAAATCTTCAGTGGCAAGGCAGGGAAGAGAAGGGTGGGGAGGACAAAGTGGAGGGTTGATGCCGCATTCTTCCCTGAATGAAGTTTCTTGTTTGGGGGAAGAGAACGAGCGACTGAATCGTTATTGCTGTTGCAAGAAACGCTCTTTCTTCTCCAGTACTGTACAAAAATGGCTAGCTGCCATTTTACGAAGGCCTCAAGTGGAGCTTTTGGAGGAATTTCTACCGTGGAGGCACAGATGTCCTTGAGTGCACCTTGCTGCATTGGGAGAGCCAGCTTGCTGCTGCCCACGTCCCCTGCCCGCACTGGCAGACGGTCACCGAGGGCAGGGGCTGGTGTCCCCTCAGCACGCTCCCCGCTCCTGCCATCTTCCAGCTGCTCCCAGGCACTTCTGCTGCTCCCTCTCATCAGTGCCCAGTGCAAGACGTGGCCTGCGGCCTCTTCCCCAGTGTCTCTTGGTATTCTTTGGTGGCTGGAGCTGTGACAGGTGACAGCAGCACAGTGGCACAGCATCATTGCTATTAACCCTTTGGGGCAAGGGGTGAGAAGGACTGAGGAACAGCCGATAGAGGCAAGGAGTTTCTCTCTCTCATCAACCCCCCATGCTCCAGATCTCCTTATTTTGGTCAGCATCAGCACATGTTCACAGAATCTTTGTCATATGGAAAAGAAAGCAGAAAGGAAGAGAGTGGTATAAAGGAAGAATGAAAACTAGGGAACTGGGGGCAGACTGTATACAAGAAATGAGGGCTAATATTGTCCCTGGTCTGAGAAACATCACCCAAAAAAGTTTCTGAAATAAAGGGAGAGAAGGCACAGTACAGACAGAGCTGTGTGCAGTACATGTGGCCCACAATAGCAATGCCCTGTGCAGTTCTGCTAACTGAGCTCAGTTATTATAATTTTGCTGTTCTCATCCATGTAAATGGCTAGGATTGGTCTGTTTTTTAGTGCAGCTAAACTCCTGGTCTCCCAGGACATCCCTCATTACGTATCAGTGCGGCACACAGTCAAAGGCAACCATGGTCTGGCTGTGCTCCCTGAGCGCTAATTGTAAACTGAACACTATTCACACAGGCAGTTTTGCCTAACAAAGACTCCCTGCTAAGTAAAGTACCATATAGTCCCTGACTGCCCTTAACCTAAGGATATGGATACAGTACTTATTAGGCCATCTGCTGTGGCTCATCTTACACAGCTGAGGACACGCTCTGCTTTCCCGTGTTCCCATCCACCATGCCATCTCCCTCCCACCTCCTCCTCCGCGCTCACACCACAGCGAGCTCCGCTCCTCTTCCCTTGCCCACGCAGGAACCCTTCCTGCAGGCTGGTGCAGCGCGCGGAGCACATCTGCTCCTCCAGTGCTCAGCTCTTCCTACCCCATTTTGCTGTCACCCACACAAATGATATTTAAAAACAAACAGGCAAACCCAAATAACTCTGTTGACACAAAAAGCTGCAAAGGTCTATATGGAATTTAAAGAACCTGCAACAGTGTCTGTCTAATGCTGGGCAGCCTGCTCTAGTAGTTGGCAACCCTGCCCAGAGCAGGGGGGTTGAAACTAGATGATCTTTAAGGTCCTTTTCAACCCATGCCGTTCTATGATTCTATGATTCTATGATAATGGGGCTGATACAGAGCAACCAGGTGAAGATAGATTTATCCGCAAAACCAGCATAGCTTGCTCTCTGTGCCCTTCTACTATCATTGTTCATATGATCTGTTTTTTTTTTTAAGGGAAATCTCTGGATCTTGTGCCTTTGAAGAAAGCTTTCAAAAACACAACTGGTGAGACTTTGTGGAGTTTGCCAGAGTTCTGTCTGAATTTGCAGAGAGCCTGAACAATTTGTCCTTGGAATAGGATGCTAGCTCAGAAACTGCTGTTGATCACCATCATGTTAACATCGGCTGCCTCATCTCCCACCAAAGCACGGATGTATCATACTGAATGTTTGCTGGGTCTGCAAAAAGCGCTCATTTTGGCTGGCTTTGAAAGCATATAGTGTGGCACAAATGATTGTCTAAACAGGAGTATTGCTTACAAAAGTCTGTAAAACTACACTACATAAACTGCCTCACTAAAACAAAGCTTGGCTTAGGTTTTATTCCTTTTGCCAGATTAATGATGTATTTATTTAGATATGGAATGATAAAATGCACCTTTCCTAGAGCTCTGCTGCCTTTATGATTAATATAAACAGTTTGTATTCTTACATTCTTGTGTTCTTTTTTCATTTTGACACCCTGACTCTATAATCAATTTGAGCAACCTCAAGGGGCTATTTGCAGGAGATAGTTTTGAGTGATAGAGATTCTAAACACCTAACTTGTTTATGCAGCATAGGTGGCAGAGAAGGAAATAGTACTTGGGAGGGGAAAGAACAATGTGGGAAGGGTTATGGCTGATGTAATCCCATTAAACTTAGATAAGCATTTTCACTTTGGGATAGCTATCTTAATTCTGAATGTGTCACCTCATTTGTCACTGGTGTTTTTGTGTGTTTATTATATTGGATATTTAGAATACATGGCCTAGGTTACTTCAGTTTGCAGAAATATCTTGTCAGGATTTAGTGTGCAAAGCCAGCAGATCCCTGCTGGTTTTCTTCCACCTTCCCATGGTCAAGAGAAAGTTCAAATTCCTCAGGAGTGACCTACTTCTCTGGAGGAGCTATCTGAACCTCCTTCAGCTGCTTAGTCTGCTCTCTTTCTGCAGCCTATAGCACTAATCTGTGCTTCAGTTAACTCCTTAAAGTCAGGTGACAGTCACATATATGTACCTGTAATTTGTGTAATGCTATTGACATCTTTGCATTCTGCGTCAGACAGGCACAGTGACCTCCTACCAAATCCAGTCAACGCTCATCACGCTATTAATGCAGCGCACAGACCTAGTAACCATCCCTATTGACAGCAGAGAGTATTAACTGTGATTTCCAGAGGGCTTACGCTGGCCTTCATACAGATTGTTTTAATCCACCGTGGTTGTTACTGTTGTGAGAAATTCTGCACTACAGAATTTGAAGGTGCATAGAGCAGGTCTTTTCTTTCACTTTGCTCTGGTTTCCTACCACCATAAAGATATGCAGATTCCCTGTAATTCAAAATTAACCCATCAAGATCAGGAGTTTATGCAAATGGGATTGACCACAAATGCCTGGAACTGATGCTGGAACCATGGCGTGAGTTTCAAAACCTATTTTGTGCAGGGTCAGAGCCATAGATCATAAAGATCTCTTTTACCTTCATTATATAGACAAATAGAGAACTGCAGTTTGGTTTCCAGCATGCTTCAAAAAGCAACAGCTGACTTTGCTGAAGTGAGCTGCTGTTTTACACCCAGCCATCCTCTACCATAGGTGAACAGAATTAATTCCGTTTTCAGATAATCACTCTGCTTTGACATTCAGGTCCCAACAACTGTGAGTGTACTCCCCCTCTTCTGAACATAGAAAACAATTATTTTTTCCTGCCTCAATGTTCTCAAGGCACTGTCGGCTCTATATTATTGCCAGACGTTATTCTGAAGCAAAAGTGCCAACTGGTGCTAATATGTTATGATTAGATTAATACTTTCAGAGCACAAGTGGGTGTCTGGGATTCATTTTCCAGGCTGGTAAACAGAGAGGAGTTAGTACAGATAATTGACTTATTTTGTTTAAAATCTTTTTTTTTTTATTTTTTTTTGTAGGCAGGCTACCTTTTGTGTTTTTCCAAAACTGAAATTTGTGACAACCAAATTTTTCAATATCCATGCCATTTTTGTGATCGCTTTCTTCTACAAAAGTATCATCTGTGCAATTTTTTTATCAATGTTTATGTCCCCTATCACAAAGAAATCCTTAATTGCTTTGAAAATTTTTAAAATAAAATGTCACCTTTTTTAAAGGAGGACTGACTTTTTCTATTTTAAATCTGGAAGATGAAGACTGCTATGACGCTTGCACTTTTTAACTTAGATTGTGAAATCATTTATACAGCTAGTAGATGCTGTGATTCAAAAACATGCCAAAATCTGTGAAATCACAATTAATCTATAGAGTAGGGAAAATATTAACCTCCAATATAATGCATTGCAAAACCTGCTTCTTCAAAATGAAAGCTACCTAATACATTTCAAAACATACTTCATCAAAATAAAAGCAAAATGCTTTTATATTTGAGTTATAAAATTGGTAGCAAAACTGCAGCATGATGCAGTGACATCAGGAAACGTAAATGCTTGTCTCCCAGCAGTACGGAAGAAGTGTGCTCTAAAATAAGACTGAAGCACACTGGAGTGCACAGAGAGCAGGCACACTTGTCTGCCTCTTATGTGTAGTCAGCCTCCTGCTCTGAGCGTAACCTGATTCAGGTTGTGCGTTAAGCAAGGTAGCTCATTTTCTTCTGGTATTCAAAGCAGCCTCTTGCATGACTGCATTTTGAATGTCAAGTGGCTGGGGAAAGTTCTGTGTTATTGTGCAAATGAAGTATTAAATCTAAGAGCTATGATTTATATCATTAAGCCAGAGGATTCAATACATCCCATGATGATCTGCTCAGTGGTTCCTGGTGGAAAGCTTGGTGGATAGTCATGCAGTAATAACTCACATTTCTTATTTTTAGTTATTAAATCCCATAGCTTCCCCAACATTAATTTTCCATGTAAGCAATAGCTATAGTTGCCAGAGGGATTTTATATAATTGCAGATGGTAGGAGACAGAGTTGGTAATTGCAGAAATGCAGAGGGAGATGTCCAGGAGATGATCGTCTATTAAGATGTGGCTGTTGCTATGGAATGCTTTACTAACTGCTCTTCTGCATGAGAGCTCTATGATGCATCATTTCAAATAACAGGCTATTTTTAAAATGGACCCATTTCTTTGCCTCCAAGAACAAAATCAGATCACCTCTCTGAGGAATATTAATTTAAAAAGCTCCTGTGCTGGACAACAGACATATTATAGAATATAGTTCATGAAGGAGTCAAGAGATTTGGAGTCTACCATAATACCAGGCAGCACTGAAATCAGGGGCTTTCATATTCACCTCATGAGACAAACCCTACTCTTTCTTTAAATTAACTAAAATATGCAGATTTGAAGATCACTCTCACAGCAAACAGAAGATTGCTTACTAGAGGCTAACATCCTCAGTTTAAACTGACCTTCATAAATTTGTTCATATCAGAGAGACCATTGCATCTTCTGTTTATTGTGAAGCATGTTCTCTGTGCAGAGAAAGGAGTACGAAACACAAAATGATGGTGCTGGATGCTTGTGTGAAATGTGAATTGCTGCTGCATGTTTGTGTCCAAGCAGTGCCAGGTGCCACAGTCACAGTGGGCTTTGCGGAAGGACCCGAGGAGCCGGGTGGTGTCGGGAATGCAGCAGCCGCCCTATTGCTCTGCCAGGCCACTTGCTGTCTCCAGCCCTGTCTGGGAAACGTAATTAGGGTGGGCTAAGAAAACAGACGTGAACTGTAAATTTAGCAATGCTGGCTCAGCAAGATCTGCCGAGTCACTTTGTAACAGTCTATCTTCAGCTCTTTGTGGAGCAGAAATGTGAAGAAAAGCTGTATGTGAGGACAATGCAAAATTTTAATTCAGGAATATACACGAATGACAAGTTCTAGTGCGTGCTTTGCTCGTCTTAAAAATCTACATGTCAAGAAGTGTCTGTGCAATGACTGGAATACATGACCATTTTCCCATGGCGTGGAAGGAGAAAATAAGGAAGAAGCAAAGCAACATCTCCCTCTGCGGGAATCACCTGCATTGCACCCCCAGCCTCGGCAGCCCGAAGGCCCAGCAGCGCTGCTACCTGCCTGTGGGCCAGGCTCCGTCAGCTGCTTCTGCTAATTCCACGTAGGCTGTGGGGCCGACACTGAACAGATGCTGAGGGCATGAACCATAACCAATTAGTCCTAACTAAAGTCTTGGTTTCTTGACAACTATTCAGAACTTGTGCTTTTAAAGAGTTTACACATGTTTATTAGAAACCCAATCATTATTGCTGGATTTTTTATTATTATTATTCTTTATTTTTTTTCTCAAGGGCTTTGTGGTATGATTGTGCTCATATGTACTGCTTTCGATGCATGCAACTAACCGTGTATCAACAAGTGAATGGCTCCATCTTTCTACATAGCCCTCGGGAGAAGGAACACATTATTTTACCCATTACAAAGGCAGGAAAACATCACTATCCTGAACTCAAGCACAAGTCTAGAGATGTGAGACAGACTTTTTTTTGTCATCTTCACACTATCTCACTAGGCACAGTAAAAATAAGCAAGTGTCTGTAGTGTATAAACAGGGTTTTTTCTTTTTCTTTCTTTCTTTCTTTTTTTTTTTTTTTACAGAAAAATTTTCCTTATTGCTGTTTTTACATAAAGCCCTGCAATTTATTTTGAGATATGGTATTCCCTTCTACTTGGTTCTTGCTAATTCATCTGATGACATTTTTGTTCATAAAAAGTGGCTTATGGAAAGCATTGGGGTGAATATCAATGAGAAATACGCCAGGATATTTGTTTGGAGGTGCCTAGAGGGTCATTGTGAGGCTTGTGGATCAACCAGGCAAGCAGAGTTGGTCTCATGTGTCAGTTGACCTGCCCCACAACTCAAACCATGCAAATCAAAGCATTCTCCAGGTGATACTTGTGGTGAATACTTTCCAAACAATTCATACAATAGGAATACAGTCACATAAACTGTTTATTGGATAATAAATGAATATGAAATATGAATATGAAACAAAATGAAAACCTAAATCTTTCTATGCACTATTTTGAAAAGGAAATAGTATTTGGTGGCTTGCTGAGTGTATTGATTGTTGTGGACAACCCCCATAGCTTGGGAATATGCCTCCTAAATTATTTTTTTATTTCCCTATATGCTATGCACTGAATTCTCAGAGGTTTCTGTCTCATTAATATCATAACATTTTTCTAAGGTCTGGCCAGTTTTTAGAAAATAAGAGATGTGCAGTTTTATGCTAAATTACCCTTATCACAGATGGAAACATTTAGTAATGCACAGCATTTCTCCCGAATGCACCGCATGTTCTTAAACTGCTCTATATATTGTTTTTCCACTGAAGTTGCTTTTTAGGTACTAAAAGAAAGAAAAGAAAACAAAATCCTAATTTTCTTTCAATGCATGGTTTTGTAAAAACATCGACATACAGCAATCTTCACTGAAGTAAATGTCCACTTTCTGCACCAATCTCATTGCCCTTGTTATCATGTGTATGCATTGTGTTCTGCACATGTATGCACAATTAATTCCACTGTTATATAATTATTTGAAATATAGCTGTGGAAACTGGGTTTGGCAAATGAAGCAACATCTGGTTACTCAAACTACTATCTCAAGCCCTCTTCATAAAATATATTCCTTTTTTTTTTTTTTTTGGAACTGAGAGGACATTTTTTGCTTCTCCTTAGACATGTTTGCATTTCAATATTTTTCTGTTGTTCTGCCCAACATTTTCAAAAGTGATTAGTGATTTTGCAAATCAGATCTTTTAGACATGTGTCTATTAAACAGAGCTATAAAAAACATTAATCACTTTAGAAAGTCCTGCCTAGTGTTTTTCTCAGTTGGATGTATCATGAGATTTTTCTTAAGCCCCTAACCACTGAAAGGGGATGCTTAACACCCTTACTGTGTGCAGACATGATGCCATTAAGGAGCTCAGCCAGCAGGTGGAGTTTAAATTGCATTTAAACAGCAGAACTTCTGACTTGGGTTTGGGCTTAGCTGGAACTGTGCTCCTGGAAATGCCTCTTACTGACAATTCTGGAAGAGCTTTGGGTCCTTAAAGCTTCCATCAGCTGCCAGGCCATTTATTTGTAAGCCATATCACATCACAAAGATGGCACATGTAATTTATTAACTCACTCACATTGACTTTGGAGGAGTTGTGGAGGAGTGCTAAATAATTGTTACTATGTGTAAATTAATAAAAAAAAAAGTCAGCTGTCACTTTTATACATACCTGAACCAACAGAAAGGGAGGAGCCCTTAGATGACCTGAATTTCCCATTTAAACATTTTTATTTTTTGCCTTGGTTCCTAAGGGGAAAAAGATCAGATAAGATTTGATGGCAATGCTTTGCTAGAAGCTGTATTAAGCACTGAAAGAAATGAGAGGGTCAAGAAATAGCTGACAAAAATCATAATGTTCCCTTGGTAGCATTGGGAGGCAGATGAGAGAGGGGTTTATTACATCTGTCACTAAGCTGTATTATGAATCCAGTGCTGAACAACAGCCAGAGCCTGAGAAGCCCGAGCTGGCTGACCTCTCTGAGCAGGATGTGTCTAGGGCTGGCATCTGTCCGGGAATGAAGCCAGGCTCCAAGGCTTATACCTCTGTCTTCGAGATGAACTGTGTGGTCTGGCACCACTTTATCTTACACTGAGAGCTCTGGCTTAAGGTTAAAGGCAAGCCCTGATTTATGAATGCTGCTGTGATAAGCTCTTCTGTTCTGGAGGCAGCTTCTGCTGTTATCCAGAAGTCAGTGTGGGAAGTGTGCAAGGCTGTGAAGAAAAACGATCACGGGCTATGCTTCAGCTAATGGAGATGTAAGCACCACTGGCACCCAGAGAAGTCCTTATGTCACAGTTAGCAGCCAAAATAACATAAATAATAATAAAAAAGAATTTAAAAAATAAAAAATAAAAAAAAGGAATTGCACTATGCTGTGGTGATTTGAAGGGTGAAATTTTGCACCATCCTGACATGAATGGCTTGCAGAACCTCACAGAGATAGTCTATAAAATCCAGAATAATACTGGACACAAAAACAGGCAGGAGCCTGCAGAAAGGAAAGGGAAAGCCAACAAGCCAGGCAGATCAGGGCCTGCCAGGTTAGCCTGACTTCCTCCGAGCTATGTGAAAGAAGAAAGGAAATTGGCAGCCATTAAAAGCAGATGATGACACAACCCAATTGCCGCTGAGACAATGTGAGTTACAGGCAGAACACGGAAAAAGAATGTACAGGCTGAGATTTCAGTTTGCAGAGGCTACAGAAAAGCTACTGCTTTAATCTAAAACAGACCCATTCCTGTACTGGTGACACTAAACCTGTGACAAAGGGCTCAGAGGAGAGATCCGAAGCAAAACAAAAAGTGTGTTCAAAGACATTGACACAGACTGCCAAAAAACTGCTGAAAAATGCCTGGGTTTTGGAGGAATTGAAATGTTCTTCAGGCCCTGGCATCTGCATCCAAGCTCATACACTGGAATCAGCAAGGCACCTGCTCAGCAGAATGCCTGAGAAGAGAGAAGGAAATAATGGGAGCCATAAAACTGAAGACCGACTTGCTGCTAACTTCTCAGCACCCATGAGGGACGCAGCAGCTCGTGAGCAGATGGGCAAACCGCACCAGAGCCAAGTGATGTTAAACAGAGCTCTAGAAAGAATTTACCACCAAATACCCTCAGGTCAGCAAATGGCTTTCACCTGGCAAAAAGCAAAATTTTCTCCATGCTGAGTGCCAAAAAATGAAAGTTGGCAAATGGTGCTGGGGAAGGCAAGCAGCCATGGCCATATAGGCTGCCGTCCGGAAGCCAGGCAATATTTCGGGAGGCAGCCCGCCCCTGTGGTCCCAGGCAGTGCACCCCGCTTTACTCCTGCAGCAACATTTTGCTTGCCGCCTTAGAAAACCTCAGCAGTCCGAAGGCCTGTGTGATTGTTTTGCACCAAGGACAAAGATTGGCTTTGCTGACGTGAGGATCTGCTCCTGTCCCGTATCCGGTGTTTTGGTTTCATACCATCACTGCACCACGGCTCGCCAGGAGGCAATGCTGCATCGGCAGCTTGCACCACTGAGGCTTCTTAAAGAAAGCTACAAAAAGCAAGGAAAATATATGGTGTTCCTCACTTGAAATGATACACTGTAAAACGCCTGCCCAGCCTCCCTGTGCAATGTTTCATGCCTGATTTCCACATACTGCACACGTTGGTGCCTACCGAGCCAACGTCCTTACGCCTGCCCGTACGGAAAGGAGCTGCGGACGGAAAGGAAGAGAAATGTGCAGCGGATGAAGGCTGCTGCTAGTGGCGAGCTGTAAACCTCCCTAAGCTAGAAGTGGGATATTTAGCCAAGATCAGGCTATTTCTTTAATTCAGCCTTTTCTCATGTTATTTTCTTCAGACTCTAAGCAAAATCTAGCAGCTGATGTGTGGAATATGAGGCCCCCGCACCTGAAATCAGATGGGATCCCAATAGTAACACGATGGTTGGATTCTCACGCCTTAACTGCATTTCCAGCACACTGATTTTTATTTCAGACATCAAAAGAAGTGAACAGGCATTAAAAAAGAGAAAAGGGAAAGAATTCCAAGTTGCTGTATAAGATAAAAGGAGGGATGGTGAGGTAACATATGATTTTACCTTTTGAATTGCATCTGAACCTTAGCCAGTCAATGCTCAATGAATTCCAGTTTTACTTGGGTTTGCTGCACATTTGGTGTGATCTTGGCCTTCCCTGCCTGCACACCAGCCACTGGGGAGGTGGAGACAACTTCCTGGGAGAGCATTGCAAAACTGGCTCTGTTGTAATGTTTCTGAGCGGGGGCTGAAGTCACTTCGGGCATTGCACATTTTCCATG
Source organism: Anseranas semipalmata (assembly GCA_013399115.1). Lineage (NCBI taxonomy): Eukaryota > Metazoa > Chordata > Aves > Anseriformes > Anseranatidae > Anseranas > Anseranas semipalmata. The sequence continues at coordinate 504,027 of VXAA01006376.1, forward strand.
GATGAGGAGTGTTTGGGCAGTCACCCGGGAGGGCTGAAGCACCGTGATCCACCCCTGTGCCTTCACACCCGGAGATGTCCAGAAGAGGCCAGTGGCATCGTAGGGGTGTGCCAGAACAATGGCAAATTGCGCTCAGGCAGGGGAGAGCAAGGCTTCGCTTCATTATTCAGTAAATTACAACAGATGGTTTTAAAATTACATCATCTGCAGTAACTTTTTGTTTTCTGCAGAGATCCATGCCATCACCTCAGTCTGAAGATAAAGCAGACAGAGGATGCTTTATTACTACCACATCTTTGCCTGTTTCTACCAGTCAGAGGGTGTGAGGAGGGAGAAATGTAGGATGAGGAAGTGCCATAGGAGAGGGTTATAGAAGATCATCACCTTTGGTTTCTAGGAAACTGGTGTTTTTTCATTAAGAGACCCCTGCTCCCCTGCTTGATCCTGTAGTGCACAGCATTAAGTGTGCAGAAGACCTACGGTAGTTGTCACCAAGGGCTATTGCTTTTTTTAGTTTTTTCTCCACGACGTATGCTCATGAAATTGTCATCTCCTGCTGCAGAGAGAGCTGTTTGCTGCTGTGGCTGCTGCGTGCATGCGTGCTGCTCCTTCGCAGATGGCTGCGCTGTAGTTGCTGGGATACAAACGCAGCTCCGATTTGCACTGCTCCTTTCTTTAAATCCGGGAAATAACTCAACAGGCCATGAAAAGCAGTTGTTCAAAGGGCGAGTGGAACCCCCTCACTTTTGCTAACTGACTGGATTAGCTACTGAAGTTAAAATAAGGAGGTTGCGATCAGTTAGTGTTGTATAAGAATTGCCATTGACTGTTTATAAGAGGGGATTATAGTGTGAGAAGCAAACAGATTTAACATTGCAACTGGAATGAGCAGATATGAGCTATTGAGGCTGCAAGAGGATTCATCTGAACAGAATTAGCTGATTTTATCTAATAAAGACCTCTGTCAGATATACATCTTGAAGATGGGTATTTTCTCATTAGGCGGTACTTGCAGTGTGTTTCATAAGGTAGTTATTGTTTTGCTTTATACTGTTATTTGTCAGTGCTCTGGATTGTGTAAGACATGCCTGAGTACAGCATACTCCCTGGCTGCTGGGCTCCCATTCTCCAGGCAGCATTAGCTGCAGCTGTTCCTCTAGAAGCTATACAAGAGACCTGGTTCTGAATTAAAACACTGAAAAGTACAACCCCAATAACTGTATTTTGGTTATCAGACAAACTAACACTTATAAAAGCAGAGTTAGTGTAACTAAATAAAAGATAGTTTTAAAATAATATTGAAACACACAGGGTATACAGCAGAATGTAAAGACAGCTTCTGTACAGGGAGGTGATGGAGGTGATGGATCATATCTAGGACTTAGTCTGTACTTTCAAGAAGGAATAAATCCTGAGTGTTGCTGCAGGGCTGCCAGGGAAATGGGAAGGGAGAGTTGCTGGAACACTTCCTCAGGGTCTGGCAATAAATAGTCAACGGGTTAGAGAAATTATGAATAAGTCCAATATTTTAGTGGAAGTGTAACAGCCAGCATGACAGAAGGTCCCTGGTTTGCTCAAGAACCTAAAAGAGTTCAGTCCCACTCAGTGCTCTTTTTCTTTTTCTTCATGAGCACCAAATCCAGACAGACCTCATTGCAGAAGGTTTCCACTTTCATCCATTTCATAGTCTGTCTGATGCCCATATATGAAAATTGTCAGGAATATGAGCTGGTGCTGTCCGCATCCAGCTGGTGAGTAACAGAGGTGGGATTTTCATTCCTGGGAAGCATCACTCTTTCCTCATGAGCCAACTCAAATCCAGCCTGTGCATCTCATGTTTTCATCAAAGAGGTTCATATATGAGATGGAGCTAGTGCCTTTGGCATTCCAGAGATACTCATTATGGTCTTAGGCAGTTCATAGCAGGATAATGCATGTGCAGCAAAGATTTTCCTGTAGGTACCAGGAAAACATAGGGACAAACTGATTTGTTAAAGAAGCAGATTTAATCTAAGCCTTCTCTTCATAAGCCTCTCAGCAATGCTGTCATTCAGAATGATCGTTTAAAGCAAGTTTTTTCTGATGCCAGGAGGGAAACCAACCTGCATTTTCCTAATGAGGGAGTCATCTCCTTTGTAAATGTGTGAGAACATGTTGCAGCTCCACCCTTCAGGAAGCAATGGTTGCAAGACAGCCTTTTTTCACTATGGGTTGACAGGCTTGCCACACATTATTGTGTTTTTCGAGTTTGGACTCAGGAAGACTAAAGTAAACCAAAATAAATCTAGAGAACAAGGACATTGTTTTTCTTTTTTTTGGGGTCTTTCCCTCCTAGGGGCATTTATCATGTTCCATAGAAAAAGCAAGCTGTAGCAGACAGCTAGTGTTGCTTCAACTTCAAACAATTAAAGGCCTTTTTGTGGCAAGTCTTTACCGCTGTGCTGAGCACTTGTACACAGTGGCTAGCTGCCTCTGATGGCATCGGAGCATTACAGGAAGAGTTATTTTATGATATATTTCTTCAGATCAAGTTTGACCCCCCCAAAGAGACTATTAAAAAACTTAAACCCAAAACATGCTGTGGTTTAAGAAAAAGAGTGGAAACAACTGAAAAACGAAGCAAAGGAACAGGAAGGTTTCCTATACTTGTCTGTAGATGAATGCTCCAGAATCCAAACGACTGACCAAATATGCTGTCCAAGAAGTGGATGACTGTTTGACTCCAGATTTTGAACACATCAAAATCTAAAGCTGTTGTGCCAATGACAATAAAGACAAGTGACTTTGTTTGTAGTCTCACTTTCAGGCTGACAGCAAAGACAAGAAACAGTGAGGAGTAAAGGACAACTTACAAACTGTCTTTGATTAATCTAAACTGGCTTAAAAAATATAAGCAAGCAACTACGCCAACTGGAAATATATGGCACCAAGTTGTCAGTTGGGATAAATTGGCACAGCTCCACTGAAACAGTGCTGCTGCACCATTTGACACCAGAAGATGATGTGCCCATGGCATTTTACCCTGGTGACACTTTGAAGATTGCAAGCCAGCCATGTTAAGGAGATGTTCATTGCTTAATATGGAGCGGGTGGCATCTACCCCTACCTTCACTTCCCACATGTGACCTACAAACACTTCAGATTCGGTCCCTGGTCAGTCAGGTTTATGATTCCATTTTCGTGGTGTGGAGGCACTGGCAGTGTTGTACGTTAGCTAGTAGGCATTGGTTTGGGGAGAAGAAAATTACAGCTGTGATTTTTATTATCGGTTTGCCACAACTTATTTTCGTATGATTCATATTGCCTTAAGAGATTAGTTTTCTTTACCATTTAACCTCTCTCAATATTGCTGCCTGAACCAAATTTATGTCTAGGATAAAGCTATGTCCTCTTTTTATTGAATCCAGGTATTTTTCATAATGAAACTAAGGTCATGTGATCTTTGATTGTGGTACTTTGAATTCTTTATTGAAAATGTATATTATATGTTTTTATGACATTAATTAAATGTCTCAAAATAAATGACAACATAAAAAATAATTAATGTCCCTGTTTGGCTCATTATCTCTTCGCATTTGATTTGTGTTCAGAGAGCTGGAAACTCATCTGACCCATATGGATTTAGATATTTAGGAGCACTGCCTAATGGCAAAATTTAGGACTGAAGAGAGAGGGCTTGTTTCATGAGTATGGTACAGTATATATATTTTTTATTTGCTTGCAAGCTTCTTGGGTAAATTGCATTCTCATCTATACAGGATGTTATTCCACCTTCATCACCAGAGAGTATCTGAGTCCCTTCCAGCTAAGCATTATGTGATCCAGCTAACATCTGCCATGTTCATTCTCTCTTTCATCCTTACCCAAGCGTGTGCATGTTTTGTTGTTGGTTTTAGATCTACATGCTGCCATGTGTCAGTGTTACAGAAAGTCATATGTGCATCAAACAGTCTTCTAAATAACTTGCATATTGATCCTGCAATACTCCTCTGGTTTATGGCCTGAGATTCAGAAAGCCGAAATAGGGTTTTGAAGCTATTGTAATCTTGCGAGACAGAAATAATTATAAAAAACATCAGGATTTCATTATCTTTATGTATATTTTTATATTATTCCAGAATCTTGGAGGTCTTTAACCATGAATTAGACCATTTGTACTAGAAGCTGTACAATCTGTACTTTCAAATCATTTACAATGTAATTATAAGACAACAGATCTTGTCTTTTGATATATTAAACCATCTTTTCATAGAAAAAGCATTCAGTTTCCTATTAAATCTCACAGAGAAGTTCTGAATGTCATCAGAGCTAAATTTCTGTTTAGTCTTACAAGTAATTTCTATATAGGTATTGTTATTAGCATTGTTTTTACTATTCTTAATAATAACGTGCTGTATAAACACAGAGTTATACCCAAAAGGTGTTTTAAAACTCTTTCTGGTGGATGGCAGGCAGGTCAGGTGCTGTTCAGATTCCAGCTCAAGCTCTGCTTGGGGCTTCATGAGAGAAACCATCTGACGAGGTACTGCAGTGGAATATGGAAGTGCTTGAAAGTCAAGTCCAGCGTTAGAGGACGATTGACATTTATTGACTTCCTGCACCATCTAGTGGGGATTAAAATTAATTGCTCTTATTTTGTGAAGCGAAGACTCTAAGCTGTTCATGATGCCCGTGGTTTCCTCTTGTGGGCACTGGGAAGTGCTCTGGTGGACTCAGTTCTCATGATCCTTTGCACAACAGGACCAGGCCTCCTTGGGATCATCAGTGCCACCCCAGACAGATTGTAACTGTTCCTAGAGCAGGTTGCATCCAGTGACCGGAATCAATCCAGCCAAACTGAGGCCAGGTGGAGCACTGGGGAGGGCAGGCCTCGAGGAGGCCTGCTTTGTGCTTCTGAGGCCTGCCTGTGCTGTGGCAGCCACGAGAAATGGTGGCTCACTGAGCTGTGGGCACGCACAGGACCCAGGCAGGTCTCCAGGCCATGGGAAGCAGAGAGGGCCGTGGAGACCTAGAGAAAATATCTGCAAACAGTTCTGGTAGGCTCTTCTTGGGGCCGGGCTGTCAGGATGGATTTCAAGAGGTCTGAGTGTGATTCTGCCCTTTCTCATGTGACTTGGTCTGGGTCACAGCCCGGGGGCTCTCCTGAGTTACTAGGACTTAGGAGTAACACTTTTCACCAAACATGAAGTTTTTCAGGCTGCCCAGAGGAGCCAAGATCTGATCCTGCAGGTGGAAGCAAAAATCGCTGCTGTAACCTTAACATAAGGCATTTCCTTGAACATAATTTGCTGAAGTATCAGCGAACGGGATGACGTGAGGTGATTACACTCCTGATTTTCTGCTCAGGAAACAGCAGCCAGCTTTTTTCTGTTGCTGGGCAACAGCTATGCTTTGAAATTTGGTTAAAGCTGGGAGTGATAAACATTTTTAAATAGACATGATATCACTACAGAGGCAATCTTAATTGCTATAAACAGCCAGTAGGTTGAAAAATCCCACCTATGGAATATAGTTTATGAATTAAAAATTCCCCAGGCTAACTGAAAAGGAGGAATATACAGAAAACCTTGAGGAAGGAGAAAGAAATCCCTTGAGAAAGAGCTCTAATTATTTTCAAACTGTTGTGTTTGTTATTCCCGCTGCAGTCCCTGTTCAGTCAATGCATTAACCTTCCCTTCTTAGAGCTGTGTGTTGGACATGGTCACCCACATATACATATATTGTTAGAGCAATAACAAAAAGCACACTCTGGGAAATCTGCGTGTCATAGGATGGAAAATGTTCTTCACTGCTGATGCTTTCCCCTTTGAGACCAGTGTTTATTTTGACCTGTCATTTTGTCAGGTTTTGGTCCGAATAATGGGGACCAAGTGGGTTTTAAATGCTGCACTTGTGCTTTGGCAGCTCTTCCTTTGGCTTCTCTTGACCGAGGTCCAACAGAGTAAGTTGCCCACTGTGGAGCTGGGCTCTACAGAGGCATCAAACTGAGAACTTTCTCCCTCTTCTTCAGAAGGTCCCAGCAATACATATGCGATGTAATGGTGATATTGATTCCTGGCTTTGGCCAGCATTGTAGCATAACAAAAATTGGAAAAGATAAAAACCTGAATGTGCTGTCTGCTTTGTTTTCTCCTTTTGAGTGTAGGATTCCTGTTTTCCAACATGAATTTCATTCTGGCAAGAACATTGCGCAGTTGTTGCTATAACATCCTATTCTGTTTCCTGAGTTGCAGTGGCAGAGTCTCCTGTGCCTTTGCCTTAGTTTTTTTCCCCTGTACTAATTTTGGCTTGACGCTGCCTGTCACTGCAGGCACAGACACCTGCTTCATGCTTTATATCAGGGTTTGGAAAGGTCTCGGTTGCCTTGCACTGATCTCGGTGTGAGAGAGGCAACTGGTGTGTGAAGATTGTTACCGTACTGCTGTCTGAAAATAGATGTTCCAGCTGCCTTGCTGCTGCTGTTCAAACACAACTAATACGACTGCTCTAAAATAGACTTTTCTCAAGAAAGCCCACACTGCAACGTGTTAGAGCCAATTTGTTGCTTAAAGATGCTTCTGCATTCACATTGATAACTATGTTTTTCAGCTCAAAATAATTATAAAGCTGACCAAGAAAGTTGTATCTCTCTCCTCACCCATAAGGCAAAAAGCCTTCCACCACAGAAGTGAGTGGTTGAAATTCTCAATATTTGGGGTGCTGAAGCTGCAATATACATTGTTGGAATGCCTGTCTGGAGCTGCCAATAAAGCCTAGCAGCAGCTGTGTTGGGGGGATTTTACTGGTTTGGTATTGACAGATGTCTGTTAACATGGCTCGTAAGGCTGTTGTCCCCTGCCCAGTGAGGACAGTAAGCTTCCTGGTTTTAGGTCTTCCAATCTGTTAGGAAGCTGCCTAGTAAAGCTTCTTCTTAGGATAAAGAATCTAGTTTTCATAGGCATTTCTGAACATTCATGTTTATATTTACTGAGAAGAAAAAAAGAGTGTCAGCAATTTTTGGTGAATCGTCTATTGCATTCACTTTTTTTTTTTTTTTCTCCTCTTCAGCTTTTTTTTTGCAGTATTATTTTTTGCCAAAACATCCTTTAATTGTGTCTGTTACTTTGACAGGTCTGGCAAAATTGCAAACAGAAATGACTGCAGATGCTGTGCTGAACATGTAAAAATAGAAACTCCATGAATATCTCTCTTAAAAACCTGGCTTTAAGGATGTGCTTTAATTTTGGGAAATTTCTTGGCATTTGCGTTGTCCATTGCTTTCCACAACTGCTGTCTGTTTAGTCTTAACGTATCTGTCTAGCTAACACCTACAGACCTTGCCTTCTTTGGTTCGTGTTTTGATTCTGATCATAAATACAGAAAAAGCCGTTCTGGAACTTGGATGGGTGTTAATAACTAATGGGACCCCAACAAATCGTCTGAAATACAAAGGTGGGTCAGATGAATGGTTCGTATAAAAGTAACTCCCGGTGAACCATCAGGTGGGAATTAAAATTTAATTTAGAATGTACTATCACTGCTGCGGTGATGGTGGTGGTGATTTACTTGATTGACTGCTGGTTTCTTTCACCTTTGCGAGCCTTAGGTTTTTACTATCTGAGGAAATTAAGGCTGAATTGCAGCAGGAAATTCCTTGTACCCAGGTGTTTCTGGTTATCCGACAAATAACTTGGCTAGTGGGGAGGCAAGGATTAGGATGGGATGGTTTGGAATCTAAATGATTCTCATTGCTCGGTACCACACATTGACATTCTGTCTGCCGCTGTGTTTGTTCTCAGCGAAGGATGGGAAAATCCTACTGAGCTAAGTAACAGGTCCAGCAAGCAGAGGTAATTTCATTGTTCTTTTTCAACAGTCAGGGTGAAAAGCGAGTTTTATAGAGTTGTCCTGATTTAATGGACTGAATTTAAAAAAACACTATTGAATTCTGGGTTGTGATTTGAGTTGCCTTAATAATAGAGCTACGTGTTCTACTGCTCCCGTTCTCCAACCTGACTCGTGCTAATTTCCCTTCCCAGATGCAAGCACTGGCTGGGGGATGGATCAGGCCCTAGTCAGCTGGAAGGCCTCCAAGTGGCCAAGCTGCTCTTTTGTGAATGAACACAATCAAAATCCATGCTAATTCAGTGACTGAGGACCCTGTGCTGGACCTAGGTGGTGTTGATAGCCTTCATAATTTAGCTAAATAGGTGAACAAAGGAACAAATAGCTCTGGATGAAAGCAACGCTTTCTGACCTTAATATTCATAATACAATGGACATACCTTGCAGCAGCGGGCCACCTTGACTAGCATGGAGGATGCATGCTGACTCCGGTGAGGATGTCTGTGAAAGAACGATGGCACAGCTGTGCCTGCAAGGCTCTGGGACTGCAGCTTCTCCAGCAGCATGGTGATCGAGATGATGGAGATGATCCTTGCTCAGACATGGCTTGCAGCCTCGCCTGGGTGCTGCCCGAGCCTGGTGCGCACAATTCCACTGCCTTGCTGGCCAAGACTCTCAAAAGGAAACCTGAAGTGCTAAGTGGAGTCATCCCAAGTTAAGCAGACAAGGGCAAACTCTCTTCATTAGGGTGAGAGCGACCATAGCTGAGATGAAGACAAATGCTCGGGTAAAGGGCTGGGACAGCGTAGGGCCAAAGCACAGGGCTCTGCCTGCCCTTGTGCACAGCCTGTGGGGTGAGATTTGCCTTGGGGTGAGGTTTGCCTTGGGGTGAGGTTTGCCCATGGGGGAGGTTGGCTGCAGGAGCTCTGACCATGGGCGTGCTGTAGCTTCTGGGTGCCTGTGCTCTGTGTGAGCCATTCTGGGGTACACAAAGGTTACCCAAATGCAGGCTTTTCCTTCTGCTCCAGGCTGCAGAGCCCTCTGAGTTGTGAGGCCTTGGTTCAGAGATCACTCAGCAGTCAGGAAAGTACCTCCTAGATCCTCGATAGGCTTCTCAAGCCATGGATTAAGCTCCATTCGCACTTCAACTGCACATGAGAAATAAAGAGATTAAAAGACATAGAAAAGTCTCTGCCCAAAGCTGAGGAAACCATACGTCATTTACCACGAGTAAAGCTAAACAGTCAGACCTGCGAGGCTGTTGTGGCTGTGCAGGCTGGCAGCCTGGCTTGTAAAAGAAACAGAGAGCAAGCAAGCGAGAGAATTGTTTCTCTGAGTCTTCAAAGTTCTAATTCCTACAGACCCCTGGGCTTGGCTGCATTGTCAGAGCTAAGTGGATGGAAAAAGGATTGGTTCCCTTAAGCTGTCATTAAGGAAAATGACTTCAGATTATTCTGGGTTTCAGGTGTTGCTGCAGCAGCCTATGGAGTGATAACCAGTCACATCTTCCTGCACTGTACAAGTGGACACAGCCCTAGGTCTGTAAAATACCAACAGCCCTGCAGTTCCTGAAATGTATCAGCTCTCCTCCCTAGTGCCACAAACTGCAAACGAAATAGCCCCAGGGTAGGGTAGGATAATGCTGTGCAAACCGCCTTGGGTGCCAAATGGAAATGTAATTTGTAGGCGTGTGTCAGCAGAGAAAGTCCTTTCCTATAGGAGAAGAAATCTAAGCAGCCACATGGAAATACTTTAATTTCAGCATTAGCCATCAGAGGAGAGGGCTGTTGCAGAGCATAGGAGCCAGGTAATTTGGTTCTGAGCTTTAAATATGTGCAACTCCAAGAAATATTAGGGAATGTGGAAGGTTTAATGCAGCACTGCAGAGTCAGGAAGGGAACTGGAGCAAAGCTTTTGCTGAGCTGATTGATCCGTTCATTGGAGCCGCAGCATGATATTCAAACTGAGAGCTGGCTTCAGAAAACTCTTTATCTCTTGGTCACAAGGCATAAAACAAGCCTGGAGGCTGTCACCTTCCCCGCAGCGTGATTCGGTCAGCTGGCAGCCTGTGTCTGAGAGGGCTGAGGGGTGCAGCTGATGCAGTACCTGTGCCCCCTCCCAGACTTCGGGTGCTCCCTCCCTCCCTCTGCTGTCCCTGCCCCCAAACCTGCGAATCCAAATAGCTCCAGGGTAGGGGGATTTTTCCACCCTGTTCCAGGTCTAATTTCTCTTTCAAACTAGTACCGTATATCTTTCCCCACCTCCCACTTGTCACTTTATGGCTTGCTGGATCTGTTTCCTTTAATGCTTGAAAATATACAGTTAAAATCACCTTAAAATTTACTAATATGCCTTTTTATTTGAAAGGCTTATTTCCCTGAAAGGCTTTCCCAGTCTTATATGAGGGCATGCTCTCTAATATTAAACATTTTTTTAAAAAATGGGTGCACATCTGTTTGATATTTAACTCGAAACAAATGGTGAGAGTGGAGAACATGAGCAAAATTACGCTTTAGATAGCTATAAAAGGTCATTTTTGCTTTAAACTACAAAGGATGAATAGGGGCATATGACACACATAATAAAGACGGAGATAGGTTTAAAATGCCCTCAGGCTGCACTGAGGTCAGCTGCTAGCTTACAAGAAAAGACACATTTTGCCCTTCATTGTTTTTGCCACCCAAAAGTCTGGAGAAGCAAGCTGGGATCTGTGTGCGAGGAAGGTTGCTCAATCTCTGCTTTAAAACACATCACATTTTTCTCCATCTTTTTCCTACTGGATACCAAACACTTGAACCTGATAACTGAATAGTTGGCCCTAAACTAACACCCTCTTCTTCCCAGCTGAAAATTGGAGAAAGGTTTCACTTGTCTTGTTGAAGGAGCTGTTGCTTGTGCCCTGCCATACACAAAGAAATTTCTCACTATCAGGTGTTCCCCATGGTTTGCCAAAAATGCATGTGCTCCCTTCTGGCGAGGACAGGATGGTTTCACGGAGACAGAAAGCAAGCAGGGTGCAGTCTCCCCCCAGGTGGTGCCGGTGCAGCAGCAACGGGCTGAGGACCTGGCGTTTGCTTCTGGCTGCGGATTCAGCCCATGCTGGGTTTTTTGGACAGGGCTTGATTTGAAGCTGTCAAGCTTCCCTGAGCACTCTCTGTGAATTTTTGGGGGGGAAATGAAGCAGGAAATGGGCCATTTCTCATTTAGAGCTGGCACAGGACCAAACCAATGGGAGCAGATGAGATTTCCAATAAAACCCTTCTGAAAGGCAAAGGAGTGGAGAGACAAGACACTGGTTGTAATCTGCCTCCAGCCGTCTGCTCCAGAAGCACGGGAAATGCAGGGCAGGGCATGACTAGCACCTTGTCGATAAACGTGAGATGGAAATGTCAGCTAGAATTTGGTCATCAGGTGGCTTTTGCATCTGCCAGAACATCTTTTCTGCTATTAGAGAAAGAGATTAGTGAAGAAATATGGAACAAGAAGGTCAAAACCTTACATGGAGCTCCATCCTTCTAAATCTGCAGCCAGGCTTATTTGAAGCCTCATGCTCATTTCTGTACTGAAGGGGCAAATTTTGAGTCTTACCGTTTCTTTGTCAAATAATGCTGCTTTTGAGCTGGGTCCCTCAAGTACACATGCAGGTCATTTGTCCTGGTGGGAGTTGTTCAAGTCCTGTCAGGGGACCAATCAGCAAATAATGAGATATTTCTACATTTTAGACATGACATATGCGTGCACATTTAAAACATTTGGAGCAGAAACTCAGTGTATTTTCTGAGTATTACTGAGCTTTGTACTCCAATCTGCAATCGCTAGAAAGCAAATTGTCCGTAGCTACATCCCATAACACGTAGGGTATTAATGGGAACCAGGTATCGTCCTTCAAAGGAACAGGAACATCAAGAATCGTATCTGTTTCTCATGTTCTAGAAAGCATTTCACAGTTTTAATGATTATCCAAAGGGAAAAGAAAGCTGGACAATAAATTCAGGAGCTAGCTCTGTTACGGAGAGGTACAAACGCATACCCTGGTTGAAATGCCTCTTAGGAAAGCCTGATGTGCCACGCTTTATCACACCAGGCACACGAGCTTCCAGCTGCCAGCACGAGGGCAGGCTGGCAAACAGCCGACCCAGCTGCCTTGGTTACTGTGCCATTGTAAACTTTATTTTTTATGCTCAGCGTGTACTGAGAGCGATCCCTTTGTTCCATATGGCTTCCATATAGTGACACTGCATCCTGTGTAGGAGAGGTCAAGGAGTGGATTATCAGCAAGTGTTTCAAGTCAAGAATGAAGGGAGCTGGCAGGGCAAATCTGCACAAAGCCTGCTCTGTGCTTCTCATCGGTGTAGTGACCTCGGGGTTTCGGTGCCTGTGTGTCCCCCTCCTTCTCCCTCATGTGCCGAGCACAGCACTGGCTAACGTGTTAGCGCAGCATTTCCCTGGCAGGTTTTTAGAGGCAGAAAGAGAACAAAAGCAACCCAGAAAGCCTGGCTGAAATGTTTAGCTGCAAGCAAGGAGGCTCGTAAGCCAGGAGCAGGAAGGGAGCAGCACAGGGAAGGATCTGGGCCCAGCCCCAGCCCCGGCTCCACCCCACGTCCCACTGCCCAGCACCCCTAGGGCCGGGCACCAAGCTGCGACTGCTGAATGCTCCCACGAGCTCATTAATCCTGTTCTGATTAACGGTGAGAGAGGGAAAGGCTTGTGGTCCTCCAGGATACTTTTATCATCCTGCTCTCAGAACATTCCTGATCTGTGGGGTAGCATCAGGAGCGACCTTTGCTTTGCAAGAAGAGCTTGACTCATCTTCCCACTGCTGTGGATATCAAAAACATGGCAGTGGGTCCTGATCCTGCTCTGGATCTGCTGAAATTTATGCTTTTCACCAGAAATCTCTATAGGTAGTTTTGGATCGATTTCTCCCAGATTTAGGACATTTTGAACATTAAATTAATTGCAAGCTCTTCTTTCCCGATGGCTGGAGAGAAAAGCTGGTAGAGCACAAGCTTGGCGTGAGGGAGTGGAGCTCCTGGGGTGAGCAGGGCAGCATCCCTGCCGAGGGGAGGGTGCCCCCCGAGCCCCTGCTCCTCCCGCTCCCCCTGCCCGTCCCACTCCCACCGTCACTGCTGCTCCCTCCAACAGCAGCCTTGATTTCTTTTCCAATTTCCAAAATGTTTCTTTTGTCTCTCGGAGCATTACACCAGACATTGGTAGGTATGCAAAATTAATAACTGCACTTTAATAACTCATGACCTGTAAGACCTGAGCAATTATAAACCTCATAGGGTTATAACCAACCAAGTAAAAATTATATTCCGTTTAAACATTCCTCACATAATATCCCCACTGCAGTCAGCATTTCAAGAAAAACAGTGTTACAACTGCTGTTTCTCTGGTACCTAATGAGTTAGCTTTGGCTGCAGATCAGGAGCTTTGGACGGGTGTAGTTTACATTGACCACTCAAAGGCTTTAGATATTCTGGCCCCTACCTTGATGTTTAATGACAGAAAGTCAAACTGGGGCCGGGGGGAGCGCAGTCAGCTGGTTGCAGCGGTGCTGAAGAAAGCGCTCCGAAACCCCGTGCTCAAGCCTCCTCCTCGGGAACAGCACAGGGGCTGGAGAGGGCCAGGAGCAGGGTTGGGGACACGGTTGTGTCCCCAGGCAGGGACAGGGGGACACCATCCCTGTCCCCTCCCATGGCATCCGGAGGGGACGGGAGAGCAGGGGCTGCTGCACCGCTCCTGGGTTAGCAGCTACGCCCAGAGGTGGGGGCTGGCGGAGGGCTTTTGGGCGGAGGATGGTCTGGAGAACAGCGATGCAGAGAGCCAGAAATATGTGACTGTTGCCAGAAAAAGAGAGGCTAAGCAGAAGGATTCCAGCTTGGGAAGGAGGTGATGGAGTGGGAATAATGCAGGGATCTGTGAAACTGGATGTGGATAGAGAAATCGAGTATGGGACGATTAGTCCTTTTGCTGTAAGACAAAAGGAGGGAGCATGCAGTGAAATTACAGGGCAGTAGCTTTTGGACAAGCAGAAGTTTAACTAAATCCCAGTCCTGCAGCTCAGGTCGGTGTGAAACACGGTGGCCTGGGCTTGAACCTCAGGCCAGCAGCCCCTGAAAGCCAGCTTGCGGCAGCAGGGAGAGGATGCTGGGGAAGCAGCACGCTGCCTTCATCCTCTGCCTCCTTCTCTCACAAGCCCATGCACCAACCCCTGTCCGCGGGTTCATCTTTGGTGTGACCCGTTATACACATTTTACGTGCTTCTGATTTTATTCCTGTTTCGCCATTAGTTCTTTGTTCGCTCATGAAAAGAGATTATCATTCTCAGTAATGTTATGTGTTGCAAGGAACAGATGTCAGCAGAGAAAACAAGTCCAGAAAGTTCTTCCCATATGCTCTATTCACGCTCATCTTCTGCTTTGCTTTCAGCACCAATATTTTTCCATTTTACCCTTGCACCATGCAAAAAGTGGAGATACTAAAAGGAATGGCATGATTATGTTCCTGTAAATAATGTTGTGTTGACTCTGTTGTGTAGTGCGAATAATTTATTTGGGTTAAAAAGAAATATTATTGATCTTTTCTGCCTGGTGAGACGGAAGCTCATTTAGAATAATAAAACCAAATTTTCAGCTGAATATCCTGGAGTGTTTAACATTTCAGTTTTAATGATGTGGCAAATGAATCTCAGCAACAGTGGATACTAGGTGCCCAGGTGCTATAGAAAATCCTGCTAGCGGGCTGGCTATTTCGAAGTGCTCAAATACCCAAGTGGCTTACACAAGCATTCAGCTTGGCAGGAGAATTAGGAGTAGGGGGAAAAATTCTTCTCCTATTTCCTGTACCTTCTTCATTAGCTTCTTTTTAAGGAATTATGGAAAAATCCTTAGCAGGTGGCATTTCACTCTACTGCTAAAATATATGAAGTTCTTCTTCGACCCTGATGGTTTTGGCTCCTTTCCTGTGGACTCGGAGGTACAGCGTCTGGACAGGCTGAGTTCTCCCCGGTGTGACAACAAGCAGAACCGGCTCATCCTGGTACACTGGAAGGAAAGGCTGGGAACCTTACACCGCGTGGGGGACTGGTGCCTTACCATGGTGCAAATGCAAAAAAGCGAACACAGGAGACACAGTGGAACCTCTCCAGCTAGCAAGGCACTTCTGTCCTGCACAGGATATTTGATTTGCTTAATTGGAGCAAAGATTCCAGATATTTGATTTAGACTTCCTGGGTGAAACTCTTCATGGGTTTTTGTTCAGAGATTCATGGCACTGGAAGCTGGGAGAACATTAGATTAGGTACACCTCAGGTACACCTCATCTATCACGGGCCAATAAATGTTGCCCAGCTGATTTCTGTCTGGAACCTCATAACTTCTGCTTTGCCAAAGCACATCTTCCAGGAAGGCATCCTGCCTTCGTCTGAAGACCTCAAGAGAGAGAAAATCCAATTGTCCCCTTCATAACATGTTAATCAGCTTCATCGCTCAGAGCACACGCTTTGTTCCCGGTGCAATTCAGCTGACATGCAAACAACCGTTAGATCTTGTTAGCGCATTAGAGCTAACAGGATTTTGCTCTGGACTCGGTGGGACTAGCCCTCCATTGTTGCATTCTCATTTTCATGAAACTGTTTCCAGTATTTTAGCATCTCAAGTACGTGATTCTCTTCTGTGTGACCCTGAGATGTTTGCAGACTTGCAAAGGATGGTGACAATCTGATGGCTTCTCTGGGAGCACATTATCTACTCATCAGTTAATTTTGTTCAGACGTACAACCTGTTTCTCGGCACAGTGTAAATGGATCTCTAAAATTTCCAATTTTTTCTGTGTCATGTCAGCTTATTAAAGTCTGCAAGATCTGGAGCATTTCTTTATTATTATTTATGGTTGCTTATTATTTAACCTAAAAACGCCATCTGGATGCTGATAATACTCTCGCTTGTTGATTCCAAAGGAACTTGATGCTTATTTGCTATCTAAACCTGAGATTGTGAAACATAAGAATAAAATGGGAGCAATTTATTTTCCAGATCAAATTTTCTCTCAGCAGGATTAAAACTGCCACAGCAGTAAAGAGTTTACAAACTCGCTAAAGAACTGTAATAACTTCCCTTCTCACTGCCGGGTCAAGGAAAGGTAATACATGTTTCCAATCAGCTTTGAATTGAACTCAAATTGTAGGTTTTATTTCACTTTAATCCATATGTGAGTTCACGTTAAAGGTAAGAGAAATCACAGGGCTGCAAACATGGAGTAGAGTTAATTAAATTCTGCAGCTCCTTCTGGAAGAAGCCCTGACTCTGCTTATGCAGAAAGGTTTCCGTGTACTTGTTATGGGCAATACGGACCCTGAGATTGCACATCAAGGACAACAGCAAATGAAGTTACAGTGACCAAGTGAAGCGCATTGAGAGAAACCTTGCAACAGGGGGCAAATATTTCTTTTTTTTGCTAAGCTATCCACAAAAAGCTTCCTTCTCTCCCCTTCTGCCCCTGCTCCACAAAAAAAGAAAATAACCGCCTGCTGCCAACAGCAGAGGTGGCCCTGGGGCAACACGGCACATCCTCAGCTCAGACCCAAACATGAGGCAGCTCAGAGGCAGCAAACACTGCTTTGAGAAATGATGAGCGCTTATTAGACCTCCTTCTCAGTTTCCCACTTATTGTGGGAATTGTTTTTTTTTTGTTCTGAATTTCTAGTTTTCTGCCCAATCTTGTTTTAAATGGAAAATCTTGTTTTATCTGGAAAAGAGCTTCTACTAAGTAGGAGAGACTCTTCGTGTGCTAAACACTAAGTCTGTATTTCACTGCCTTGCAGAAGTGGGACCTGAGCTCTGGCCACTTTGCAGAATCAAGTGCATTAAGCCCTTGCTTATGCTCTGGCAGCTCTCGTCTGGAGGTGCAGCGTGCAGACCTCAGCCCCTGTCTGCAGGCACCTGAGAAGAGATTCATCTTGAAGCAATAAATGCTTATTTAATGTTATTATTATTTATTTTCTTTCCGCAGCTGGGAGGTGCTCTTGGAGCATCTCCAATATTGAACGCAGTGTCTGGTGCAAGTCAAAACGACGGTTGTAGCTCACCCAGGACCTGCACGTCACCGGGGACCCAGCTGGGGGACACGATCAGGGGGGACACCGAGCGCTGGCAGATGCATTCCAGGACCAGAGCTGGCTGGTCACAGCAGGGAGGGCAATGCACCTTGAATTCTGCATGCGGGCATCCAGGGAAACAATGTTCTCTTCCCACATGAAGCTGGCAGGGAAAGCGTTTTCTGTCTAAAAATGAGTAGTGCTCCAGAACAAACTGCACGCAGTGTGCGAGATTCTGAAAAAGGAAGCCTTCCTCACTAAAAGATGACACTTTAAAAATCCAAATTTTGAAATAGCGCATAGTACATTCATTTTGCCTCATACAATAAAATAAAAGCCTCCCTTAAACATAGTTATTATTCTTAGGTTTCCCACAGAATACCTACGAGTTTCTGAGTCACTCAAGCATCCCATGCCACATTCAGTGTCTCCTGAAATGTTTCTTGGTGGCTTTACTGGGATAACTGGCCTTGGATCAGGCTCTGAAAGACCATGTCTTGGGATGCCAATGGCACCTGGCCCTTCTGCGCAGCCCTGGAGCTGGGCCTTCTGCAGAACCTGAGCCACTCTGCAAAGGAGCGCTTCAGACCTCGCTGAGAAGGGCTGAGTTCATGCCAAGGAGCTCTTCAATTTGTCAGAACCATTTTAATAGTAAATTCTCATTCTCCTCAATTCCCCTGCTCTCATGCTTGCAAGAGTCCTTGAAGTTATTTGTCCTCAAGGCCACAGCTGTGTGAAGAGGCTTTTTTTTTTGTAGCCGTGCCTAGCAGCCTTTCCCTTGTTTCTCATCTTGTCCACTTAATTTTCCCTCTACAGAGAAATGTCCTTGGCTGTTCTGAGGTTCTGTTCCCTGAAGTTCTTCTTCCCTGGCAAACTTGGATGCTCAAGTGCTCTGTCCTCAGCGTTTAGAGGTGATTTCAAAGTGGTTCACCACAATTCTTTTTTATATAAACACTTCAAAATTACTTCAGCAAACTGAAATACTTGCACATCAGCAAAACAGGTTCTGATGACGATCTTGTGCTCTGTGCAGCCAAGTACCTTTGACTCAGATGGTGTACTTTTATATTACTTTTATATACTTTTATATAACAAACTTTTCTCTCTCAATAGTTTTCTGCCTGTAAATTCAAGCTTTTCTTTTAGAAAAATCTTCAGATATGAGCACAGTCCTCTGTTTTCTCTGTCAACACTCAAGTGTGTTAAAACAACAATCCTGTTCTTATCCTGGAATTAGGCTGGTGAATTTGTATGTTGCTTTGTTCTGTAGAATTTTCCACTTATTGAAACAAAGCTAACCAACTCTTGCTAGTCCAGCTTGTATTCACTCACATAATTTTTTTTTTTTTTATCTCATTCACCTCTGTTTGAGCTGTATTGATCCATCAGTCCATTCCAGGTTTAAGGCAAGAAGGTTTTTTTCAGAAAACATCCATACCTGCATCTGTCATCGTCGGACTCCACAAGCATGCAGCCTACCACCTAATTGCGATCACAGTTTCTTCTCTCACGTTGATGACTTTCCTTGGTCACATTTCTGAGGTCAGATGCCGGGAGAAGGTTAATATCACAAGGTTCAGGGCATGTAGGCTGACTCCATCCCCTTCAGCCTGAATCTGTATGTGCTCTTGCAATGAACAGATCATTAACTTCACAACGCAGCTGCTGAGCAATGTCTTGAAATACTTCAGCTCTCCAGGCAGGGTGATAGCAGCTCATTATAGCACAGTGTGTGAGCCCTCTGAGTGTTCAGAGGGGCTTGGGGATCACTGCCATTTCTTCTTTCTGCTCCATCAGAACAAGGAAGGAAATGGAGCTTGGCTGATATTTTATGTCCCTGTGCAGAATGTGGGGTGACCACAGAGCTGAAGCACCTGTGAAGACACCCCTGTCCTGCGGCTAAGCGATCAAGATTGCATTACCCAAAACAGGAACCTCAGTGCAGCTTGAGTTAAACTGGAAATAGATTTCCTTTCTGGGAGCTGCACTAGGAAGATATATCTATAAGAGCTATTTGCTAGTCTTTAACAAACTGAGATTTAAATTAAAAGTAGCAAAATCCATCCTTTTACTTCCTTCTTCCCACCATTTCTGCAGCCCCCTGAAGCTCGGGGCGGAGGGACCGGGTGGCATCCAAGCCACTGCTCCTGAACTCATCACTTCAGTCTCTCCGTCCAGGAAAACTGCATAAACAGCTGATGAAAGTCCTCTTTATGAGCTGATTATAAGTATTCACCATTACCCTGGGCTGAATATGTCCATATTTTTGGCACATGTTTGATCCAGGTTGGACCTGAGTTTTATAGATGAGTGCTAGATGCTGATGCCTGCGGTGCTTGCTCCTGAGCTGCCGCTGGAAGGAGGATGCTTTCTCCCATCGGTAGCCCCATGTCTGTGCACGTAGGGGCTTATCCCTATTACTGGTTATGAGCAATAGGCAGATGGGGGCTTTAGAGGAGATTTGCCGGATGGTTGTGCCGGGGTTCCTGCAGGAAAAATCTAAGAGGGAAAGCCACGAAGAAATACGGCAGGTATGGCTTCATTGCTCCCCAAGGCACCCTGTGAACAAATAGGGGTGGGTTGCGTACGTGTCCAATGAGTGAAGGAAAGCCAGTGACCGCGTTTCCTCTGGGGTGTCTGCAGGAGATAAATTCAGCCTTTGCTCCTTCTCAGAGACAGCACACGTGACATGACATTATCTACCTCCTGTCCGGAGTGCATGAATTATTTGGGACAGGGCAGGGACATCTCGGACACAGCTCCCTCTTGCCATGCTCAGGGAGGTGAGCATGGTCTTTGTCCCCAAAGGGCAGGTGCTGGCTTCCTCGGGCTGGCTGCTCCCTCCTCCGGCCGAATTTCACACCAGCAGAGCTCTGGGATCAGCACTGGCTGCCAGCATGTTTCTGGGTGGAATTCCAGATCTGGATGGAGCTCGCAAAGCCTGAACCATTTTGTGATCTGGGTAGTGGGGAGAGGGAGCTCCTCCTCCCAGCGTGGAGCTTGAGCATCAGAGGGGCACGAGCTGAAATTTGTAACCACTGGGGGGGCCTCCTCGTTGCAGCCCCCTCTTTCTGAAACCTCCTTCCTCCCATTTGGCCCACCAGACACCAGATTTATTAAACTCGCAGGCGAGCTGCAGGGACCATCTGTTTTCCAGGGACTTTAGGGATGAGCGGAGCAGGGAGGAGAAGGTGGCTTAAGGGCTAATTGAAGGTCTTGCAAGTACGTCTGGTTTTCTTTGAGGGAAGAGTGTTTTAGGCAGGCTCTTTGTCTACAGCTAGAGATTATAAGTGATGTGGTATATTTTAATGCATTACCGGGTGGTCAGATGACATGGTGAGGCCTGACAAGGCTTATTTCACAGATGACATAAAGATGTAGTGCTGCTCCTGCAGTGCGGCTCTGTCAGGAACAAGGGGAGACAAACAGCCAGAAGAAGCAGAGCACAGGGCTTGGCTGGGCACCAGGGAGCTTGCCTCGAGTTGGACTTTTGCCTTAAGCAGGACTTCTTCCAGCTCCAGCTCCTCCCTTCCCTGATCCCACGCTGACACGTGGTTAGAAGGTAGGAGAACAAAAGCAACCTAAAAGCAGAAAGCGTGACACCAAGCTGCATTGGAAGGGCCATAATAGACAGAGGGAACCTAAGACTCAGAAAATGCTGACTTCGGAGGGTTAAAAGCCTTTGTCTTCTCTCTGGTCTGCAGCCCCCAAAGATGACAGAGGAGCAGAATCAGAGCTGTACTTTGCTGTTTGGTGAGATTATTGCCTTATGGAAGGTTGAAAATATATATTGTATTAATTTTCATTTCATTGTGTCTGAAATGACTTGAAATATATTTTTGTAACCAAGCAAGCTCATTCTTAACTCTCCCTGCTACACATTCAGCGAGAATTTATAGGCAGTGTTAGAAGTATTCATATCCTTGCCTATTGTTCGTGCTGAAAGCCTCTCTCTTGAAAAGACTTGCACTTCCTAATGCTCATCCTCAACGCTGTAAATCAGGAATGGGGGTGAGTGCACACTCATCCTCTCCTGCGCTGGCCATAATGTTCTGGGAATGTTTCTTTTTATGAATAAGAGCTACTTCTCTTATCTTGATCCCTCCATCATCTGGGGAGATATCTCTTGCCCCTCTGCTTTGATTCCCCGCAACATCCTGCGTATGTTGAAGGCTGCCTTTGGAGACGTCCCCGCAGCTCGGTGGCTCCTGGTGCAGAACGGTCCCATCTCCTGGGCCCAAGAGGCAGCGCTGCCCCATGCCACACCTCTGGGGTGCGGGTGTGGAGGTGTCAGAGCTGCTCGGCTGGGGCTCAGTGCTCAGCCAGGGGGTGTGGGACTCACAGAGCCTGCTGGCAGCACTAGTGGGGATCGAGGTGGCTGTTGTTTGACTGAAGAGCAGGTTTATGTAGGTGAGCAGCCCATGAATGAAGGAGAAGACCTGGTTCTGCTGATTTGGTCCCTGAGTGGAAAGACCGGGTATGGACAGATCTGAGCAGATGCTGTGGGATGCTTCCAGAGCGTTCCTAGGCAGAAGTGGCCATGCCAAACCTTATCGCAAACTCCCGTCTAGGGACATGAAACACAGCTGACAGGCTAATCAAAGGAGATCACAGGTAATGAAGTAAACCTTGGGACAAGCGAGAAGAGGAAGAGATCCAGTCTGGGAGAGGAACATCAAAGCTGCGGTTCCCATCATTTTCATTTCCTTGCACTGGGCAGAGAAAGGGCGACGCTGCTCTCAGGGAAACTGGAGCAGCTCCACTGGAGTCTGCTCCTTCCAGATTTACCTTGATGAATTTGAGAGCAGAAACTGGCCTGAAGTATGTATAAAAATTTATTAAAGCTTTGGGACAGATTGTGCTTTGAATGAGTTTGTTGGGGGGGAGGGAACAGGAATTTCCCTCTTTCTTCCCACAGGACAGTGCTATAGTCTCTGGCATTAAAAAATGTAGGACTTAGTACATTTATTTGCCCAAAATGACATCATCGAATGGCTCAGGGCAGGTCAATTTGAGAGGGCTGGAAAAGGGAGAAGGCAATGTTCAACCTTCCTTCCTCAGTCACATCTGCATGCCGTGGCTGGCATCCTGAGGAACAGCTTGCCCCTGGCCAAAAGGTGCGGAGCCTCCACCGCCACCCACGTGGGTGTCCTGTCTCTCCCAGGTAGATGGCAAAAACACAGGTTTTCTTATTTTGGCATATTTCAGTACATCTAGGACATGACCCTGCCTCAGCCACAAGTTCTTCTGACTTTGTCAGGCTCGTGGTCTTCCCTTGCCAGGAGGACAATAAAAGCTCATGGTCCTCTGGTCCTATCCAGCAGGGCTAAGTGGGAGAGTGCTGCTTTTCCAAAGATGTAGAAAAAATGCTAAGCATAGTGCTGAAAAAATATGTAAAGATAAGAAAATGACAAAGATGATGAATGATTCCCCTGGCACTGCAGAGCTCTGCCTTTTGGCTGATCCTGACTCGCACCAAGGTCCCCAGCCCTGAAAACGCAGCAGCTCTGCGGGTGCTCCTCACTCCTGGGGATGCTGCTGGCTTCCCTGAGCCTGTCCCTGGCACGGAGGATGAGTTACGAGGGGGAGGCAGAGCAGGAAGCGTTTGGGCAGCGATGCGCGGCTGATTGCCGAGTGACGACACGCTCCGCTCCGCCTGTGCAAGCGGGGGCTGCGGTGGTGGCGGGGTCTGCAGGGAGCACCGGGGCCGTGCGTCATCCAGCACAGGGACAGGAATACCAGGCGGGGCCTGTCACCCGCTGGGGGTGCAATGCTGCGTTTAGGGTGCTAAATAACCGTGTTCTCTGCGCTGTGCCTGGAGGCCTCACGTGGGGAGATGGGGGGGTGACAGCCTGCAGCACCCATAGGTGCTCAGGTGCAGTGGGTGCACCTGGCTCTGCAGACGCGTCAAGCAGCAGGATCTTCATTTCAGTGTGATGGGTTTTGAAAGCCCTGAGGATAAGCTGAGCTGTAAGATTACAAGCAAACATTATCTGTCCACAGAGGAAAGCCATCTGAATTCACCCAGAGGGGCCAGCACACATTGCCTGCTGCCGGGGCACGCTGCTGATTCACAATAGTGACAGCGTTAGTTTTGCTAAGAGATTTAACATCTTCTTTACGTTGTTGATTTACTTCCTGAGGAGTAAGTAACATAACACATGCTATTCTCCTATTTCATGGTAATCCTTGCTCTTTGTTGTCAGAATACAAGCCAAAGGTGCACATTTTTCAAGGAATTGTTTGAATTACTTTCCTCATCCTGATTACTTTTCTTCACTTTTTCCTTCATCAACCATCCCTTGGGTATTAACCTCTTATTTATGCTCACATTAACCAGGGTCAGCATCAGAAAATGTTCTTGCGCTTGCTGTTGCTCAGCCACCTGGAGAAATAGAGAAAGGAGACAGTACCAGACATACACTAATTTCTAACATGTGTTTCCTGTCAGTACTGGCCTCAGCAGCTCAACCACATAAGTCACTGCGGGAATAATTGCCATTTGAATGCAGCCTTTGGATGTGCAGGAGGCTGAGAAAGCTCTGCCGTGTAGTTAGTGTCCTGGTGAATATTAGCAAGCTGAGAGTGAGAAAGAAATGAGCCTTGGTACAGACCAGCAGCGGATGATGCTCAAAAGTTTCATAGTTTGGCTTCTTCTGGAATATTTACATTAAGATTGTGAAATAATAAAAGGAAACAGCGGTAAATTGTGACAAATATTTATATTTATTATAAAAACACCCTCTGAATAATAGAAGAAAAGCCCAGGAGACTGGGCTTCCTGCTGGCCATGTTATTTCCAAAAACATCCAGCATCAGAAATACTTTGGGCTGCATTCGGGGTTTCCTCTGCATGGAAAGGACACACGAGGGAGGCTGTGGTGTGTCCCTGGCCATGGCACACATGGCTCTTGTGGCCAACAGGCTTGTTCAGCCCAAGGGCTGAAGGCATCTGACCACAGGAGCTGGCACACAGAGGCCAGTGGTTTGGTGGCCTGAAGAAGATGCTGTCAAACAATGAGATAAATCTGCAGCTATTTATTTAGCCTTCGTCTGCAAGTGCATAAATGATATCTCATCTAAGCAATCTGTAATTTTTGTTGCCATATGTAATAATCTGAATACTTGGAGTGGATTTTTTCCAAAGTGTTCTGCTCTGGCCCAGCTTTTGCCCTCACTGGAGCGGATGGGAGTTCTAGTGTTGACCTCAGCGTGAACAGACCTTGGGTTTGGAAAACCCAGCAGTCTCCCATGACAATTAGGTCACAGCGTGCAGTGAAGGCTGTTTTCTGCGTGCTGGGGACAGTATTTAAGGATGTGCCCAGTTCTCAACTCATTGGAAGTCCTGATGACCTCAGAGTTGAACCTGGCCAGAAACACTGCTCGCAGGGGAGCGATGCTCCTCATAACTGGCGAAAGCAGAATGCTGCAGACACTTCCCTGCCATTCGGAAACAAAGGCAGCTTGGGCTGAGCAGCCCTGAGCCTGAATTATGAAGTGAGCTTCCTGATGCTCGTGTCTCTGCCTGTGCCTGCCCTCTCCCACCTCTCCTGCCTGCCTGTAACTTTTGAATCTAATGATCTATTTTATCCTAACTGGGCAAGCAGCAAGAGAGAGCTCAGAATTAACTTCTTAAAAGTTTAAGAAAGTAGAAGTGATGTATGTTAGTCCTGACTGAGAAGCTTATGCAGGTTTATGCAGAAGATGCTCTGGAGCCCCCGCCTGTGACAGCTGCTCTGAATAGCCCAGCCCCCAGAAAGACTACTTGTACTTGATCTGTAAAATCAATCACAAGAAAAAGTATGGAGAGACCCAGGCTTTATTAATTTTGCTGTTCACAGTATAAATCGTTGTGCTAAAACTCACAAAGAAGTTAATATTCTCATTTCTTTTTTTTTTTTTTTTTTTTTCGTTGTTGGGCCAGCTTTTTAACAGTGGGAACCTGGTTTCTTTTAAAAGTCTCTGCCGGGTCGGTGGGGCTGCAATGCCAGGAAACTTTCCTGCTGCCTTTCTGTGAGCCCCGGCCGCTCCTTTGGAAACTCGCTGTGTGCACCAGGAAAAGCCAGCGCGGGGAGCCAGCCCGGCCAGGTTTCCATTACGCTATTTGTTACATCTTCTCTTATTTCAGTGGAGGTGAAACCTTTTTTCCAGAGGTAAAAGGATCCTGTTGGAAATGCGGTATTGGAGGGAAGTCCTTCCCCATGCAGCCCCTCTCCCCAGCCCCTGAGCAGCGGGGATCATGATTCAGTTCTGACTCTATTTCTTCCATGCGGTAATTCCTAAAGAAGTGACCCTTCTCAAAGCTGTCTTTCTCGCTTTTGGAGTTTCACTCCTCCTTGCTTCACTGCAGGGACGATGAAGCCATTTTATGGCTTTTCTTTTTCCTGATGTGAGCTCTGGCTGGTGCTGCTCAAGCAGCTTTCTCAGGGCAGCTGAGGGCTGCTTGAGTTGTGCTGCGCCGCTGCTGCAGCCCTTGGCTCTCCCTTCCCAGGAGATGCATGTTCGGATGACGGAAGGAACGAGGGATGGAGACTGGGAGGGGACCTCAGGCCCGCCAGGTCCGCTCACTCTTTCCATTGCCTTCCTGAGCTTGCCCAGCCAAATTTTTTTCCCTGTTACAAAAAGCTGGGAGCCACAGCCATGGGAAGGTCCTTCCCGATTTCTGTTTTAAAACCCTCCTGAGGCTGCAGGCATGGGCGAGCACTGGCTGTGGGGACTTTCCACCTGGGTCCCCAGGCCTTCTTGGCCCCAGCCATGCCCATTGCCGGGCAGTTGTCACGGTCCGTGTGTCTGTCTGCCCAGGGAAGGAGCCTGTCGTGCTTGGCTGCCTCTCCATTAGCCTGGTGACCAGGGCTTGCTGCACACCGATATCCTTGGCCATTTTTTAACAGCTGTCAGAGTTATTCATTATGGGCCACCGAGCAGGGCTTTCCATGGTGGATCAGTTCTTAATTAGCAAGGTTTAATACAACCTGCTTTTATCAGCCTGAAACCAGATTTGCTTTCACCAGCAACAAACACCCCGTCCCTGCAGCTCTGGTCACTGCTGCAATGGCTGCAAACGGGGCTGAACTGGGCAGGGACGGCACAGGCACGGCACGGGGACGGCTGGGCAAAGCCAGCAGCATTAAACGTGCTCCAAAGCCTTTCCGTTTTCACCTGCAGGGCCATTAACAAACCTCCTGAGCCACGGCTGTGCTGACACAACCCAGCAGCTGCACATTCCTGTCATGGGTTTGGGCGTCACTGGTCAGGATTTTAAAGCCCTCTTTTCGAGATGTATTCAAACCTACGGTTACTCTTTTATGTCCTAACATCTGCCTGCAATACAGAAACATTGTTTAGTATATATATATATATGTTCCTCAGTGTTTACCCAGGAGCAAGCAGTTTTCCACTGCTGGAAATCCAGCAAATGCATTCCCACTGCAGCCCTTCAGCTCAGGGCACAGCGGAGGTGGGAGAGGGATGCTTCTTTTTCTAGAAAAATGTGCTCAGGGAGGCTGGCTAAAAAGAGCCTTTTGCCTTTCACTGCCAGCTCAAAAGGCTCCACCTCGCACCATCAGCTGCAGGATGCTGCATCCCCGCTGGATCACTGCATCCCGTGCCCTCTGTGGTCCTGGTGCTATGGAGGGGCTCCTCTAGTTGCATTTTTGGGTGAAAAGAGGCACAAGACTGTATATGTGTGTTTTCCTGCTGCAATTTGGTGCACGTTTGAGAGATCAGGAGTGCTGAAGTGATGACACAAAACTGGCAGCTACAATGTGCTCGCTCCGGAGGACCCCGGACCTCGGCGCGAGCTGTCTGTGCAGCCAGGGGATTTTCCTTTCATTTTTACTGTAACTACATTCTATGGCCCATAAACTATATTGTTTTCATTTAATTCTGGGAACATAATGAATTTCTGTGGGCTTGTTTCCTGTTCAGTGTAATATCTTTGCTAGATGTGAGGTTTATTTCACAAGCTAGTTATAAATTTACTCAAACTTCCAATTGTTTCATCTTGGGAGCAATCAATAAAAAGAAACATGAGGGAGATTTTAGACCCTTCACATCCACTGAAATTCAGAGATGTAAATCCATCGTCTGACTTTTTTTTTCCCGAGTGCTGAGTAATGCTGGAAAAATGTTAAACGTCGCACTAGTACCTCAGTGTGCCTATGTAATGGCCGAAGTGTGAAATTCTCTCTTTTCTACCCCCACAGGAATGTTTGGCATAAAAAAGCATGTCGAGCGTTGTGAAGAGGCAATGACAGACCGCCAGAACTGGCGGGTGTCGTGGCACCAGGGGGCCCGCGGTGGCAGCCGGGGGACAGCCACGCTGGGAGCTACGTGCACGTGCTGCTGGAGAAGGAGCCGCTGTAAGAGCAAAGCATGAAGGAGAGAAACCGGTAGGAGTGACCGGATTGCTTGAAAACATGATATTTTGTGCAAATACCTCATCTGAGCACATCAGCAGATTGGGAGGCAGCCAATTTTCAGAGTGACAGTGGCTCTTCTCTTTGCACTTTGCCTGGTGCTTTCTAGAAAATGTCTGTATCATTCGAAAGGGTCTGCTGTTTCCCATGCAACTATCCTTTATTTCACGCCCTTACCTCAGCCCACTCTACTTTACATCATCACCGCATCAAACGGGTAATATTTTTTCCTCAGTTTCCTGAAGGATCGATGAAGGCCATAGGATAAAAGCGAACCTTCCTGTGCCTAATCTGTAGCTGGCCCTTCTGTGCCTCCTAGCTGAAGTACTCAGATTAAAGCTAACATCTGGCTATCAGCGAATAGATTTAGAGCAGCAGATATTTAATTTTCTAGATTTATCCCCTTTATTTTTTTGCCAATAGAGAGAACCCTGGGAGCTGCCGAGCACTCTTTTGAAAAGCCAGCCAAAAACATGCCGAATTCTCTTCTCACTTGCACAGGCCAGTTGGAGATCGCTAGCGGTGTCAGTCGGGCACAAGGGAAAGGAAAGCCGGGCTCCCCCGGACCGGGGCGGGATGCTCGCAGGCCCCCGGGCACTCCCGTGCCCAGCCTGGGGCTGCTGCCGTGCCACCAGGTTCTGCCCCAGGGGGTGTAAAAATACCATAACCCGGCCCTGCGCTGCTCTCACGGCCGCATTTCCTTTGTCTTCTCCTGGGTATTACACTTCTAAAGAAGTTCACAGCCCTGTTACAAGCACAAGCGTGTGTGTGTGCACGTGTGAGCGGGGCCGAGGCGCGTGCCCTGCGGGTGGAGGCAGGCATTCAGGGCAGGAGCGCGCGGGCTGGGTGCCAGCGCCGCCCCGCAGAGCACCTGCAGGGCCTCCGACAGCCCCCTCGCCGCACATAGGACCCACTGTTGTGCTACGAGCCAGCTGATCTCCGTTTTTTTTCCGTGCCGCTTTTCTCGCTGCATCTGCACAGAGCCGCTGATAAACAAGAATTGCATTGTGCTTGGGCTGGACTTGTGTTGCTTGAAGGCAGACCCCAGCAAGCTTGTGCTTTTCTTGCTGGAGGATATTTTGTGCTGGCTGCTCTGTGCTTTGCTGACTTTGAGCACTCGTCTTCTCTTTCCCTTTATTCCTGTGTGCTAAATGCAGCATCACAGGGCCTGCTCATGAGGCAAGAGGCAAATACTGGCTCACAAAACAGCAACAAAAGCTTGCAAAGTCCCCACTCCCACTCGCTAGAGGTTGCGATGACTGTATGAGCGCTCTTCATCCGTTCCAGTGCAGAGTGAATTAAATTCACATGGGCAATTATCACAACAAACGATTGGGTGGGTGAGGAATTAATTTGCAGGAGCTAATTCTGCATCCAGGTGTGTTGCCAGCCATGCCATTCTTTCATAATAAACCAGGTCTTGCCACTGAATTCAGGCATAATTTAGGACATGTTGTTGTTAGTTAAAAGTAGGCTTTTGTTATATCCCTACGCAGCAGATGAACCAATTTGTATCAATTTTGTACATTTCTGCTGCCCGCTGATCAGCTCCATTTAAACCTCCCAGCCTGGATGTGTTGTGATGGGGCAGCAATTTGGGGCAGGAGGGAACTGCAGGAGCTGGATCAAACATGGCTGTTCGGGGCTGGGACTCTGTAAAATTTCCCAATGCAGTTGCATCAACACCCTTAGGTGGTTTGCCAGAAATACAAAAAGAAAGGGCAGGGATCTTAAGACCCAGCAATTAGCAGTGGCTGTTGACATCTTCAAACTGTGTATCCTACACGCTGCCTGGGAGCGAACGAGAGACATCAGCACGAAGGGACGAGTGCTGCTCATGTGCGCAAAGCCCGGCCCAGGGATTTACACATCTCGTCTGGACAGCTGGGGAGCAGCCTTTGGAGCATGGATCCGAAATAACTGTTGAGGGAGCCTGGGTGTGAGCGCAGATGTTGAAGCATTTTATTTTATTTTATATTTTATTTTTCATATTTGGAAACATTTGTTATCTCAGGAGGGAAAAAAAAAGAAAAAAGAAACAACAACAGGCTCACTCCTTATTCCGTCTGCCTTCAGATGATGTCCCGGCACGCAGCTGCCATGGAAACGCGGAGGAGCACGAAGCTGGCGCATCCGGCTGCTGCGGGGACCCGGCCGTGAGGCTGCAGGCGGGGGCTGCAGCTCCAGAAATCACCAAACGCACCAACCCCTTCCTTATGGCGAATCCCAGTAAACCAAACCCTTGAAGAAGCGTGTTTGGAGGAAGGTCCAAACCCAGCCTTTGTGCTCGGCTCTGACCGTGCCGTCTCACTCTGCCAAACCAGCCTAGAAATGCAACGCGGTTCCCAGGGCTTTGTTCCTCCCAGCAGTGGGGAATCACCATGAGAAAGCTTTCTGCCCGCTGGTACTTCCGTGCTTCCATTTTCAGTTCTGCTCAAGACACGCGGGAGGGAAGATACACGGCAAAATCGCTGTGGAAACAGACTAGATCAGCTGGTTGGATGTTTTATGGAAATTTGGACCTGAACACATTTCCTTATGAGCTTGTCTTCTGGCCGAGTTTCCTTCAGGATTTGTGGATATACTGCTATTATTATTATTTGTCCTTTTTTAGGGGGAATTCTTTGCAATCTGGATTTCAAAATCCCAGCCCACTGCTCTGTGGAGATGCTCGCACTCTGTGTTCCAGAGGAACTGCTGCTCTGCATCACATCTTCGGCCCAGGGCCACCCACGGGAGGCTCCTCATGAGCATTTAGAAGGAATTTGCTCATGGAGAAAGTTCTCCCTCACCTGTAATAATTAGAGGTCAGTTAATGCCCAGAAGCACACTGATGGACACCATCCTTTCCCGCACTGGGGCCACATCCTCACCCTACTGGCATCAGCGGCAAAATGCTCGTACCCTGGGTAGTTTCATCCCCACTTTCATTTCTAGTTATTCCTCACCAATGCATTCATGTCTTCTTCTCCCTTCTTCCCACTGAGCTGCTTTCTCTTCTGACTCCCCGCACGTTCGTTCTGTGC
The DNA here is from genome assembly GCA_013399115.1 of Anseranas semipalmata. Taxonomy (NCBI): domain Eukaryota; kingdom Metazoa; phylum Chordata; class Aves; order Anseriformes; family Anseranatidae; genus Anseranas; species Anseranas semipalmata. The sequence goes on from VXAA01006376.1 coordinate 534,395, forward strand.
GTTCGTGCCCACGATCGGGTTGTGCAAACACCTCTCCCGCTCGTGGTGGGCCAGCCGTAAATCAAGCCTTCGGCGGCCAACAGGGCAGCTCTGCGCGGCTGCGGCCAGGTCCGCTGCCCTCCCGCCCCTGCCTCCGCCTCGGTGAGATCTGCAAATCTGTGATCTTGCCTTGCAAGAATCCGCGGTGACTCATTGCCTCTCCCTGACCTCCTGCCAATAACACGGTTAGTTATAACCAGTTAATTAACTGGAAAGTCTAATTACTTAAAATTCAGCCTTTTCCTGGGATTTTGCTGTTGCAGGAGAATGCCAAATAATAACTGTGCTTTTCAATATACCCTCGTTTTATTTTTCTTGGGAAACATACAAAAGTTATGTGTAAATATTTCTTTCTCCAGTGAGCACACTTTATTATCCCTTTTCCTTTAGCTTTCATTAAAAACTGCTCCCACCCCTTCTTTAACTCCAACATATAAATAAATAATGCCTGATTCAAACAACCTCAGCCATAAAAACCTGCTTGAAAAGAATCTCAGGCAACTACCACATCTGGAATAATAGTCAACATATTTTAGAAAGAGACTTCATTTTTCTCACACAGGATACTAAATCATGATGGCTCCATGTGCCAAAAATAACACAGTGGGATATGACTATGGGAGGACGTGAACCTATAATGAGGTTCAATAAAGTACTAATCTTATTGGGTAATGCAATCTGGTTTGCTTTTGCTTAAAAAAAAAAAAAAGTGTGTGTGTGTGAGTGAGCGTGTGTGCAGGCATACATGCTGGTGCGCTTTTAAACAGGATTCTGGTATCTTCTTTCAGTCTCTCTTCTCTGTTTCGCAATGCAAATAAATATTTCAAAACTCATTAGTTTTGTCCCAGATTAGCCTCATGCCAGGAAGGATAACAGAGTTCACCTGCCCATCTTTTCAACATAGGAAAATGTAACAAGACCATCTACTCCTCTGAAAGAGGACAAGTTTTAGCACTTACTGAGTGTCTCCAGAGATTATCAGTGGAGCAACACAATTTCTTCATGTTTGACGTGATACCATTTGCTCCAGCTCATCCCCTGTTAGAAAACGAACCACTAATTACAGGGCCAGGCATTAAAGACATTCATGAACTTGGGGAAATAAATGATAAGTCTCTTTTTGCTGTGTACAGCATGGTGGAGATGAAAAGTGCCAACAGGAATGAGAAATATGGGACAAAACTAAACAAAGGGCAACACCAAATTGCAGAAAACTCTTTCTAATGCTGAAATCCCACAGTCTGGGCAAGAGCTGCTAGAGGGAAAGGGCAGCAGTCTTATTCCTTCAGATATTTCTCTCTCTCAACTGGAGATGCTTGCTGTGTGCCCACCAAGGGCTACCAGAGCTTGTCCCCGTTTCTCCTGGAAGCCCATCTCCCTGGCAGTGTCCTCTGTGGTCCCACCTGGGTCCCCCAGGGTCCTGCCATGCGCAGGCAGGGTCCCTGACCGGGGAAGCCAGTGCTGAGGTGGCTGTGCAGGAGCCCAGGATGGAGGAGCCCACCTTCCTCTTCCTCCTTCAGCCACAGCTCCGACGGAGGAGAGCACTTTGTTCCAGCTGATGTGAAAGCAGCTTGTCCAGGTCACCCCCTGGCCAGGGGTAGAAATGGGAGTAAAATCCAAATCTCTGGAGCCCTGCTTAATGCATTACATTTTTAGCCCGCAACATTCTTCCTTCCCTTCTCCAATGTTACCCCTGGGAGGCCGATGCAAATTATTCAGCGTAGGGTTTGTTGTGCAACAAGAAGACATGACAATGGGCGCTTTGGCTGTCCCAGGTGGCTTTTGTCAAACACAGCTCCACATTTCCCCAGACATCTTGATCACCAGTATAGTGCCAGCCCTTCTGAGCAGCCAATTTACTATGCTGTAAATAAATCTAGCTTCAACCGATATATTTTTTGCCATGTAATCAGTCTGGTTTCATAAAAATTCACCTCTATTGGCATTCATTCACATGTGCCTTACAAATGTGCATGCTGTATTGAATCAGATGTGTGGGAAATATATATTTTTTCCATATGGATCCCAGTATACTATAAAAGGCTTTCCCCTGCCCCCTCTCCCCTCCTCGCAGTCTCTCGAGGGCATATATCATAACAATTGAAATCTGATGAGAAAATGAAAAAATGCTTGGTGTTCATATCTTCCAAGTAGTTTTCCAGAGCCCTGCTGCTGAAAGGGACATAAATCATTAACGGCACTCAAATGACGTTGTTACCTGAATATACAAAACAAAACACGCTGATTTCCTTGCTACTGGAAAGAGGGAGGCGCTGCAGCTGCGCGAATTTCTTGCCATTGTTTATCGTTCAGGTTACATTTAACTGGAGAAATTGTGTGTGCTAGAAGAGACGGCAGCAAAAAAAGGGGATGCAACCCATGGCAAGCATCGACCTGGCAGGAGGAACCAGGAGGGAACATTGCAACTTTTGGGTGCTTTTCTACCCAGGGACCCCACTGCCCAGGCTGGCTTTGTCCCGTGTGATAAAACAGGGGCAAGACCCCCTCCAGCAGGCGCCAAGGGCACCAACCCCCACCCGCTTGCCTGCTGCCATCAGACTTTCTCTAAACCCTGGCGTGAAGGACAAGGGGGCAGAGCAGCCAGCAAGAGCTGTTTTCAGACCAAGCAGAGCCTCCGAGGTGGCAGCACTGATGCTTTCCTGCAGGCATCCTCCTCGCACACTGCCTGGTCTAAGCCATCCTCTTGACAAAATAGAGCAAGTAAAACCAAAAGAAGTACAGTAATGCAATAAACAGTCTTTCACTAATATCCAGCTGAGTTCTTTTCAATGGATTTTGCCTGTTATTTTTTATCCCATGGTTGAGTTGCAGTGGTAAAAAGGTTGATTCAAATGAATTTTAATCAGTTTTAAGATTTTAATCCTGCTATCTAAGAATTTAAGTGGTTCATGCCTTTATGACAAACAATATTAAGAGATTTCTTTCACTAATCATAGCTGAACACCAGGACTTACAGTATCTCGATGAGTAGAATTTCTTGGATAAAATGTCATCTTTTTTTTTTTTTTTTTATCTAATTTCATTTTTGTAAGTGAAACATCTGGAAATTAAAAACTCAAAGACTTGTGTAGAGTTCTGCAGACAGTAAACTACTAGGGGTGATGGCCGTTAACAAAGTATTGTCCAAAACACTCGCTTTATGAGTGATTATGAAGTTCTACCACTAATTTAAAAAAAAAAAAGAAGAAGAAGAAGAAGAAGTGCTTTGAAAATGCCCATCAGGTCACGGTGCTAACACGGCCCCCGAAGCCTCGAGCTGCCCCCGAGGTGCCACGTCCGCGGCCGGAGGAGGGCTGCGGGGGCCGCCTTTGCCGCTTTCCCACGCGGCTGCAGCTACTGCCGGCTTTCTGGCTCCATCTCCTGGAACTGAGGCAGAATACAGACTTGTCAAAGCCTGGCCTTCTGTCATGAGGCTGTAACAAAGCCTGCTGCTTCTGTGGGCCCTGTGAAATAGCTGGTACCAAACAATGCCTTTCATAAACTTGTAATTAGCCTCTGTAAAACGCCTCTGCAAGAAAAAAGGATGCACAGAAGACATGGCAGCAGTTAAATGAAACCCAAGCTACAGGTATGGAGCAGGTTAAACATTTCTGGACCAAACCATACAGGATGGCCATGGTTGTTTTGTTTATTTTTTTTTATTTATTTTTTTGGAAAGATCAAGCAATATGGCCAAGAGGGAAACTGCATATTCCATCTCCTTTTTAAGTCGTCCCCCTTTCAGTGTGGGGAAACAGGTGGACCTGACCCACAAAAGCCCTCTGGCCACGGAGTGGCCTTTTGGTTAGGAAAATAAAGAACAGAAGTAGCTCAGAAAAAGATTTCAGAGCTTGGCTGAGCAGGTTGATGTGGGACCTGTCCATAACCCATCTCCAAAGGAGCCAGTTCAAAAAGCCCAGCGTTCCCACGGTGCTCCTGTGCAGCTGCTGCATGTGAAGGATGGGGCATCCCAGGCACCCAGGCCATCAGCCCAGGCTTTTGGTGCCACTTTCCTGGCAGAACTGGGATGCTGCGGGAGCAGTGACTGCTGCTGCAAAGCAGACACCCACTCCTCTGCTTGCTTTTGGGTTTAAGCCACCAAATTTAGGTTCCTGTGCACTGGGCTGCCTGTGGCCATGGGTGCTGCTGCTCCAATGCGACACCAGAGGTAGCCAAGCTCAGGCCCCAGGAGCAAAGGTTTAAAAGGTTCAGGTCACTCTTTTGTTGTGGGGTGCATCCTGCTTGCAACATCTAAGCCCTACAGATCCTTTTAGGTCTACTAATCAGTTGTATAAGGCCACTGCAACTCCTCAGGCTCATTCTTCCCCCTTCCAGGGCTGCAGTGCCATACACAACACACCTGCCCTGGTGTCATTGCGCTCGGGGTACTTCGCAAAGTGTTTTATTCCTCTTTATAGAGAAAAATCCTTTCCCGTTTTCCTGTCCAGTTTAGCTTTGTGCCAGAGGGTGGTGCTCGATGCATGTCTGCTGAATTTGCTGCTGCTGCTGCTGCATTTTCGGGCTGGTCTGGGCGGCGGAGGGGTGCTTGCAGGGCAGCAGAGCCTTGGTCTGGCAGCATTTGGGGATATCAACTACTTCAGGAGAACTTGATTTTTGAACCTCATCTTCCAGCCCACGTCAATCAAAACTAAGTTTAAGGTTATATTAGATATACATCACCTTTAGAATTATTATTCCTTGTTTGTAAATTCTGGGTAAAATATGGGTAAAAATTGAAATATTAAGCAGGACAGAGGATGAGGCTTCGGTTAGGTTTTGGAGAAGTTTCTTGTGCTTTGTGCAGGAAGAGCAATGGTGTTTCATGGAGCATGCAGGGGCAGACGGCTCCTGCACTGGGAAGAGGACATGTCCTTGTGGCTCAGGGGGTGTCCTCATCAGCTGGAGACCCCAGCAACCTTCAGCCGTGATGCTCCAGCCCTTGGGATTGCCCTCTGCCTTTTCCAAACAGCAGCAGCAGCAGCACCAGCTCAGGTGCGCTCCCAGCTCCTCGCCCAGCAGCACACGCTGCTGCTGCAGGATGAAAACCTTGAGCAAAGCGGAGTAACTGAGGCCAGAGGGACTGACTTTTGGGGCTGGGACCCTCCTCTTTCCCTCTCACCAGCAGCACTTCAGTGGCTCCAAGGGCAACCCCATCACTTGCAGGCAGAGAGGCAGATGCTGCCACACAGTCATGCTTCCTTACTATAGCCACTACAGTAGTTAAGCAGATTATTAACAATTACCCTATTTAAAAAGGGACTCTTGCAGTGAAATGACCAACACCATGAGCAAGTAACAGACTGTCACTGCTACACTACCACGACTTTACCTATATCTTGATCCCTGGGAAGAGCCATGTGGGGGAAATGAAGCACATGAGTGCTGATGCTCACCAGAAAAGCTGCAGAATGAAATGCTGAAATTCCCAGAGACATCCCAAAGATGTGCATGTTGAATTCCCAACTGTTTTAAATGGCTCTGGAAATCTAATCCCGCAGACATCTTGGGAGCCTTGCCTCCTTTTCCCCTCTCCTCTCCTCTCCACATATAAATCTTTGTCTCCGAGGTTCTGTGGTGTGACATGATTTTTCAATGCTTATTTTGGCAATGCTCAGTGGTGGGATGTTTCAGCTTTGCCTGGAAGCCGGAGCAGGACTCTCTCCTTGGAGATAGGTCTAAATGTGAGGGACTTGGCCAAGAACTTCCCAGCAGACATAGCTATTCTCTGATGTAGGACTCTTTAGGAAAAGACAGGAGACCAATTTGGACATCTGTATGGCTTTTGACTGAGATAATTGTAAACCATGGGATAGTGACCTTAGCAAACAGCAAAGCAAACCACAGATGATCTGATTAGTTCCTTTGGCTCTACCATGGACGTTTTATCTGTACATTCAACACAGAGTGAAAGACCATTCTTCAAAGCTCTGAGCGTCTTTGGGGAAATCTTCTGTTATTAGTACCCATGGTGATGTCAGTCAAGCCATACCCTGGCTCCCGGGCAAAGAAATCCATACCTCAGCCTCTTCCACAAATGTGGGCGAGCACCTTTCTGCAGGACACTCGCAGCAGATATGATTATATTACTGGGAAATCATCCAGCTGCAGCTGGAAGGTACTTTGAAAGCTTCTCTCTGTCTCTGTCCTTCCTCATGGCTAGGAGAACTTGCTTCTTCTTCCTCTTTTGATGGCATTCCTAGGCAGGTTTGGGAATCTTGTAGAATTGGAAGGAGATAGTTTTTGTTGATATTAAAATGCAAGTGTATTTAAACATTAATTCTGGTCATTATGAATAATAAAGTGAGGTAGGGAAGTATGAATATTGCATTTCTTTTCAGTGCTTAGAGGTCAGAGTTGGACTGTAACAAGCAGTTTTTAACATCTCTTAGCAGTGACCGCATCACCCAACCCAGTGTTACATGGACGGACTACAGCAGAGTTTGGGCATAGCGTGGGTACAGAGATCGACAATTGGGCTCTTCAAGCTCCTCACAGGACGGCAGTGATTCCATTTAGTGTTTCTGGAATTAAAATAGCTTTCCAAATTCCCAGCGGTCCTTTGGCCACGTAATATTTAACACTGGCAGCATTTGCAACATATTAACATTTTCAGTGTTTGGGATTGGAAAATGACTTGGAGTTATTTTGCTCCCTTGAGCTGCCTTGCTTTTCATCTGCAAACCAGGATGGAAAGGGAGGACAACAGAAAAGGGACAAAGCTGGACTTTGTGGGCTGATACTCACAGACTGCCTGGTCCTCCTCTAGCACGGGCAGGACCTTCCCTGGACAGGTTTGCTTTCTCTTGAAGGGATTTATTTAGCTGTTTATCAGCACCAGCTTCACTTTTGCCTATCTAGTTTGTCTTCAGAGGCAGTTACTACTAAATATTCAGGTTAGTGCATTTAGCAGCTTGCCACAAATGTTGTTTGAAATGGGATTTGACCTCAAAATTGCTTTTTTTTTTTTTTTTCCATCGAACTGGTTTCTACTACCTGGATGTGGCCGCAAATGCTGGTGGCAGCAGTTGTTTTCACGGAAGTTCCCAACTTCACTCTCAGTCCTGGTGGCAGACTAGGAAAAAGTTGAGTGAGGAATAAATATATCAACTCGTATTTCAGGACCTTGAGAAGTCATTTGGTTCAGATTCAGCTCCAAAACCATGCGCCCATCTCCTTTGTATGTGAGGGCAGGTTTGAGTTTGGTGCGGCCCCAGGAAGATCCCATTCTGACGGGCGCCATGACAATAAGCACATTAATTAAATTAATTAATTTAAAGGGGCAAAGGTTCAGTGGGCGGGTGGTGCTTTTGTATTTCCAAACCAGTTAACTCAGCTCAAATTCAAACCTGACCAAGACAGATCTTCTTTGACTGGCAAAACCCAGCGCAGTGCAGAGATTTAGTAATGCTCTTTGTATGGCCCGGCCCTGACGAGCCTCCACGGTCGGGACGAGGCATGTCCCTAGGTTAACAGAAACCCAATAAGATATCAAATTAGTTGGGGCTCTCTTTTCTTTTTGAAATCATTGGGAGAATTGTGATGCACCAGGGCGCAGGGTGCTATTCTTCCTATCTCTTAGCTCCATTGTGCGGGGGTGAACAAAGCCAAGAGGTGTAATTTAAAGGTGCTGTGACCTCCCATGAGCAGCTCTCCCCATTGTGCTGCCGGTTTTGTTTTCTGTATGTGTTTTTTTTTTTCCTCTGCTGAGATCTACTGATCATAAATATGCATGAATAAAAGAGCTAGGGGAGAGGAGGGCAGGGGGAGGGGGCTCATAACCAGCTTGGGTAAAGTCCTTTTCTGAATTTTCCACTCTCAGCTTCCTGACGTCGAATGAAATAAGGGACCACACGGCCGGATTAGCTCAGCCGGAGTTCCTATTTCTAATTGTGCAAGCAGAACCCTGGCATCATAACAATCATTATAATTATCACTTGCAGAGGGGTCTTATCATATAACAGCTTCTTTCTATACAGGAGGGAGGGGGACCGAAGGAGGCTGGGGGAGATAATTCCAACTGCAGGGGTTTGCGTCTTCATTCATCACTTTCCAAACAAGCCAGTGGAAAATTGAGGTCCCTGAGCAATTTACAGATTACAGCTCTCTTCTGGTACAGGGACACGTGCACACACACTCACACACACACACGCTCCCAGCATCGCACGTAAAGCAGGTACATGTTGGGTGACTGGCGGAAAGAAGAAAAAAGAAATCCCCCCGCCCTGCTTTTCTGCTCAAAACTCGGGCAGAAACGTACGTAACCTTCCCTTTTAAGCCTAGCAACTCCAGCCCGGCCGCACAGCTCCTCCTGGATTAATCTTTCTTTTTTTTGGCTCAGTGAATTGTGGTCAAGGCCATTGTAACGTGAGTGCTGCCGGGGCGCGGATTGGCTGGAGGAGGCTCAGAGAGGCCCCTTTTCACAGGGGACTAATTGCTTTAGACCACCAGTATTTGGGAGCTACAGATGTCTTCCTTAATTTGCCTAGAGAGCACAATCGGCCCCATCTGTTGCATTTTTTTCCCCCCTCTGTCTCTCAAGTCGCCTTCTTCCCCCTGTCTGCAAAGGCCTAAATTGAAAACTCATCAAAAAGTAATACAAGAGCAGTTTGGCTGGGAAGCTGCTGCCGTGGGGCTTTGCCTTTCATAAAGGCCCCCCTGCTACTTTTACACATGGGCTGGAGAGCAGAGAAAGGAGGAGGAGGAAAGCAGAAACAACCTAGAGGGGGCAAAAAAAAAAAAAANTAACAGCCAGATGGGATATTTGGAGGCAGGATAATTTGATGTGTCATGGCTGGAGGAGAACAAGGGGCAGCCCCTTGTTTTCTGTGTGTACACACAACAAAATAGATGACTTCTGTGGAGGGAGAGGAGCCGGGGGCCGCCGGGGGGGCGATTTCTTGGTGCTGCTGCCGGGGGGGTGGTCGCTGCCCTGCAGCCGATGGTTTCTGCAGCGCCCATCTCCGGACATGGGGGTGATGGAGAGGGGTTGGAAGAAGGGGTGAGGAAGAGGAGATCAGCCTGCAGGGCTGGGATGTTGTCTTGGTCCAGAGGACGGTGCATAGGGCCAGGGCTGGAGATGCTGCTCTGCACCTGCAGATACTCAAGAAATCAGAGAAGGGTGGCACGTCTCCTTGCTGGATCAATGCGTTGACTCCACAACATATAACAGATCTTCCTCCTCACCCACAGGGTCCTCCTTGTGCCGGCCCCAAGCGAGCAGCACTGCTTCACATCTAGCTTAGCTCTAGAGCTCTAGGCTTAGCTCTAGCATGAGCCCTGAAAAATCCCTTAAAATATTAATTGGGCGGTTTGTGGGGAAAAAAAATGTGTTATCTTTGTTCAAAAGCCCCATCAGTGCCCATCCTCGGCATGCACAGGGTCATAAAAAAAAAGCACATGGTTTCATGCACGTAGAAATGACATTTCCTTGTGGCGAATTTGGCTATGGTGGGCATGGTGCTGGGGATGCACGGGGACGCGTGTGAAGGCACCGAGCTGGTGCATGGGCTTGGTCTGCACAAACTGCGTCCTCAGCCCCCCGGGAGGGGGGGACGTCCCCCACCAGCCCTGGGACATAGCCACAGGGACTTGGCTAGGGACAGGAGGGCTTGCCAGGGACTGGCAGCGGCTGGGAATGTTTTGGTCGTGTGCTGCAGGGGAAGGCAGGGAGCTGCTCGGGCAGCGCAAACGAGAGCGCTTCATTAGCGGGCTCTACCCCGAAACCTGAGCCTGGGTGCCAGTGCTGGGGCTGACAACGCGTGATTGATCATTCCCATTTCCTGGCTGTCCGTCAGGCATCTCTGCCGGAGCTGCTGGAAAGGTTTTGTTTAGATGTTCACTTATGGAGCAAAAAGTCCATTCATCTTGAAGGACCCTCTCAAAACAATGTGAAAGAAATCGCCGCAGCAGTTTAGCGCTGCTTACGGCGAGGACCAGCCCGTGACTGGTGACCTGCGGGATTATGAGCCGGCAGCTCTCACATGTGCTGCAGGACAGCTTCCAGCCTTTCCCACAAACAGTCCCTGGCTTGCTCCACCAGCAGCTTCTTTTTAGCAGATGCTTCCTAAAAAGAAGGGAAAGCAACGCTAGGCTTGCACCTCTGCCAGTTCAGATGGAGGCACGAGTCAGGATTCTTTCAGCAAATCCCCTGGGGGTGTTTGCAGGTTGGGTTCGTGTATGGGATGCTGAGGGACCAAACAGGAACAGCGGTGTCAGTGCCCCTTCAGAGCACGTCACTGGTGGGGTCTGTTGCATCCTCTGTCGCAGGGGTGCAGGTTTTGTGGTTTCCCACTTTGGTGCTAAGCTGTTTTTCCCACTGATAACGGATTTCTGCTCTTGGTGAGCTGCCACTCTGCTTGTGAGAGGGGAAGTTCACCCACCTGGGGAACACTGAAGAGCCACTGACCTCCGAGGTGCTAAATGAGGTCCCAAGATGCTTCTGCTGCTGGGGAATTTTTGAAGGAATACCCACAATATGCAGCCTTATTGCTGTCCTCGCTCATTTGCTTATGACTTCTTGCTTTGCTTATTACTTTCTACTTTTCCTTGGGTACCCCTGGTTAAAAATCATGCAACTATTTCTTCTGGAATAGAAAAAAAGAAAGCAGTGTATCAAACTCCCTGGTGACCTGCTCAGGCAGAAACCCCACAAGCCCCTCTCTGTGCCCGTGGCTTCCCAGGGCAGCCTCTCCTTGGGGACAAGGTGTGAATGGTTTCCTTGAATAAGTCACTGGATAGCCCTTGCCAGGCACAGGCTTCCCGCAGGTCTCCATCTCGCTACTCAAAAACTGGATACTCTGTTGTGACATTTATTTTTCCGCTGGTGGACTTCAGAAAAGAAAACGTCTGTGTGCCGGCCAGCAGTGCTGATTGGGAACCAAGTGTGGCAGGTGAGAGGAGAGAGCCAGAGCAATGGTACCCACCTCTTCTGCGTATTGTCTGTAGGCTTAAAGTAAAGATCAGCATTTGAAAACTTGTAGAAGAATATGGTGAAAAGGCAGCTGTAGTTCTTGTTATTGAGGCAACCCAAAAAGTGTTGAAGGGCCACTGGAAAACCATTGAACTTTTATCCAATAACTCCTGTGATAATAATTAGCTCAGCAAAGACAGATTTTAAAGGGGCTTTAAGATTCTTGTTCGGTGGCTTGAAAGACAAAAAGCAACCAGAGGCGCCTCTCATCTGAACATCAATGTGAATCCCACAAAATCCCATTATTCCCCCTTTACATCAGCTGTTTGATCAGTTCAGCCTTTTCCCTCCCCAAGGCAACTACTTTCCCCCTTTGTGCATGTTTTCCCTCTCCAGCCCTGAGAGCCTCGCCGTGCACACACGATGCCACAGAGCCTGGACGTCAGCGCGAGAGCCTGGTCCCTTCTCCCCTGATCCCTTGCAGGTGGCAGCTGCTTGCTGTCCCCAACATGCCAGCGAGGGTGACTGAGGGACAGCAAATGGACGTAGAGGAGGGAGGTCTGTTTGCTGGAGCTCCCAGATTCACCAGGCTGTTTTTCTTGATTTAAAAAGAACGAGTTTGTTGCACTTCAAAGCCTGCTGAGGCTCTCAGGCTTTGCTTTCAAGATGCCAGTGAAGCTTTAGCAGCTGCCGGTTGGAGGCAAAGCGTAACGATAGGACACTCACGCCTTCATCTAGCAGAAGGTAAGAGTAACTTTCTCGTAAAGATCAATGGTTGGATGAGATTTTGAGTGAGCCAACCACACAGGAGTGGAAGAACTGATGCTGACACCAGCTTGGATCCATTGATCAGAGACCCCGCTGTGCTTTGCTTCTGCTGGAGACCTTCCACATGTCCTCCTTTCCAAACTCAGTGACACTTAGAGCAGCTCGGGGGCAGCTCGGACTTGTGTTCACCAGGTTAACCAGGGAGCTCTGGCCATGAGAAGCCAGCTCGCGGGGACGTGTGGCTACTGGGAACATCCCAAGCTGGATGGACAAGGACTTGAGGGAGCTGCTGCTCTTTTTGCACTCCCAGTGGACAACAAGGAACCTTTCTCAGGAAAATTCCCTAAGTTTGCAGAGATCCACAGCCACCCGAAGTTCTATCAGCACAGCCAAGTTCTAAGGAGTATTTCAGCAAGATTTGATGTAAACAAAAATTTGGGTGAGAATAATAGAGGCAAAATGAGTGATGAGGGAGTTAGTGACAACTGTGAAGAGATGTGACAACGTGGTGCTTGGTGGTCTCACACCACGAGCCCTTCCAGGCTGAGGGCTGGAGCTCCAGGTCCCCCTGGCTCTCTGCAGCCTAAGCCAAGCTGCGGTCCTGCCCGCCCAGGAGGCTTCCCAGGTCTAACAGCAATGTGAAGAGCAGCGGTTTGGGAAAGACCCCCTCCAGAAGGGGACAGGGGGCTTCTGGCTGCAAAGCTGCATGAAGCAGCGGGTTCAGATGCAAACAAACACCATTTTCTGACTTGAGTGGACTAGAAGTGACATCACACTGAAAGCAACTTTTGCTTATAAAATATACCAATAAACTGCTTTGGAATCTAATAAACTGTGTTTTTTTTTTTTTTTTTTTTTTTTTTTTAAAGGGAAAAAAAAAGGGGAGCCAAATAATTTTTTTTTTGTTTTTTTTTTTTTAAACGCAATTTTTAAGCGGCTGGAGCAGAGATCAGGAGTTCAGCCTCTTTCCTTGTTCTGTTTGTGGTATATTTATCTTCATGAAGAGAATGGTAGCAGGGGGATTTATTTTTCTGAATGAATGTCTCTAAGCCCCCCATACCTCCAGGGCTTATAGTAGGGTTGGATCCAATGACAGGAGAGTCAACATTATAAGCCCTTAGAGAGGGCTGAGTGCCTTGTAGATAGTCTCAAGTGGATGCGCTTTCAGCGCGCCGCTACCCCGGCTTACATTAGCCGCTGAAGAGACTTTGTCTGTCCCCGATGCCCTCGGGTGACCCGCGACCCCTGCGACTTTGCTCCGCGGAGATCTGACGCCCGCGCCAGCCCCGGCCGAGGAAATGGAGAGGAGCATTGTGCCGCGGAGAAAGAGCAACACAAACACGGGGTGTTCTCAAAGGAAACAAAACCCGGTGGAAAAGCCCTCCCCAAACTGGCAGCGCGGGGCAGCCAGGGCAAGGCACAGGCACACGCGCTGCCGGGCAGAGCCGCACCGGAGAAAGCGCGGCCGGGGGGCCCGGGACTGCCGGGGGTCTCTGCTGGCTTCGGGGTGGCTGACTGAGCTGGGGGGCGATGGAAAGCGGCCTTCCCTGCGGGGTCTGCTTTTCTAGGTGTAAAAAGCAAATAGGCTCGCTTTGCTTTTGGAGAGCGTTTAATGAATACAGCGGCAGAGATACAGTGCGGAGGTTGCGTGCTGCATCTCTATGCCCCAACCCAACAAACAGAGCTAAACGCTGCTTCTGTTTCGGGCAGAAAATGCTGAAATTTCATTCGGCGTCTCAAATGTCAAAAAGGGGCTGGAGCAGCCGAAGCCCTGCACCGTGGAGATTGCCAAGCCCTGACCTGACCCACCTCGGGGGGTGCCATCACCGAGGAGCCGGTCGGGCTGGCACTGTCCCCAGGGCTCACACTGTCCCCGGGACTGGCATCACGGTGGGGAAGACAGCGAGAGCAGCCCTGCAGGTGGGACGAGCAGCGGTCTGTAAGTGAGCTGGGTCACTACCGCTGTTGTTATGCACAGGCAGAGCCTTGCTCTGAACAGGTCTCTGTGCCCAAAAGAGCAGGGTTGGCTGCTTGCTCGCACTATCATGCCCCTGCTGGGGAACTGTAGGCTGATTTCAGATGTTGAGGGTCACCATCCTGCCTGGCTTTGGAGCTCAAACCCATGCCCAGATGCTGCTGTCACCCTAACGGAGACAGCAGCATCTTTGTACTGTCTCCAGCCACTGTGCCTAGAGCTGCAGAGTGTGAGATCTGCCATAAATCCCAAGCCGGCAGCAGCGGCATCATGTTCCCACCTTCCCTCCTGAAATCTGGGCTTCCCCCCCCGTATGCTCCATCCCTGCTTGCCTTCAGGCCTTGCTGCTCCAGCTCAGGCTCGGATCCTGCACTTTGCAGCACACCTGGGAGGGCACACGCCATTGTCTCCCTCTTTAACTGGGTGCTGCAGTGGGGATGGTGCAGCCGTGGCACCATTGACCAGGCAGGGTGGGGAGGAGGTGACAGCGCAGCAGCTTCCCTGTCACCTTGGGGGGTGGGACATGCCCTGGCGCTGCTGGAGGTGCGATGGGGCACATCTCTGCCCTTCCCAGCCCACCCAGAACAGCCAGGCCCAGCCCACGCATGGGAGCATTTTCCGGATGCCAGTGTGTGTTTAAAGGTTAAAAAGATGAGTGGAAAAGCACATGTCATGGGTGCCTGAGCTAGCAGGAGAATTTCTCCGGCACTGGGGGTGTGTATTGTTTCCAGAGCAGCAGAATGGATTTGCATGCTTAATTCCTGCTAAGCATTTTGGGGGAGCAATCTGATCCAACCTTCAACCTATGGATAGCATCACCTTAGTTGGGAGTGCCTCATAAAAAGCCCGTGGGACTTCCAGCCCCAAAATGTGCGGAAGAGAGAAGGCCAGCGCCCAGGCAGAGCTGTGGGCACAGGGCCGGGAGCCTTCACCGGGGTGGGAAAGAGCAGCGGCGGAGGACAGACGGATGGAGGAGCGCTCTCCAGCAGAAGAAGACTTTTATCCCATTGTTTTTCCCTGTGATTAATCCATCTAAAGTGCTCCTCTGAGCGTAGCCAAGGGCAATGGAAGAAAGAGGCAGTTTGAGCTTTGTGGGGCTTTTTTTCTTTCTTTCTTTTTTTTTTTTTTCCCTTTCCAAGTGTGCTTTACAAACATCCTCTCCACTCGCCCCCTGTATTTGCAAAACCGTCTCCTTCTGCCCATGGCTCCTGATGAAGTCCTTGCAGAGCTCCTTGTCCACCTCCAGCCTTTTCAGCACGTATTCAAATTAACCCTTTTGTCCCATTCACACCCCCTTTCTTTGGCGGATATTGTGGCTCTGCCAGCAGCGATCCTGCAGCGGCTATTCTAATGTAATTGCATTCTGGCAATGCCTTGAGAACCTGATCAAGATCATCCGAAAGTTTAATCCCCCCAAATTACAAAATGTTTACTATCAATCACCTTTATGCAGCTTTATTTTCGTGGGCTTTCTTCAAGGAGCGAGCGGGACGTGTGTGCTTCCAGAGATGCCCCTTCCCGTCTCCAGCTGATCACCTCAATGGGCCCAGAGTCAAATGGTCAAGGCCATATGCGTATGAAAGCCCGGGCTGCACTGCCCGCTATTCTCTCTAGCTCTGCATGGATTTCACACTTTCTATCCTGTTAGGGTGCCTACCGTTTATTTTAGCCTTGATTTTTTTTTTTTTTTTTTGTTTCTGCGTCTTGTGTCATCTGGATTTAATCTAGTTAGCAGATTTTNGAAAGCATCCATTGCTATTTTCAGAAGCACAAACAGATGCAAATGTCTCTGCAAACATTGCACAATGAGATGCAGGGAGAGGACAGCCTTTCAAAATCTCTGAATAGCCCTTCAAAGCAAGTCTAATTAGGGTAAGTAGAGGTAATAGGCCCACTTGCGTTTTTACACTCGCATTTTTCCCCCCTCAAAGCCTGCAAGGCTCCTTCTCGCCTGTGGCCGGGGGGGTATGGACCCTCGCTCGTTTGTTTGTGCTGACAAATGTGGGCCTGGAAAGAAGGGGAAGAGGTGCGGGATGGGGGGAGTAAAATCAATCATTCGCAAAGTCTCCTCTGTTAGTTTTTTTGTGTGGCTTTTCCTGGTGAGATAGATAGCGGCGGAGACAGCAGCATCCCCGTTTGGGGCCGGGGTGCGGGGCCGTCACCAGAGCAGAGGCTGCAGCTCGTGTCATGTGGAACTTCAGTAAGTGAAAAAGAAAAGCAGAAGGTATGGGCTGAATACTTGGGTAAATCAGTAATAGAGCTAAAGGGCATATGCCTGTAGGGAATATGTTGGCATAAAAGAGCTTTAAGAGGGGCCATTCATACTGACAAAGGGAGATTTGAATTGCTGCCTTCACAATAGCATGAAAGGATGGGCTTGGGGTGTTCTGAAACAAAGTGGAAATCATACTGCCCTGAACGGCTCTAATAAGCTTTTAACTATTTTACATTATGGCATTACCTCTTTTTTTTTTTTTTTTTCTTCTTCTTGTGAGCCGAGTGCCAGGCCCACTTAAAAGTGTGATTTATACTTTTTTGCTTCATGGTAACTTTGGAGGAAAATAGATGGGGACTGAAAGGCAGTAATTCAGCTTTTCACAGCGAGGAGGGGGAAATGCCATCATTTCTGCACGTCCCGTGCGCGGGGAGCCGGGCCGCCTCTCCCGAGCCTTGGCCGGGGGTGCCGGCTCTTTGCACCAGCACCCAGCCGACAGTGCCCGCTTAATTGTGCTCATTAGCGGCCGCGCAATCAGGCACATATCGCCCCTCGTTGCCACTTGGCTTGTTTCAGCGCGCAACTCAGGTGGGCTTCAGCGTGCGCTCAACAAAGCCCGCAGAAGCCGCTCGGCAGAGCCCCCCTCTTCGGCCGGGCGCTGTCAAGAGAAGTTCAGGGGCTCAGCCGGCCCCTGGGGGGGCTCGGGGGGCCGCCCCCCGGAGGCGGGCTGGGAAGGAGGCAGTTGCGGTGGCTTTGTGTGTGCGGGGGGCTCCCTCCCCGAGCTCCCCCCAGATGGTGCGATCGCACGACTGCACTGTTAAAATAGAGCTCGTATAGACAATTAGCCAATTACTCACCCTGTCATTGCACTTTCTTCTTGTAACTGAGATGCAAACTGGACTATGTCTTCTTTGGTAGCTTCATTCATCGGCAGCATTATTTAATGACACTTTTGTCAGCTTTGGGTCTGCCCAAAGATTTCTGAACGTAGCTTTCTGAACCCAGAAAAGGCGCCCCGCCGGGTGAAAGCAGACTTTGAACCTACAGACTATGCTAAAGACAATGAATTTCCCGAAGTCAGGGAAAGAAATCCAGAGTGTGGCTACCACAGGGCATGTGACTCAGCCCCGCATTGTCAGCAGCAGCGGCTACCGGCAGAATAGCCCGGTAGCCAAGAAGTATTAAACATGTGGCCGCGTGGGACACTTTCTCTGCTTAAATACCTCAGAAAAGAAATATTATTACACCCGCTGCTGGGTCCTTTTTACACCGGGAAGGCTGCATGGCTGGAACAGCTGTCCCGGGCCGGTATCTCACCCAGGGTCCTCCGTGATGGTGGCCAAAATTAAGTCCCTTTGCCTTGGCGGGTGTTGGTCTCAGCCACAGCTCAGCACCAGGGCAGCTGCGTGGAGCCGTGGCCAGGCGGCCGGCAGGTCTCACAGTGACAGGGCGAGTTCGGTTTTGCTCCTGGCAGTTTTCAGGGATGAATAAAACCTCGCCTGCTGCCTAATGAAGGAAACTCCATCCTTCTACATATGTTTCTTTTAAAAGGGCAAATGCTTTTATTATCCTCAATTTTGGCACCAAGCATCGTTAGCATCTCTTATTCACCTCTGAAGTTCAGCCCCATACAGGTGCAAAGATGTTTCCCGGGTTATCTTTAACACCCCTTAAAAAAAAAAAAAAATCCCATCTGTTTCTTTCAGGGGGTAGAGTTTCTGCGGGACGCATCTCGCGGCTCCCCGGAGCCCTGGGGGCGGTGAGGGGCGCGCACCCCCCCGCACCAGCGCTCTCACCCCGCCTGGGTGTCCCCGGGCTGAGCCAGGGAAGCTCCCTCGCCGCATCCCGGCCCCCGCGCCCTGCAGGGCCCCCCCGCAGGCCGGGCCGGGAGCGGCCAGGTAGCCCCTGTCCTCCTTCCCCGGCACCACGCGGACCTCATTAGCTGCCACTTGATTTATCAAGAGGGCGTTATGGCTTTGGGAGCTGACATCTTTTTGGATTGCAAATAGGAGAGGAGGAAACTGTACCCTGTGAAAAGATTGATTAAATACTAATTAACCTCTTTTCTCAGATAATGAAAGCACTTCAGTGAGCTGGATAAACACGATGCGCATCAGTTGCTCTCCTGGCGAAGCAATGGGTAATTGAGAGAGCAATATCCATTACTGATGTTGTGACAGGGAAGGTTTTCCTTTCAGCGCAAAAGAGTTGGTGCAGAGTGGATGGTACTCAAATAGGAAGGAAAAAAATGCCATATTCTATCTCCGGAGTTAAATTCCGTAGGCTTGGATACTCATACCAATGAATTAGAGAAACAACTTGAGCATTTATATCTAGGGATAGCTAAGCAAAGAAATATAAAAATGTAAATCGAGTTACGTAGGCGTTGGAGGGAGGGACTGTCCCAGTTGCATACCGTTGCTGGTCTTCACTGCTCGGGTCTCCAGCTCTTCTGGGTTCTGGGAAAAATAATCTATAAATAATGCCTATTTGCCATGAATCCCAGACACCAAACTGGAAAACCACAGGGGAAGAAGATATGCTTTTTCTGGTACATATCAAGATTTACAGAGTCCCCCCTAACATCCTAAAGCCAGATGCCATTCTTTTACAAGGAGATCGGCCTTGCCAAGGGAGAGACTTGCTTTTTCAAAACTAAATATTTTCAAGGAGAAATTCAGCTGAGAAGGGCTGTTCAGTGGAGGCAGTGAAGCTTTTACTTGTGGTTAGTGATTTCCAGTCTCCCTGATCCTGCCTGTGAGACACTTTTTTCAGTAAGTTATCCTGAAGGTCAACATGGGAAATTCAACATGAATATGACCATGCATGGCATTTCATCTTCCTCTCTTTGTTTTTTAACACTTACCTTTTCTGTTTTGCTTTATTCATCTAAACTGAAGTGTTCATGGAGGACTCCTTAATCAGCTGGTCAGGGACAAGCTACTGGGCCCAGGGTGTCTGTTCACTAGGGCTACCTGTATCCTCCCCTGCCACCTTCAAAAGTGGACTAACGCCATCTTTGGTATGGGATTTTGTGTTTGTACTTTTTGTATTTGCAAATGCCATGTTTCTTCTCATTTCTTATGTCAATGGCAACCTGCAGGATGGAGAACCGTGATGGTCTGCCAGGTTCGTGCTGGGATGCAGATGCTGAATGCTGCCGCAGACAGTCCTGCTGGAGATATGCGTGGGTATGATTTTATAAAGATTGCTGACATCTGCCATGCAGAGAGAGGCAGAACACGTTGTTTGTTTGTAGGAATAAGTCCAATTAAGTCCTACAGATGGAACTTAATCCATTATTTGTGCAACAAACCATTATGGTCCATAATCGCCTTGGACTGCCATTAGACAGGTTTAAATGCCTTCCTAGAAGGCAATGTTGTGAAATCTTCAAGTTAAAAAAAAAAAAAAAAAAAAAAAAAAAGATTATCCTGGAATGCGCAGAATGTAATAATCCAAGAAAGAGATAGTGAAGTCCTCAGGACTCTGCCAAATCCCTGTTTGGGAAATAAAGGCATCGGTACCCTCACATGCTTGAGCTCCTAAGTAAGCACATCTCATAAGCATGAAAGGAGGCTGGAAGGGAGGCTGTGTAATGACACAGGCTGGTCTTTCCCTGAAGCACAATGAATCTCCTGGGTGGAAAGTGAGGGAGCAGGGGGCTGAATAGTGCAACTAAATAAGTGAGCTTGGAGCAGGGATGTTAATGAAGCAATCTGAGCATTTTTTTTTTCCAGTTACAGCATTAGAAAACCCAGCACTCTCTGAACTGAACAGTGACACTTCCACTGGGACAGTGTATGCAGGACTATGCTGGCTGTTCCTTATTCATTATTACTCAGAGAATAAAGCTAATCTCTTCTCAAAAAGCCTTGCTTCAGCAAGTTATTACTCTATGTACAACTGTGCAGTTTTACTATGCACTAAGTCTGCAAAAGCTATGTCTAGAACTGGAGAGCTAAGCCCCCCAAGGGGACAGATTGCAGGTAGGGGCTGACTTTTGGGGAAAGGAGAAGAGGGGAACTGATGAAAGGTCAGGGGTGGTGGGAACAGCTGGGGTGGGGAGATCCTCATCCCAGCCGGCATGTCATGCTATATGCTTCTTTCTATCAAGCCTTGCCAAAGTCTTACCAACAACCAACGAGTCAAATGAATGGAGTAGGAGCTGAGTGAGAGCCATTTCTTATACCCACAAAGCTGTGCACATAGCAGAGAGAAAGACGGCATCTCTGTCCCAGCCTCTCTAATGTGATATTTTTTCTCTCTCTTTGAGCCGTCAGAGTTTCATAAGATTTTCAAATAGTGAGATGGGAGGTACTAACAGATGCTGCTGCAGAGACAAACAGGGGCAGAAGAGGGAGACCTGAATAATAACTAGTGCTGTGCCATCAGCATTTCCACGCTGGTGGAAAAAGGCATTATCCATTGGGAAGAGTCTATTCAATCTTGTCTAGTGGATCTTAAACTGGAAGATTGGCAACTGAATAATAATAATAATAATAATAATAATAATAATAATAATAATAATAATAATAATAAAGAAGCATTGCTCGGCATGCGGAGCCTTGATCTGGCACCAGCAATGACCCACGTGACGAGCTTGCTGTCTCTTCTGAGAAGGCAGTAACCCCAGCAGAGAGGCGGTGGGGAGGAAAGCCGGGTTTCCAGAGGGCACAGCTATTTCACCTCCTCAGCTCGGCCTTACACTCCTCACTGCCCTGGTGGTTAGTGATGGGGCTGGGTCCCACAGGCCTTCCAGAACAGGGCAGAGAAACCCGAAAGTAACCTTCCAAGTCTGGACCTAATGCACTGTTCAGCATCCAAATTCTCCATAGTCTCAATCAGTGACTCTTCCTCTGTTTGGCACTTTCTCACCTTCCCTGGATATCTGGCTTCTGATGGAGTGTGAAATACAAAGGTGTAAAGCAGAGTTAAAATGTTGTGTATTTTTAAAAGGATCTGCTGCTTCACCATGGCTCTATGACATCTGTGATATCTTCAGTATTTTTTAATATTGATCCTTCTGCCTTTTCATTGAGGAGGAAGAGAGAAAAAGGATTGGTTGATCACAGGCAGTGTTACTGGAGTACAGGGCACAAACTGGTTTTAACAAGTCAGTTAATTTTGTTAATCAAGATTAATAAATGATTCAGCAATGTCCTTTGCAGACTGTAAAAGTAAAGGTTCAGCAAAGTATCAGAAGCTGGAAATATTTTATGCAGAATTTTGGCATCTCCATTCTGCACTGCTCACATACTGTACAGTCAGTAAATCTGCTCGGTCCTTAGCAACTTTGCTCCTCCAGATGATTTCTTTCAATTGCATATGACACCAATGAAAAAGCTCCTGAAAATTAGTTCTCACCTGCTTCTGTTCTGATAATCTGTACCTACTATACAAATCAGTCTTAATGGAGCATTTGAGCCCCAGAGATCTATAATTATAGTATTATGTTTCATGCGCTCACAGGTAGTCATGCAGGCTGTATTTTCCAGATCATGGACAGACAAACATCAAAATCTACAACAGATTGACACCCAATAATGAAAATTCTTCTGAAGATGTTCTTATTAATAACTAAAACCTAAGCATTGAAATCACAGAAAATACTTGCTGTCTAAAACCTGTGCAGGATTTTGGACTCACAGCTGCTTGTTTGCTCTGCGTATCCTTCTCTGGTTTTTGAGCATAAGTGATTCACAGAGATTCTCTGGAGCTTCAGATCGGTCAGGACAGGTTGGGATGGAAGCTGCTGTGGCCCCTGTGCCAGAGCACACGAGCACCTTACAATTGGTATCGGACTGTTTGCCCACAGTAAATTTTAGTGGAGAGAAAGTGGGATCATCTCAGTTGCGTTTGGGGTCTGTGCTGGAAGCACGTTTCCCAGCTGGCAGAGATACCTTATCCATGGGGCCATCTCAGACTTTCTCGCCTAATCCAAGGAGAATTAAATGAGAACCAATGACTTGCGGAACCTCCTGGCCGAGGGTCCCTAACCCTGGCATGCCCTGGAGGTGACTGCTTTGATCCAGCAAGGATGAGGGATTACTAACACCTGTCAGCAGACACACGAAAAAATGCATATCCGTATATGCAATGTGGTGCCAAGATTCAAATTCAAGCTATCTCACTGCCTCTGAGTGCCAGAGCCTGTGATTTCTGAAGTCAGCAAGGGTCTTCCCACTGGTTTCACTGAGACTGAGATAGGTGCCAGTTTATGGAAATATTTTACCCAGTAACTATGTGGTATTTCCAAAGAAATTGCCAAGGATTTCATCAATTTTAGCATTTAATTTACCTATTTTTTTCCTTTTCTATTTTTGTGAGGAGGTGACTTTAGTGCAATTGCCAGCCACCTGTTTGCAGTCGGGGAAGCCTGTTCCAGCTCCCTGTTAGTTCACCAAGCTATTCTTTTCATAAAAATAAATACAAACCCCGTTGTTGTAAACCGGGGTGCAGTTTGGTACTGCAGCCTCTGAATGTAGGCATTCCATCTGTCCCAGCGGCAGATCTGTTCAACTATGTCTGAACCTATCATTGCTTGGGGGAAAAACTGTTCTCCGACTCATGTTAATGTATGAATCTAATTGTATCCTCACGCAGTATGCAGCTTTCATTGCCCATTAGGAACATTAACATCATAAACTGAGTCCTGGTAGAAGTATGGTCTTTATATACTGCATAATGTCCACAGATCTCTGCTGGCAGCTAAGAAAACACAAAGGAATTGAGGATATTTTGAAGTTTTGTGGAGTTTTTTTTTTTTTCTTTGAGATTGAAGTCCAGTGTCTTGGGACCCAGTGACTTTAGATGACCTTCCGTCTCCATGGACTGTACTAAATTTCAGCCCCTGGAGGCTACGCCATACAAAACCTCCTGGCTTTCAAGGGCAGGTGCAAGCAAAGCTTCACTGCGTCACAGATCAAGACCTGTTACTGCCAGAATTAGATTTCACAAATCTCTTTTATTTAATGGGACATCATTAAGGAACTGGACTATACTTGTTGCTGGTGTCTTTAATTAATATAAGCATTAAACTGCTATTAAAATTTCTAAACAATACCGTTTCCTTTTTTGCATTTATACTTACTGATACAGAGCTGGATGTATGTGTGTGTATAGACAGGCACATGAAAGCTACATTAAAGAAATACAAAGATTGCAGTCACAGGCACTCAAAAAGGAGAAGATGCTGACACTGAGTGTCTGTCCAAATTTAATTCAGCTCCTCTCTTTCTAGTTTCTGTGGCAATTGCGTGATCCTGTGTTATATTTTTGATAATACCTCCACCTTCTTCGTTACAGGAGGGTTGACTTTAAGGCACAGATTTTGCCTGTGTGCTGAACGGCTTCTTAGTGTTTTGTGTGATGCTTTCAGTATTTACCTTCTGCCTTTTCCCCAGCTCAGTATATGACCATGTCCCACAGACTGAATTGCTTCTTGGGTTTTGAAGCAGTCCCTGAGCATCTGAGTGCTCTGAGAGCTCTGCTTAGTGAAACCATTAAGCTCACCAACAATATGAGGGGATGGTGGTATCCCAGCTTTACAGATGGGAAACTGAGGCATAGGAAAATGAAATCAGTTAATTCCAGTAACCATGGGCTGTCCCATCTGGGATGTGTAGGACTTGTCTTTTTAGCACACTCCAGCTTGTACAATGCCCTATATCCAAGTATCTGCTTCCTTTCACCACAAACACCCTATTTACTGCCCTTACAGCTCAGATTGATCAGTGTTTTGGAGACAGACGGAAAGACATGGATGAACTATCTCAACACTCTGCCCCCCCCCCCCCCCCCAAAAAAAAAAATTAAGGTAATTGCTGTTAATCGGAAACTGACTGAGGAACAGAGGAAAAAGGGGAGCTATATNGAAGAAAGTGTTCCTGAGCCATCTCTGTGCCAGGGCTGGTGCCAAGCCCATGAACTGTGCCTCCAGCCGCCCTTGCCCCTCTCTCTGCTCTCCCTGTGCAGGAGTGAGCAGGAGGGCCTCCATCCCCTGTGTTTTGAGAAGGGGCAGCTCACGCCAGCCAACTTTTCCTGTGCTGGGCTTGGGCAGAGCTGCAAACCCCACACCCTGTCCAGGGGTGCAGCATCTGCTCCTCGCCCCCAATCCCCCAACAGCTTCCAGCTCCCTGTAGGAACTGTGGGAAGGCCAGCCCTGAGAGCCAGCACTGCCGGGGGCACTGCTCTGCTCCTGCTCCCTGCCCATGTGTCCTGAGCAGGTCTCTAATCCCTGCTCTGTGAGATTCAGGGGGCAGCCCATGTTTGCAGGTAGCCTGGATTTGCACGTGTCTGTGACCGGGTGGTGTGAGAAACGCTGGCTCAGCCCGTGCTGGGTGTCACCTCGGGGCGAGCCCTTGCCTTCCAGCCCAGGCTCCTTCTGAGGAGTGAAAAACCCGAGCTTAAGAAACCAAACTCCAGAGGCACTGCTGAAATTCAGTAAAAACGTTAAAAATTTTATTTACAAGGTAAAGTACAATTTCTTAAAAAAAAAAAAAAAAATTTTAAAAAAAAAAAAAAAAAAAAAAAAAAAAAAAAAAAAAGAACCCACTTTGATAAGAGGCATAATAATAGAATAAAGCTCTTTATGTACAAAAATACAATTTTCATATGAATGAACATCTTGAATAAATTAAACCGCTATCTGGCCCAGTCGCTGAATACCCCGTGTCTGCTCCCGCTCCAAAGCAGGACCGCCGCGCTGGGGGTCAACATCTATAATGCATGAGCCCCTCCGCTCGTCCGCTGGGTGCGGGGTCCCATCGGGCCCGGTGCTGGGGCCCCCCGGGAGGGGCTGAGCCGCCCCGGGCGCGGGGGGCTGGCTGCGCGCTGAGCCCCGTGCTGCGCCCCTGGCCGCATCGGCCCCCTAAGCCTTTTCATTGCATTGTCAGGGCGTTCAAACCAAATTTTCATGCTCGTTTTTCTTCGCCGGAGAGCTACAAATTGTAAAATTGACTTTTCACCTCGTCTGCGGCAGCAAATGTGTCGCTTTTCTTCCCGGTTTTCGGAGTCGTATGGAAGGCGAGGCGGGGGTCGGGGGGGAA
>VXAA01006376.1:560592-574091 GCA_013399115.1 Anseranas semipalmata
GAGCGCGGGCGCGGCGAGGGCCGGAGGTGGCCGGACAAAGCGGGCAGCGCGGCTTGGTGGCCCGGAGCGGGGGTGGCGGGGGCTCCGTCCCGCTCCCACCGCCCGGCCCTTCCCCGGTGGGAGTTTAAACGCGGCGAGCGGCGACTGGGAAGAAAGGGCTTAGACCGGGCTGGCAGAGGACGAGCCGTGCCCGTGTGAGTGTTGTTTTTTTTTTTTCTCAGCCAGACCCGAGTTGAGAGTTTCTTGGGGTTTTCTCTACACCTTGCAGTTTGTCTACACGCCCCCGTCAAAGTGAAAATATTCCGAAATGGTGAGAGTTTAGCTCCAAGCGGTTCTTTTCGCTCCCGCATTTCGGAGGTGAATACCTCGATGCGCTTTGGCTTTTGTGTGCTTCGCTTTGAAAACGCTTTTTACAGGTGCTCGGAAAGTTACAACTTCCAAATTACTTTCATCTTATAAATGTCAATGTTTGTGAATGTATACAGACAACTCTGTCTATGGACACAAACAAACAAACAAAAAGGACCGTGCTGTTTTTATCGTAAAGTTCATATAACCGCTGCTAATCCCCATTAAGCGCCCAGGTATCACTATTTCAAACGTAACTTTGGGAAGCCGCAGTTTTAGAAGTGGCTAATGAGTTTCCTAATTCTGACATCTGGCTTTTTGCATCCTGCGTCTCGGTGCTGTAAGGAAGCCCCATTGTCAGCACTCAGGTACTTGGCTCCCTGGATGGTTTTCAGTTTCACCACCTACCAGTAGTCATTTTTAGACTTCTATGCCTAAACTCAGATTTATTTACATAATTTCCCCTTACATTAAATGTAGATTCATTCCCCCTCCTGTGGTTTTCTCCTCTGCCTTTGATGAACAGGGAATGTTGACAGTGTAAGTTAGTGTCTTTATCTCAGCATTTTAAGTTCATAGCAACCGTTCTTTGGCTTGGACCTGAGCAAGCAGTTTGCTGATCGGGTTGTTTCTTCTGCTTTCCACCCTCCTCACTTTGGGATGATCCGTGACACCAGCAAACTGCCACAAACAATCTTCTTTGTGCTAAAAAGATCACTCACAGAAGTGAGCAATCCAAAAAGCCCTGGGTGATGAATATTAACGAGCCTCAAAATAGAAATACTTTTCTAGGGGTCGAGCTTGCGGGATCAGCTTGCTTGATGCTTTTTAACATTTTAGAGGGATACAGACCTCAGATGCGCAAAATGACCCCACAAAACCAGGCGATGGGGCCTGGCTGTTCTGCGGGAGGGGCTGAGCTCTCTCCATCACTGGCCCTGCAATCCGGCTGATGTTTTTAGGGCCCGTGCATACCTAAATGACTTTCTGCGCTAAGTAGTTCCACTTCACTGGGCAACTCATGTCCTTAAGTGACGGCACGATTAGAGGCCTCCGTCAGCAGGCAGAGATCTTCGGCAGCGTTTCCAGCATAAACCAGGAGAAAGTCAGAAGGGACCGAAATTTAAACGTTATGGAAGCATATGGCCAAAAATGTTAAACTTTTGTTAACGTGCACTTTGTATATAGTGATATAAACTCTGGTGGTGTCTGCATCACTTTTATTGTCTTTTGTTTAGGTGTCTTTGAGTAGTCAATAGTTTATTCATTAAAATGTTTATGATTCCCTAGAGTTTCACAGACTTTGGCACAACTGATCACTTGTCTGAAAGTTTGCAGTGAAAGCGCATTATTCATTAGTCCTTATCCATCATTTGCAGTTTGTCATTTGTTATTCTCTTGTTTTAAAAGTTTGTGCTCCAATCAAGGAGGGGAGAGAGCACCATGTGTCTCTGTGATCAGTCACAGCCATGAATAGCCAGAGCTGAAGTGACTGTTTCACAAACAACCCATAGGCTGAAATTTGTTTGCATAATCTATTCACTGAATACTTATGAATAACGAATGCATTCACAGAACCAGAATTGTTTCAGGAAGCCTTCGCAAACAGAAAGAAGTGCTAAATATCTTGGATAATTTATTCCCGATGAATAATTCAACCAGTTCTATCACAGGCAGTCTACTAATTTTGCAGATAAATTATTCAGCCAACGCAGATAATAGCTCTTACACCTTATGGGCCTGCTCCTACGGAAGTCAGCTGCCAAACTTTCACCAAGTTTTCTGGGATTGGGAAAGAAAAAAATCCCCAAATGAAACAGGACCTCTGATTTCATGGAACACAGCATGTGTTCGCAGCACCTTGCTCGTGGCCATATTCTGGCCTTTTCCTTTGGTATTAGGTTCTCTCCCTCCATGTAAGTGCAGCCAGTCTCAGACGGACTTGTAGACATTATTATGTTCATATTTTGATCTCTAAGAAAGCCTACCATAAATATGCTCTCTGTTTGCTTTGAGACACATTACTCTTAAAAAAAAAAAAAGAGGGAGAAAGAAGTTTGAAATGACGTTTCTGACTGTGGAACCCATAGGAGCACAACTGGATCATCGCACCTCACCGCTGCTGCTTGCTGGTGGCCTGGCGAGGTTTGAACCTCGCACCGCCGTGGGTGGGATGGCAAAGTGGTCCTTTGGGATCTGAGGGAGCTGTCGTGGGCCTGTCTGCATGTGGCACGTCCATCACTTGGTGGGCCCTGGCCCCCGCTGGTCAAGGCGTTGTGCGTCGGGTGTCGCCTCGGAGAGGTTAGGGGTACTTGGTTTTCTCTTCGTCTTAGGTTTGGGACACACACTGACAACTCGCCAAACTGTGTTTTGTTACGTGAGGGCTTAAACTAATGTGGAGAGGAGTGTCAGAACAGTGTGTCAAGCAGGGAAATAACGACTTCTGTGCTCACTCATTGTCTGAAAGCGTGGCCGGAGCGAGGAGGCAGAGCCATCTGCAGAAGATGCTTGATCTGAATTTGGAGATGTGATATGGCCGGTGGCTAAATTGTCACCCCGGGAGCAGAAAGCTCGACCTGGAGCCTTGCAGGGGCAGAGGGAGGATCATGCTGCCTCACCCCGAGGATGCCCGGGTGGATGCAGCAGCACCGTTAAGAGATCAGAGCGCAGCAGACAGCTCGGTGGGGCTGCGTGGGCGCAGCGCAGAGCGCGGCGGCTGCTCGCGGGGCTGGGCAGACGGAGCCGTGCCCCTGGGACTGGGCCGGGGTCAGCTTACAGCTCGCGGCTACCGCAGGGTTCAGGGGTTCACGCGTTTGCTGCTGACTAATGGACAGCCCCACAAGCCCAATATTGGAAAGATCTCAGGAGGCGGTGTTAACCCCTTCCGGAGCAGCAGCCGGTTCTCCTAGGTGGGGAGCCGCCTTGGGAGCAGCTCCAGGGCTGGAAGGATTTAGCCTCATCCTGTACCTGCCCGCGGCCAGCGTGAGGCCTCAGGCCGCGTGCCGGGGGCACTGCGGGGAGGGCCCCGGGTGCTGGGGGTCCTGGCGCAGTGGGGTGGCTCCGCACCGAGATCCCACATGGGGGGCTTGGCCCCCTCCGGGGGCTCTGCAGAAATAGTGGGGATGCTGGATGTTCAGGTTTCAAATGTGATACAACTTTTTCTTTTTTTTTTTTTTTTTTTTTTTTTTTTTTTTTTTTTGGAAGGGGGGGAGTAGGTAAGCGATTGTTCCCTGCAAGCACAAATGTATTTTGTTTGTTGTAATTAAAATGTTTTAATGAGACAACCATAAAATCAACCATTAATTATTTTTTTTCAAACACTTCTGCTTCCTTTTGAGCTAGGTCTATTTAGAAATAGTTTAGAGAGTAGCCTGCAGTTTTATTCTTTCTTTGGTATTATACACAGGAGTGGAGAAGTCATTTATAAATAATTACACAATGTTTTGGGTCTTTGGGTTTGTATAATATATCAAAGCGATTAGTACATGCATTGTTCCATTGTAAATGGTTTTTTTCCCTTCCTTTCAGTTTCACTTGCCTTGTCTTCTATCTAAACCTTTTTCGTGAAATCCTTTGTCTTCCTCATTCTTTTAGCTTGTTACAGTGCAGGGACATTCTTCTTATTCAAACACTCACAGCATGAGCAAAGAAAGCTACTTCTGTCGCATCTTAAGTTTTACCATAACTTTCTGGCATTTTCTTTTCTTCCAATTTTCCCAGACTACTGATAGGGTAATGAAGAATTATAACATACATCAATTATTGGTGCTCACGGTGTATTATGCTCCTGAATTCAAGGGGAGATAAAGAAGAAAAAAAAAAAAGCGCCACTTTCTGTGGTTTTGAGGCACATGAGAGAGGACTCTGCGCAGATTATTTATAACATCTTTCTGAGCATCAATTATGTTTGACTCCTACAACCACTTCCTTGTCCCACTGGTTTTATGGCCAGAAGGAATCATTTTTGTGTGTGGTAGCTGCGGCATTTAACTTGTTTCTTTTATGAGGAGCCCAAACAATGCATCTTCAGGCCAAACAATCTATCTCCCCGAATAATAGCCGAAATGTCAGTCAAGCACTCAGCGCTGGGAAATATATGATCATGTTAAAGGGAGACGGGAAGAAAGCGTGGGGCTGGAGGGCTCCGCACGGGGCCCCGGTGCACCCCTGTGCAGCGCTGCCGCCCCCCTGTTTGGGCATGGGCACCCCTGGCCCGCAGGGCGCTGTGCCACACCGGCGTGGTCCTGAGCTCCCAACAACCCTAATCCGGGTTATCCAGCGGCTCCCGAAGGAAAAGGGCCGAACCCCGCCGGGGTGTCGTGCTGCTGGGGCACGCTCCCTCCTGGCCTTCCCCAGCTTCCCCACTACCGCATTAACTGGGAAAAATGAGATTAGGATGTCACCTCCGAGAAACGAGCCCTTTTCTTCCCCCCACCTTATTGTGCCAGAGGTTTTTCTTCTCTCTCTCTCTTTTTTTTTTTCTTCACGTCCACCTTCTCCCGCCCACAATTCCCCCTCTTTTGTTGATCTGTATTTTGTTAAATGAAGCTAGAACACTTATCCTAAAAGAAAGGGACAAAATTCATTGACCACAGTGCGGATGAAATCGCCCCCAACCATGTGCAAAACAGTAAGCTTAAGAACATGCTGCGATGCTCAGGTTTTCTTTTCTACCTTTCTTATCAATAACTCTGTTTAGGAGTGGCTTTTCTTTTTTTCTTTTTTTCTTTTTTTTTCTTTTTTTCTTTTTCTTTTTTTCTTTTTTTTCTTTTTTTCTTTTTTTCTTTTTCTCTTTTTCTTTTTCTTTTTCTTTTTCTTTTTCTTTTCCTTTTTTTCTCTCTCTCTTTTTTTTTTTCTTTTACCTTTTCTNATCAATAACTCTGTTTAGGAGTGGCTTTTCTTTTTTTCTTTTTTTCTTTTTCTCTTTTTCTTTTTCTTTTTCTTTTTCTTTTTCTTTTTCTTTTTCTTTTTCGTTTCCTTTTTTTCTCTCTCTCTTTTTTTTTTTCTTTTACCTTTTCTTTTATTACAGCAAAGATAACAGGGGGGATTTGAAGCACTGTAACTGTTGGATGAAATCAAGCCTGAGCTCCTGGGGGGGCTCTCGGCCCCCCTGGTGCTGGGTTGGGGTCGTGTGGCCGGGGAGGATGCGCTGGGACCACCGGCAGCCCACGGGTCCCCACCACCCGCCGCGGGGGCCAGGGGATTTACTGCCATTTGCATAGCAGGTGTTGGGTCCCGGGCCTTTCTTCCTTAAGGGAGTTTTAATACGGGATAAATTACCAGGAATTAGGAGGAGGCAGGCAACAAGAAAAGCGCTCGTGGGGTCTTCTCCTGGCCTCGGCAGGGGGAACTGAGAGAATGGCTGAAGGAAAGGAGAAAGCCCCCAAAGCTGGGGTGTTTGGGGTCTGCGGGGGCTGGGGCAGCTCTCACCCACTTCACCTGGAATTCGGGTTTGAATCCAGGAGTGCAGCAACCCCAGGGACAGCAGGACGATTGCTGGCCTGAGGATCTTTGAGTCTGGTCAGGGAGTTTAAAATGTTAATCCCTGGTATAATCCCTTCCCTGGCATTGTATGTACAAGGGTTGCACCCGCGAGAGAATTGCCTGCTTCCTGCCCCGGGTTTCAAGGCGGGAGGGCCAGGCTGGGAGCCCCCCTGGCACGCCTACACACCAACGTGCACAAGCAAGCGTGCCCGTGAACAAGTGCACACCCGTGTGTGCCCGCACGTGCGTGTGCATGGCCTCGTGCACGCACTCCCGTGCCTGTATGCCCATGCACGCTCCCACATGTGCACACACGCGTGTGAACACGTGTGCACACGCGCGGCTGCACGGACACACACTGGCAGAAGGGCTGGGCTGGCCCTGGCTGGGGCACAAGGACGCGGCCGGAGGGGCTGCACCACCCCGGCACCTCTGCGGACCTGTTGGGTGGGAAGGGCAGGAGGAGTCAGACCACCAACACCCCGACAAAAAGGATCAAGCGGCGGCACGCTGCAGCCTCCTGTCCATGAGTGTTGCTGCTGTGCCTGCCTCTTGGCCACGGCTAAGGACGAGAGGGATGAATAACAGCGGCGGTGCGTACTGCTGGCACAGAGGCACTGCTGCACACAGAGCGGGAGGGGAAGGCTGGGCCAGAGGTGTTCTCATGGGGTCTTGATGCAATTTTCATATCACGCCTCAGTCACCACTTTGCACTGTCAGTTAGAGTACACATACATTAAAAAGGGAAAAAAAAAAAGAAAAGTTATGCTTGAAATATTTTGAAGCGGAGAGTGGTTTTCAAATGCATCCACCTTGCTGCAGGTAGGAGAGGTCTGCCTGTAACTTTCATTTTGATGCTCTGTGAAGGGACATCGGTATGAAACCATCCAGATGCCTTCCACATCAAAGGAGGCTCTTTAATACTGGTGAGGAAGAAGTTGACATCACCTCAATTTAGGAAAAAAAAAAAAAAAGAAAAGAAAAGAAAATGAGGCCGCAGAATGCCCGGCAGTGCAGTGCGGACACAGGCGCCTTTAACCCCGTGTTCCCAGCTCTGCTCTCACAGAAGCAGTGCAGTGGCAGGACCCGTCTCCAGCTGCGGTGTGGTGTAGCTCTGTCCAAAAAAGAGGTGAATTCACCCCAAAAGAGATGCGAGCCCCAGCAGGGAGGAGTGGGGCAGGTGGGAGGGGGAGGGGGCAGCCTCAGCCTCCCGGCCCCGTGTCGGGGGGGTCACACCGCCCTGCGCGCCCGAGCAGCTCCTCGCTGTGGCTCATTCAGCAAAAATCTGCCGTAGTGACTTGAAAAGCCTGCGCGTTCCTTTGGGCTTGCGCTGTCAGTTTGTTGCTTTTATTGTGCCGGTAAAAATAAATACAACTCTCTCTCTCTCTCTCTGTAATTATTATCTCAGTAAAATTGTTATGTGACCTTGAGTGCAAGTGTGAAGACTTCAGAGTGAGAAAAATTGACTTAGAAGAGCTTTTCTGTGAATACCACACTCTGCAGGTACTGTCCAGCTCAGGCTGTGCCATGCACAGAAGCTGCCAGGCTGCAGTGTGCATCCCACTGGAAGCTGTCTCTGGCTCAGAAAATACGGCATTAACCAGGACAGTGCTGTGCAGGACCAAACCAGGCATGAGTTTTAGAAAAAGTCAAGATGAAACATCTGGTTGCTCCTGAAGGAAGATGCTCCAGTGACAACACAGCGAAAAAGATACACCAGCTGTTTTTAAAGTAACTCTCTCTCTCTCTCTCTTTTTTTAAATGCAAACCCACCTTTTTGAAGGATGTCTTACTGCTTTTCAAACAAATTTCATTAAACTTTGCCAAAAGCAAATGGTAAAGAACTTGTAGATCTGCTCTGCTTTCTGGAATGCTTTGCAGTGACTTAAATGGCCTGCGGTTATCCATTTAACCGGGCGGCTTTGCTGTTCATTGCCTTAGTATTAGATATGCAATATATCTTTTAATGTTCCCACTCTTCAGGGACAAAAATACAGGTTTAACGATCTTCAGTTCTTTCTTGAATGCTTGCACTGTCAGTGTAAGCAGCCGCAGTGAGGTTGGGTATTCAGTGGTGCTCTCTATCACTGACGGCTGAATATCATCTCTTTTAGTAGCTCTTTATGATAATGTCTCTGAGTGTGTGTATATATATCTATCTATCTATCTATCTATCTATCTATCTATCTATCTATCTATTATATCTATATATAAAGCATAGTGTTAAACTGCAAGTATAACAGCCCTTGAAAGCTCCCAGACAGCATAGAGGTCCACAGCGCTGGGTTTGCTGGGACCAGTACCTAAGGATGCAGCTGAACTGGGCAGAGAATGAAAGAAAAATTCTAGAGAAAGCCACTGCGGGTGCTGAGTTTTCTGCCTGGGCTGGGGTACGTGGGTAACCCACAGGCAGGTGGGAAGAGGAGTTTTTAAGGTATGCATTAGGCCTTGTAATTACTGACCACTTTTCTACCTGGTTAGCTTCAGATTTTGGGTCTGCTAAGATGTTTTAGGATGGCTTGAAGGTGTAAAACACTAAAGAAAAACAAAGTATTAGTTATAGATGCCAGGGAATTAAAAAGACAGTGGAGGAGCATGGTTAAGGAAAAGTGAATGTTGTCCCAGGTGAGTTTTTTCCTGGGGGCTTCACACGCTCCCACAGTGCTTGGCTGCTGAGGGGAGATGGGCTTGGCTGATGTGTTTCTGCTGAGCGTCTGCTGCAGGGATGCTGCTTCCCTTTCCAATTTAGGCATGTATTAAACTGCAGTAAATTCCATGCTCACAGATAAATAGTAAAATAAGTGCAATTGCTAATTACTAAATAAATGTAGTACTTGAGACTACAGACTTGCCTTGTTTTTAATCCTCTTGGATAAAAGCCCAGAGGATTGATTTTTCTTTCAGAGCAGGTTTAATGCACCACAGATTTTGATCCCGTTTCCATTTATTCTGGTGGGAATTAGAGATAATTTCTCTGGAGTCAGCGCAGCTAAAGTTCTCCAAAGCAGCTGTCCGAGTTAGGAAAGGCTCTGAACCTCTTAACCCGCTGTGCAAACTGCAGAGGGGATCCGGATGGGGCTGCAAAATTGCATGGAAAGGTGATTCACAAGATCTCTTTTTTATTACTTGTACTGGGGTTTTATTTATATACAAATGGTCCCTATCCCAAAGAGGTGCTTTTTTTTTCTTTACTTTTTTTTTTTCCAGAAATAAATAGAGTATGACTTTATATGTATATATATATATACATAGTTTTCAGCCTTTGGCGTTATTTGTCTTCGTTAGCCTGGGAGTGACCCCCAACATGTGCCCCCACCCTCAGGTGCTGGGAATTTAGCTCCTAACCTGTGCACTCCGCCCCCAGCCCTCCCCAGAAAAGGGGCAAAGCCCAAATTTCCCGACCCGCAATTGGTGGTAGTGGCCACGAGGGGGCAACCTTTACCAAGCTGCTGCTCTGCGGGAAAACCCTGGTCCCTGCTTCGAGGCGGGGGGGAAAATCCTCTCAGGCTTTTCAATACAGGGGAGATTGGTTGTTTTATGATCACTATTTGCTTTATGACCTTCTTTAAATTTCCCTTTGATTTCCATTGCACGCTTCAGCCAAATTCTTGTCATTGCTTGTAATGAGTTGTACAAAGGATTATCCAAAAGAAAAATAAGGTGGAAGACAAATGAAGAAAAAGAGTGTTAGCAGTTCCACGTTATATCTGTGAGCGGAGAGTCAGGGCAGCAAGTCAGCGCAGAGCTGCAGGTCCTGCCCGGGCACGGGAGCCGTATGCCCGGTGCTCCTCTCCCGCGGGCTGCTGCACCAGTGCTGCCCCGAGATCAGCCGCTGGCACGCAGCCGGCTCTGCGTCGTCGTGACACAGGCAGCGCAGGGATGAAGCTCTAGGAAAGCAGGAAGAAGATTATTTTTCTATGGGAAAGTGACTTCTTTCAATTGGTGTTTCAGCTCTGGAGTTCAGAGTTTCATGCTTTCCAGCTTCTGGAGTCAGTTTTTATGACAAAAGCAAGCAAATCCCCAAGCAGTGATCCTTCTTGGCACATGTGGCTATGCCCAGGTGTCGGTACACAAGGCACCTGAAGTCATATACGTTGCTCTTTTTTAAAGTTATTTTTTAATTTTTAATTTCTTTTTTTTTTTAGAAAAATGTTATATTTGACACTTTCCCCCTTTCCCTCTCTAGGTCAGCATTATCAGTACATTGCTCAGCGCAGCTGAACTGCTGGGTTTTTCCCTGCTTCCTTGCACGTGATCCTCTGGGGGATGCAGTACTTAGTGGTCCTGCCCACAGCCGGAGCTCTGCCGTGCCTATCAAGTACAACTGCTTTCTGCCCAAAGATCTTCCCAAGTGCCTTCAGCTTCACAAGTGATCCCAAGGATTTCCTGCTGCCTTACCCCTTAGCCTAGCCTAGCCTGGGCAGGGCGTAGTGGCCGGGTAGCTCGCGGGCTGGTGGCTTTGCTCAGGGCCAGGTGTGACAACCTCACACTGGTTCCTGTAGTGAAGAATTGGATTTCCCTGGCAGCCCTCCTGCAGCTGTTGCACAAAAAGGAGAGGAAACACCCTGCCAGTCACTTACACATCGAGCTGGAGAGGCAGCACTTAGCAAACTGGTTCCTGCTGGGGAGGAGTGGGGCCTGACTGGGAATTACTGGTCCAAGGAGGGAGCTGGCAGCTCCAGGCTGGCTTGGTTTTCCTAATGTATTTGCAGAAGTGCTAAGTCTTCCAGAATTAGAGAGGAAGCTGAAGTAAAGTCCAAGGAAAAATGTAAATGGTGCAATCATGAAGGTAATAGAAACAGAGAAGAATTTTTATGCAGCACAATGGAATGGGCAGTAATGAGACACAAGTGCTGAGGGATAAAAACAAAAGACATTTTTTCCTGGATTAGAAGTGAGCTCAAAATTGCCAAAGTCTACTGGAAGGAAAAAAAAAAAAAAAAAAAAACTGTTGTAACATTTCTTTTCCTTTAATAAGCTTCTTTTTCTGGGAGTCCCGAGTGTTCAGATGTAGCACACTGAGCGCCTAGTAACCCAACAAAGATTCGATTGGTGGCTCTGCAGAGAGATTTTCTTTTCCTTGCAGGTTTCTAACCATGAAAAGACACAGAGATCAGTTGCTTCAGAATCCTTAATTAAGCACAACAAAGAAGGGCAATTAGAGCTGTGTTTTGCTTCTGTCATCCAGCAAATCTTGCAAGACTCAAAACCCTTTTTTTGCTCTAAGATTTATGATGGGAATAAATCATAATTATTCCTGTAATTATCAGCCTTAAGCAAACAGCAGCAGCCTTTTTTTTTTTTCTTTCTTTTTTTTTTTTTTTTTTTTTTGAGGTTCTGAAACCCATCCAAAAGGAATTCACCAACCTCTTTTGTTTTGTGGGAAGAAAAACAAAAACACAGGCGTGGTGATTTTCCCAGGCCTTGGCCGCCTGCCTCCCTGTCACTTCGTGTCACGTCATGTCATCCCTCCCTCCCAGGTCCCGCATGCCTGCTCCGAGCAGCGCAGCTCCCGTTGGGCTGGATGCCCTCCACCTGTGTCACCAGAGCAGTTTCTGCCCGAAGACCTGATAATAAGAACAGGCAAAAGATGAGAGAAAAATCAAAGGGGAGATGAGTGCTTCACAGAGTTCAGCAAAAGGACCAGAAATCCAACCTGTCACTCCTCCTTCATAAGATAAATGCTAGTGCATGTTGCATGTCTATAAAGCATT
This sequence comes from Anseranas semipalmata, assembly GCA_013399115.1. Classification (NCBI taxonomy): domain Eukaryota; kingdom Metazoa; phylum Chordata; class Aves; order Anseriformes; family Anseranatidae; genus Anseranas; species Anseranas semipalmata. Next base: position 572,139 of record VXAA01006376.1, read on the forward strand.
TCCTCCAGGGATCTTGGCTTTCTTTTGAAGGTTGGCTGAAGATATGCTTATACCCAGCAAGAAGGAGCAAGTCGTCTTCTTTAGGCAGTCAAGGTGACAGTGTGCACGTGTGATTTTTTTTTTCCTCTTTCACTGTTGGGAAGTTGGGCGGTCAGGTCCAAGGACATGAACGAATGCAGCACCCCGGGAATACCAGCTGTGCTGGGGAGCCAGCAGCAGGAGGGAGAGATGCTGGGCACGAAGGCAGGCTTGGCCTGTGGGGCAACTGGCTGCTGTGGGGAAGGATTCGGGGCAGGCTGTTTGGGAGTGAGTCCTCCCAGTGCCTCACACCTGTGCAGGTGCGATGGATGTGGCTCCTGCAGGCACGGTGACAGCCAGTTGTCCGCGTGGCCACAGCACCCTTAGCACGCGTGGTCTGTGCCAGCAGGCTGACACAACCGCGTGCAGGCGTTCTCTGAGCAGGTTTCCCCAAATCCTCCACCACACAGCAGAACAGCTGCCTTTGCTTTGCTCTGGAGGCTTCAATGCTTGGGTAAGGAAACGCGTCAGGTCTTTTGTCTTTTCCTTTCCTTTCCTTTCCTTTCCTTTCCTTTCCTTTCCTTTCCTTTCCTTTCCTTTCCTTTCCTTTCCTTTCCTTTCCTTTCCTTTCCTTTCCTTTCCTTTCCTTTCCTTTTCCTTCCTTTTCCTTCCTTTTTTTTCCTTTTTTTTTTCCTTTTCCTTCCTTTTTTTTTCCTTTTTTTCCCCCCTTTTTTTTAAATTTATTTATTTATTTTTTTCCCTCCAGAGCCTGGGAAGGGCATTCCCATCAGCAGCAGTGCAACGAGCGTGCTGTGTCACACAGGGCTGATTTCTCACACAGACAGCCTCGGGGCTGTAGAGGTGTCCCCAGGCTGGCTGAGCAGGTTTGGGGCTGCCACTAGATGTCCTTTCAGCCCTGCGTTCCTCCAGCCGCTGGCCCCTGCAAGAACGGGGCTGAACCCCAGGCTGGACCCGCTCCCCTGGGGCCTCCCGAACATCCCTTGGATCTTGCACGGCTATGTCTTAAGTACTGCAGGTTCACAGGAATGAGGATGTTTGGAAAGAACCCCAACACCAACTTCTGGATTTGTGCTGGGTGTTAAACACTTCAGTACCTCCCGTGGGAACGGGGGAGTGCTGCGGCATCGCTGCCCAGGCACTGGTTGAAAGTCACTAGTTGAGGTGATGGTCCAAGGAGGCAACCCTGGGGGGTAAAAAGGGGGTGACTCTATCATGAAATAGGATGACTCAATTCTGGGCAGGTTTTTAGCCCTCCCTCTTGGAAATTTTAGCCTAAGCACTTTTACAGGTGCGGTCCATAGAGGTCAGGACCGGTCTTTCCAGGGATACGTACAGTCAGAAAGCACAGCTAACAGCTTTGTGGGATTTTTCTAAGTTGCCTGGGTGCCCAGAATTCATCCAGCAGTTAAAAAGATTTCTGCAGGGCATGTATTGATACCTACGAGCACCAAAATCACTGTAAGTGTCTGGAGCGCTGCTAATTGCCTTCGGTTTAACAGGAAACTTGTGCTTGCTGGGAGGGGAACACTGCTTGGGGCAGTTTTTATTCTCATTAAGTGACTGAGGGGATTGAGGTTGTTTAGTCCAGAGGAGGCTGAGGGGAGAGCTCACTGCTCTCTACAACTACCTGAAAGGAGGCTGCAGTGAGGAGGGGGTCAGTCTCTTTCCTCAGGTGACAAGTGCTAGGATGTGAGGAAACGGCCTTGAGTTGTGCCAGGGGACATTTAGATTGGAAATTAGGAAGGATTTCTTCATGACAGGGTGGTCAAGCATTGGAACAGGCTGCCTAGGGAGGTGGTGGAGTCCCCATCCCTGGAGGTATTTAAGAGATGTGTGGATGTGGTACTAAGAGACATGGTTTAGTGGTGGGACTCGGTAGCCCAGCCTGATGGTTGGACTTGATGATCTTGCAGG
>VXAA01006376.1:574193-660809 GCA_013399115.1 Anseranas semipalmata
TTTTTTTTTTTTTTTTTTGTAACTAAACTTTTGTAGTCACAGTTTTCGTTGAGTACCATCATGGAAGGGCAAATAGTGTTCATGGAGGTTAGTAGCCCCTTTTGTGCCTGAACTGAAGGCCATGGAGGTGCATCCCATGCCTTGGACAGGAGATACCCCTGTTTTCCCTGGTATCCAATGGTGTAAGTGGGTGGCTGGGTGCCACCATGTCCCCAGCACTGCTGGCTAGGAAGGAGCAGCAGGTACCCAGCCTGGCTGGTGCAGGGCGGTGGGATGTGCTGTGCTGCACACTTGTCCTGTGAAATCTCAGGAGAGGAATGATGGGGAAAACTTGTTTGGGTGCTCTCCTTTGCCCTCTCTGACTTTAGGAGAGCCTCAGAAGGGTGGGTCAGCTGAACAAGGTGGCCAAACCCAGGGTATGTGCACACCCTTGCACGTTTTTGCCCAGCAGACAGGAGAATGGGAACCCATGTCTCGGCGTATGTGGTACATGATGCTCTTGTGCTTGCAGCTGCAGCCTCTGTTCCTCAGGCAATGATGATCGTAGTTGCTATTTTGGGGTGGGTTATGTCAGGCAAAGAAATGATAGGAAATCTGTTTTGGGATAGTTTGCCAAACTATCCTGGTTACAAGGATATCTGGAGGCTCATGGGGTGCAGCCTCCCCAGGGAAACTGAGCACCTCCCAGGAGGCACTCAGCTCTCTGCAGCTTGGGATCAGAGGGAACTCAGTGAATAATGGAGTGTTTCTGATAGAGCAGGCACAGGGAAAGTGAGAGCTACAGACAGAGAGCCTCAAAAATACTTGCATTTCCATTTGTGACCACACACCTCCCATTGAAGGGAACAGACTGAACAAGCAGAAATCCCAGCTCGAGTGCTACGACGGAAAATTTACAGAGTGCTGAAACTGAGAACCACCCTGAAATGAAGTCAGCGTGGCTGAGGCTTTTGAAACAAGTTGCCCAGCCTCCTGGATCCTGAAGCCAAACTCAGCCAAAACCAGTTTGCCTGCTTCCAAAGGTGCTGAGCAACCTGGAATCGGTGAGGTCATCAGATGCTATGTGCATCTGGATTTAGATGCTTCATTTTTAGAAGCTGGCCTTGGAGGGGAAAAGAAAACAAAGTGCGGCTGGTGTTTTGTTAGACCCGATCGGAAGCGTGCTCTGGGGGATGCGTGCTCTGCCTGGGCTCGTAGCGAAGCCTGCTGAGCACTGCAGGGTTGCATGGAGGCTCTTCTCCCTCGGCCGGGCACAGCCTGGCTGAGTCCTGGGGCTGGTGGATTTTATTCCCATTTGCTCCTGTTTCTTCAAATGTGAGTCCATGATGGCCAAGTCTGATGATGTTTAATTAGTGCAGAGGGCGTTTCTGCTGCTGGGACCCTGTCCTCTGCTTCCCGGTGACAACGCAATCCCAAGGGCCCCTCTGATGGCTCCACCATCGAGCCCTGTGCTCACTCCTGCAGCCCTGATGAAACCTGGTCCATGCAGGCGAGCTCTCCAGCTGCAGGGATGCAGCCAGGGAAGCTCCCCAGCCCTGCAGCTCTCCAGCACAGCATCTTGCCTTGGTTTAGGAGCTCAGGGGAGTGGGGGCATGGCAGGAGCGGGACCAGCCAAGAGACCGTGCCGTCCTGTGCACACCAGCCAGCTATCGACTCTTAATAAACTTTTTGGCCATTGCTGACCTAGTCCATATATGAGCAAGTGAAAGGCAAGTGGTGAAAGGATCTGTATAACGTTACTAATCCCATGTAGTGCGCTCGCTGAAAAGGCCAGGCAGGTCCTCTGCTATTGTGTCCTCTCACTGCAGCTGCCTGGTTCAGCCTCGTGCTGTTATTAAAATAAAACCTGAGAGCACCGCTCCTGAGCGGGTGACACCCACAGCAGAGGGCAGGGAGGGACAGGGGCTCTGGGGAAGTCCCTGTCCCCAAGGTGGGGGTGACAGGGCTTTAGTTTTCAATCCCAAAGGACAAGCCTGTGGTCTGTGTATGAGGGAGGGGGGATGGAATGGGCTCCTGTGGCCTTGCAACCTGCAAATCTGCTGGGGAAAACAAAGGCGAACCTTGAGGCTGCTACCAGGTCTAGGTGGGGGAGGTGCCTGCACACTTTTTTCTTTTTTAATAATGTTTTAACAAAGATGCTTCAGTCCAAAGAGAATCAGGTGACATTTCCAGTGTGCAGCAGTTACCTTCTGGCGTGCTATTTCCCACTGCAGTGGGTGCTGCTTCTGTTTCTGGGACCTCAGCAAACCCACGCAGAGCTGTGGTCTGACAGGCGTGCAGAAACCAGCTCAGAGCAGCAGTTTTTTCCTTTTCATGGTTTTGATCCATGTTTCTGAGAGTGGTTTTGTTCTAAGGATGGATTTCAGGTTCAACACATATTGAACCAAACAGCTCTTTTTCTCCCAGTGCATCAGGGGGAAAAAAACCTTACAATTGGTTTCCTCTGTGCCCAGTTTTCCCTGGTGGCTTTGGTCTGGCAGACCAACCCAGAGCTAAGATTTGCTTGTGCAGGCTCTGTCCTGCGAAGCGTGAATCACTGTGCGCTGCATTTGGGCAAACGGAGCTGCACGCAGTATTCCCAACGGTGTAAACCACTTCTTGTGCAACTGCATTGATACTTTTCCAGGAGATTCATTGCCTAGTAGTTGTTAAATCAGCATAAACTGTTTCTTGAAGTCTGTCGGCATGTCGAAATCAAGCCTCCTCAAGGAAATACTACTGGTTTCATTAAAATGTGAGTCAAGAAATGAGAGGGGCAGCTCGGACAGCCTCCGGGTCTGGGTTTGCCGGTAGATCAGTATCTGAAGCAGCACCCTGTGGTTAATGTCCCCACAGGTTTTATTTTTATTTCTTATATACTCCGAGATCTTTCTCAAGCACTTACTAACAGGAATCTGAAGCGTGTAGCTGCACCCTCGTGCAGAGTAGGAAAACTGCAGCCCAACAGCTCTTTCTCCTCCAGCTCTGCCAGGGTGTTAGCACAATAAATGGGTATATAATGTGTGTGTGTATTTTATTCTCTACCCAAACTGGAGAAAACTCTTGAGCTGAGGCCAGGCACTGCCTTGATGCAGTATAGATGACAGTACAGTATGGACAGCATAGATCACCGTTGCAGGAGTCGTGCCAATCTCGGTAACAGGCAGCAGCCGAGCGAGGGCAGCGGGGCTGCTCGGGGCATCCCGTCGGCTTTAGAGCATTGAAGCTCTCGCTGGTTTTACCATTCCAACCCGGTGCTTTTCTTTTCGGCTGCTCAGGGCGTGAGGAATTTCAATCTGTTGTGCATCGAAACCCAGCAAGGATCTAGCGGGAGCGTCGGGAGATGCGGGAGCTGTGTAGGAGCTGGGTGGGATCTGCTGGGTGCAGAGTCTGTCCCTTTGGGCAAGGGCAGAAACTGCAAAGAAAAAGGAAGTGCAGGCTCACAGGCTCTTGTCTGGTTTTCATTGTAGAACCTGCCCTCATCTAGCCAGGGTCTCTTCTAACTCACTGCATTTTATTTGCTTTTATATACCTCTGGGATGGCTGGTTTATATTTATTTGACATAACTCTAGGGTAGCGGCTATAGGCACATGGCATAGCCATTGCTTGTGTAGCAGGATTCCTCAGTATTTAAGTAAAGTGCAAATCCTAAAATGAGGAAGGGAATTAACTAGGACCAGAATGATGTTGTCTAATTCCAGTGTCACCAAGTTCCCTGACTCTAAATCAGCCTCTCTGATTTAGTGTTTTTCCCCAAACAAATTTACCCACCAAAAAAAGTTATTAGAAAAGGCTGGATTTCCCTGGTGTTCTAAGGAAATTTAAGAATAATTGTCAGCTTTTTAAAATATTTTTTATTACTTTTTTCATTTGTCTTAGAAAGAAATATGAAATCTGCATGCAACCTTCTAAATATTTCAAACATTTAAATAGCATATGATAATTTAGCAGTACAGTACATTATACAGAAAGATAATATAGGGAGACTTCCTATAGTATATTTACAAATGAAAAGGTAGTTTTGTTATTTTATTTTAAAAAGAGGAATGCACTGCTTAACATTGAAGTATTACATTCAAAATAATGAATATGTTGTACTGTGACTAAAACATATATAGGTATTTATATGTTTGCCCTATCATATTTTTCATAAAAAGGTACCTTTTAAAGGCTTTTTTTTTTTNAATCTAGGAAATCATACACAATAGTCTTGAAGCTTAAAATGTCTCAGTACTGAAGCCACAAACTTTCTGTAAGAAATTCAGGTGGGGAAAAAAAAAAAAACAAACACAACAAGAACCATTTGCTTAGTAATAAAAAAAACTGGAAATGCTTTCTAATGTGGGAAACGTTAAACGGGAGGTGTGGTACACTTCACCTTGCAGCAAGACCTCGAGTCCGTTCAAGAGGTACACAAGTGATGTTCGCGCTCACTCGACAACGAGCTGAGGGACCTCCTTTCTGCAGCCGCGGCCCCACGTCTGGTGGCATCTCACCCAGCGGACTCCTCTTCGGTCCCCGCTCTGCCGGGCTGCGGAGGAGGCTGCAGACACGACAAACAACCGCAGCACCGAGCTTTCCCGGAGCGAAAGGGGGAGGGACACGGCTGTATAATAGCTTTACAAACTTCACTGTTTGTCTAATGAGCTTATAAAGCTCGATTGCAATCATAGTGAAGTATGAATGAATAACAATTAAAACAAACAAACAAACAAACAAAAAAACCAACAAAAACTTTGAAATGCAAAGCAGGAGTTTTCCCAGCCTCAGTACAAAGCAGACAGGTGTGAAATCTGAAGTGCAACAGATGCTTGTGAAATCTGGAAGCCTTTTGCACGCGGCTATAAAATGTAAAAACTGACCCTTGGTAAAAAGTGCTTTATAATAATATAGAATTTGTCTTATGTCTGTGAGAGAGAAATAATCTTCTGCAGAGCCCAGTCCTATGCCAGCCAAGGGAGTCCTTTCCATTCCTCATGCCGCTTCCTCTTATTCTTCATAAACCCTAAACAGAAGGAAAGTCAAGAGCAAAATATTTAAACCATGAATGAAAGAACTCCCTTCCAAATAACTAAAAACCAGAAGCCAGCCTTTTAGCCTCTGCTTAAGTAAATTGGGAAGTAAGTTATTAATGCATTCTGCCACAATTACTGGGACATGCAAGATGAGGAAATCCACCTCCAGTAATACCCTTCAACCACTAAAGAATCCGTCCCTCATATACAAGTATGAAGTATATCACAAGTTGTACATTTGTGTTAGAATAAATAATAAATTAACAGTATCTGTTACGTTTGGAATAATGTCAGACTCTGTTATTTTTCTGGTTTACAGCCCGAGCAGACAACCTGGCAGTGTTGTTTGCTGAAAAACACTGCTTGTGCAAACTCTTTAGGTGAAAGCTGTCTTCCTCGGCATGGGGAAAACCAGTGGCAATGCTGTTTTGGGGAAGACATTCATGTTTGTGCAGCCTTTGACTTTAAATTCCCTGCCTTTCCCTGGGGAGTAATTCAGTGGGTTTGGTACACCTGGCCCAAAGGCACTGACCAATTACTTATTAGGGAGATTTGGTCTAAACCAGGCTCTTTACATCTGAACTATCCACTTGATGCTGCTTCAGCTGCAGCTCAGCTTGGCTGCCCTTGTTCTGGGCTGCGCGGACCCGGCGAGCAGCAGCGCTGGCAGCAGGCGGGTGAGCCTGCGCCTCTCCCGAGGGCACAGTTCGGGGCTGAGCATCCTCGGTCATTTTAACGATGCTCTTATTAAAAAGAAAAAAAAAAAAAGTGTCAGGGGAAGAGTGTAAATGCATGGCTGCGCAAGAGCCGGCGCTTCCCTGTGTGCTCAGCTTACAGAGCAGCTGCAGGGAGTCGGGGAGGTGCCGAGGGGGCCCCGCGCCCGCTGCCACTCATCGGCCAGGCACTGCGTGGCTGCGCCGAGCTCGGGGGAGCCTTTGCTCTGCGGGGAGATGAGGCTTGCTGCTCGCTGGCCTCGTCAGATTCAGTTCTGCTGAGTGAATTTCCCAGCGGTTAAGAAGGGTCGGGCTTTGGTGGGATTGTGCCGCACCTGGAGGCTCTTTCCTGGCTGTGACAGGGGTTTGGAGGTTCCCCTTGGTTATGAATAGGGGCAATAGCGGCAGCCATCAGGAGTTTGTTTCTCTCCCTCTCATCTATCTATAACTGATAGTTTGCAAAACAAGAAATTAAATCCTCCTTGCAAGGGAGAAGGTGGCAGTGCATCTTCCCAGCAAGTTACTGTTTCCCTGGGAATGATGCAGTAGTTAAAATTGGCAAAGATCTGTGGCATTAGAAACTGTAGATTCTGAGGTGCTGTGACTGAAGTGTGTGACATGAAGTAGGGCAGTCTCTTCCCGGCTTGGCTGACTGCTTTCCTTGTGACTATGTGGAAGTAATTTAGATTTTCATCTTGGCTTTTTACCCATAAAAAGGAGGTGAGTGCATGTAAATAACTGAGAACATCAGCTGACAAATAGTTTAAGAGAAAATAATCACTATTTATAGTTCTAACAGCCTAATCCTAAAATAGAAGAGAGAAGAGCATGTGGCAGGAAAGAAATTGCATTGAGCACCCATTTATATTTGTAATTTTGCTAATGAAATGCATCCTCCGTGCTGGATGCAGCGTTCGCAGTGCGTGCCTGTTCCTGGGGCTCTCTGCAGCCGAGCACTGCTGATTGCCCAACTTGCCACCAAGATTTTCACCCGGGGGGCAAATTCACACTTACCTGCCTTTCTCTTTCCATACTCTGTACCACTTCAGCAGCCTCACCGTGTTCTGGCGTTTGGGGTTCAAGCAGTGCTGCTGCTCACCTCTGACCCGCGTCCACAGGGTCACGCTGCAAGGAAAGCAAGCATGGGTTACGGGCATCACAGGCAATCCCAGCCCTTTGCTCTGCCTCCGGGGAAATGCCCAAATCACTCAGGGCACCCACCCAGGCAGGCAATGGAAGGGTTTTCCCGCTGTGCTTTATGGCAGGCATCTGATTTGTAATAATGTCGGAGCGGATCTTCAGCTGTTATCAATCAGTGCATTTCAGTATTGACCACAGAGCTAGACTAAGTTGTACCAGATGAAGACATACCCATTATTTTTAATCAGTGGGTTTGCTCTGCCTGTCTGTTAGATATTTTCTTTTGAGTTTAATAGCTGACTTAATTAGGGTTCATTCAGGCAGCCACAAGGTCTTTGCAGGAAGAGATGGTTCCCTTAGGCTCAACAACATTGCATCCAAGATCAGACCTGGAATGTTGATTTTTTTTTTTTTTTCCCCATCACTGTCAGCAATATTTTAAACACTTGCACATGGCAGGGTGCCTGCTGGCCCAGTGGGTGAGCTCTGAGCCCAGGGCAGCAGTCCTGGGGGCTCCAGCCTCCTCTGATCACAGGCTGATCCCTCTCCCCTTGCCAGCAGCAGCAGCTTGGTGTCACCTTATTGTCAGGGCAAGACGTGCTGGGAGGCAAAACATAGCAAAAGTCTGTTTGTCCTTTAGGTTCCTTCCCAGAGAGCCTAGTGAGGCCGTCCTGGTTGGTCTGCCACAACCGAGGTGACATGGGAGACCTGGAACTGCTTCCCAAGAGGGGGGCTCTCCAGAACCACTGAGACTGCTATCATTTTTCAGGACTCAAAATCAAATGGTTTGCCATTTTTTGTTACTCATTTTGCGATTAAAAAACCCTACAATTTTTGTTGGATATTTTTGTTCATTTTCTGTAAATACTACCCATAACAGGAAAAACAGTTTTCAATTTAACCAAAATATTAGAATGGAATTAGTTAAACACTGCTAGAAACATGAGTAGAATGATGGCAGGAAACCAGAAATATCTGTGTATATTGATGGGATTCTGGTGTGGTTTGGTTCAGAAAGGAGCTGCACATCTCCTAGCACAATGAGAGATGCCTTGCAGGCTTTCCCAGCTCATCCCCTGCTGCAGAAGGGACACCCCTCACTGGAAGCAAAACGCTGCACGTTGCCTACATCAGCTCAGCTAAGGGTCTCACCATGTTTCCTACTTAAGTGTTATACACTGGGCTCAATTTCTTCTTCCTATTCAATTAACCTTCCTCACTGCTCCCCTTCTCCACTCCACCTCCAGCAGGTACAAGCTGAAGTCACAAAGAGAAAGGTGTAATTTTCAGGTTATTTGCTGGGAGGACTTAGCCCTTTCCCAATGCATGGAAAAACAGTTGACGGCCTCCTGGGTCAGCCTGTGGCTTCCGAGTGCCTCCTGCCCCCATACATCTCATCTGCAGGGCCGGTGGGGCTCTACCTCTGCCTACGAGCACCCAGTCCCTGGGGCCACCAGGGTCCTCGCTCTGGTCCCCTCACCCCAAGCCAGCGCAGGGGCTGTCATCCACCTGTCCTGCCCTTGGGAAAGGCTTCCAGCGGTGCCTGTTTCCCACCGCTGGTTCAGCCGCTCTCACCCCGACACGTCCCCCTCTTTGGGACAGGGCAATACACAGAGGGGGCTGGATGCTTTTAGGCAGAAAGAGTTAAACTCCCCTCTTATTTCTTCCAGAGGGGGGAAAAAGTGTCTCCTGCTTGGTGTACCATGGATCTTGTTAGGTTTTGACCAGACCGAGGACTCAGTTCAGCTCTCTCTTACCCTGTACCACAGCTCTGCTGGGGGGTGTATGGCCAAAGACACATTCCTTCCTAAACTGCATCCACACACCTACTTCTAATCTGCCAAACATCACGTGTACCACGTTTCTCTCATATGAGAAGATACAAGAGCTTTTGAGGAGGGCAGGAGGGGAACCAGCTTCATCAACTCATTTTAAACAATCGCCACAGCAACAAAAAACGTGTTGCAGGAATTCAGCTCTTCTGTGCCTTGTCTGGAGACTCCCAGATCAATTGGTTCCCTGAATATTAATTTAAACTTCGTTTCAGTACGGACTTTAGGCTGCATTAGGGCAGCTGGAAAGGCAGTGATGGCAGCGCGTCAGCTGGTCCCGCGGGTGTCCCCAGGAGCATGGGAGAGCGAAGGGACGATGGGACGGCTCTGTCCCAGCAGCTGCTGCAAGCCTCCGGGCTTGAATAGCATTGCTCCGCATTTGCATTGCTGTCTGGTCAGCCCTGCTGGGAAAGCAAGCCGCTCGTGTAAGGCGTTGCGGATTTCCCAACTTTCTGATGGAAAGTGAGAAGTTGCATTAATGAAATTTATTCCATACCCGGGTGTTCCCCTCCCTGCTGGCTGCCAAGCCTGGCTCTGCTGCTTGCGGGCAGATGTGTGGGATGGGAAGAGTGAGTGCTCCTTACACCACGCTTCTGCTATTGAAAGGTCGAGGCAAAGAAAGTAAAACTGCAAGGAACAGATTCAGGCACAGACTGATTCCTGTTCAGTTGCCATTAGCTGATTGTGGCTTCAAAGAGGTGGGGCCAATTGTCCCTGAGCTGTGCCTTGCTCACAGGGATGCTGGTGTAAATCTGGAGAAGCCCAATGTGGAGCTCCATCCCTCCTCCATAATGCCTGCTGAGGCTGGCCAGCCATTTCTGTGCGGACAGGATCAGTCTCCTGTGGTATCACCGTGATTGTGCCGGTTGGGTGGGCAGGATTTGGCCCCAGGGATGTTATGGAGCGCAGGAGCTGGAGCGCAGCGCAGCGGGGCAGGATGCTGAGAACCTCTTACAGCAGCTTTCTGAGATGATGTGGATGGGGAGCAAATGCTGGAGTAAATCAGCCTGTGGTTTTTTCGGGTGCAGCCGCTCTCAGGACCCATTTTCCACTCTCAGGTGACAGAAGCTCATTGCAGTCTTCTCTGTTAATCTCCCCTTCTGGTTGTTATCCAGCCCCACACACTGGTGTTTTGTGGGGCATCTGAAGTTATCCAAAACAGGACAGAAAGACCCCACGAACCACCCATATTTAAAATGGGGGGGGAAAAAAACACCTCCTCTTGAGCCCATCTTCGGAGATGTCAAAAATCCCTGTACCTGCCTCGGTTCACTTCAACAGTGCATCGCTGTGAGATTCCCGGCAGCATCGGTCACGGGTGGCAGCGAGGCTCGGAGCAAAGCGCTCGCTTCCACGCGAGGTAATCCCATCGAGCACGGGGGAATTTCTTCGGTCCGGGGCAGGCAAAAATCAGACTCTGGCTGGGATAACAGCTCCCTGCAGAAACCACCGTGGACCAAATTCTGCTCTTGTTCTTACTCCGCTCATCCAAAATAACTTGAGTAAATAGATCTGGATTTTACAGCAAGCAGCTTGCAGTAGTATTTGTCCCTATTTTCACTCAAACTAACGATTATCCTTGCATTGCTACCTGTTCAGTAAATAATCCTTTGAGCAGACAACTGTGTTGAAAACCGATAACTGGGTTTTTGATCAGAGTTACACATTTTATTGCATCTGATACAGCAAATGACTTTTCCTGGCAGTTAATGTGCCAAGGCATGATAAAAGCAAAGAACAAAGAAGGAACTTGCAGTATAAAGTAATGCTATTCAGCTGATAGGGAAACAGAAAGCAATAAATGAAGGAAAACTTACATAATCATCTCTTCCACACAAAACGGGTACCTCGGTTTTATTTCCAGCTTCCGTACATTAGAGAATCTTATCTTAGGACCTTTTCTTGAACATTTGCACTTTACGCCTAGAAGAGAAAGCATTTACTCATGCGCCCGCAAAGCCTCCTGCATACCAAGCGTCCCTTCCCGCAGCCTGTGTGTGCATACAGGCTGCAGCTTGGTCTTCCCAGCCTCAGTGAAAAACGCTGAAGTTTGTAATGCTTAAAAAGAGCAATACTTTCTTTGCTATATCCTGTGGAGAGGTAGCAACTCCCTGAGAAATGTATTTCAGAGCGCTACGTATGTTCTGAGGCTCAGTAAATATGAGAGCTTTTTAAAGTGCACCTGCTGTGATTAAATGTAATTGTATTTAGCAGAATGAAATGAAAGAGTCAGAACTCACTTTAAACTGAACACACCAGTGCAATTCTCAGTGACTTTCTCATTGCACTCGTGTCTCGCTTGGACTTTGTAGGACTTTCAGTCCTTTTTCTTCTCACGGATGCTATGATGCATTTGCAGCCAGACAAAAGCTGAGCATTTTTTTTAGCCATCGTTTTTGTGCACAGCAGAAAGCTCACACTGGCAAACTCGGTGGAATTCGTGCTACCGCATCAAACCGGCTCTATTTCCCTGTGAAACCCACCATCGGTTCTGGAGGAGATATCTGAGGTGTGCTGCTGAATAATGGGGAGCACCGCGTGGTGCCCCGCAGCCAGGGCTGGGGCTATTTGGCTTGCAGTGAAGCCACAACTTTGTCGGTTGTACTTCACCTCTACTTCCACCTTTTGGAAAACTCACAGCTACCCTCCACCATAGCTTCGATACATCACCTTTCCAACATGCAGGGGACTGCTAACTCCTCCTCGGGGGTAGCAGGAAGCAAATAAAAAATAGTGGAAAAACAATCCCCGGAGAGAGCTTTAAATAGGAATAGGCAGAAAAAAAACAAACAAAAAAAACAAAAAAAAAACAAAAAAACAAACCAACAACCTTACCTTCCGCGCTAGCCAAGCACATCGCGATGAACAGCAGAAGCAAAGCCGCTGTCAGGAGCTTCATGACGAGCCAGCAGGTACCTAAAGAGCCGATTTTAATCTCTCCTCGCCGGGTCGCGCACCGGGTCCCTGTCCCCGGGGTGGCTGCGGGCAGGGGAAGGAGCGGCTGCGGGCGGTGCTGCTGCCCGAGCTCTGCCGCTTTCCCCCGCTTGTCCTCTTTTAAAACGGCTCCCGCTGCCCTCGCTGCCGGCTCATTAATATGCAGAGCAACCGCGCGGCTCCCTCCGCTTCCCAGCCCCGGGAGAGAGGGCGGGCGGGGAGGGAGCGAGCGAGGGAGGGAGGGAGGNAGCGCGGGGGCGGCCCCGGCCCCCGGCCAGGTCCCGGTCCCGGTCCCGGCGCGCTTCTGCCGGGCGGCGGGAGGAGGGCAGCGGGAGCCCGGCTGGGGAAGGGGGTTCGGAGAGGTCTCACCTGGCTACGGGGGCACCTAGGGCTGCTTTCCAGCCCTACCGGGTTTGCAAACCTAAAGGAAAATTTGGTGCAATCAGTGGCATAAAAACCAACGGAAAAAAAAGAAACTAACAAAAAACCCTCAAACCTCCTAAGAGCATTGTTAGGTGGGCTTAGTTTACAGAGTATTTCGGGAAATAAGATCAGAGTAGGGTTGCTTTAACAAATGCTCAAGCACTGTTCCTCTCTGTGCGGAACAAGGTGACAACAGGCAGAAACCCCGTGGATGTAAATGCACCTTCCCTCTCCCTCGCAGAGCCTGGTTCTGACTCTCCTACCAGCTAAAAGAGCATCCTTAAATCCCGACTCCAGATTTCTGCCTGTGGAACTGAGGGTGGTGAAGATCAGTGGGGTCTCTAATCTCCTTCGCAGTACTGTATTCGAGACACATCGCTGATAAATGCCTCTGCCGATCCCCTGTTAACCTCAACCCTTCTCCCAGCACACCACTGCCCACACTCCCCACTCGCATACCCACAAACACGCAAACCGACCCAAGCCGTCCCTCTGGCTGGCTCAGGCACGGCTGGGGAAGGCACGCCACGCACTCCCAGCTCCGGTTGCATTTTAAGTTTCCCACACGGCTGTTTTCCTGCCGGCTCCCATTGGCAGCGGCCTTCCCACCACGTTCCCTGCCTGGGTGTTGGCAGGCTGCGAGTACAGCCGTACCACACACAGGCTGCACGTTGCACGCAGGCGGTGGAGGCAACCGCCTTGTTCCCGGCCCCGGGTTTCATGCGGGACGTGCTGACACGCTGGGAACAGCCTGCCTCCGCTGCCCTGCGCCGGGACGGGGAGCCTGGGGGGGCCGGCGAACGTGGCAGGGGGCTTTTGGGGTGAAAAACCCATTCGTGGGTAGGGTTGTGCAGCTGCTGCCGGTATGATGGGGTGGGGGGGTGGTTTTTGTTAGGCTTTGAGTGTTTGTGTTGCACAGCTCTATGGCAGCTCCTGAGTCTCCCATTGAATGCTGCTGGGGATGTTTCGGTCTGTGTGCTCTTAAATGCCAGCAGGGCTAAAGGGAATTTTTATTCCATAGCCCGGTGATAAAAACGTGCACCTGAGGCATGGGAGTGCTCAGTTCAAACCTCTGAAAGACATCGCCGGTATCCAATTGCTTGCATGAGGAAGAAAGAAGCTGTGGGAGTGGAAAAGGCTGGTTTCAGAACAGTTGCTGGCTGGGTGCTGAGGATGCTGGCACGGCACCGGGGAGGCTCAGCTTAAATTCATCCACGTCCCATCCCGGGGCCGTGCTCCTGCTCCGCTGTGGCTCGGGGTAATCCCTCCTCTGCAGCCGCCGCTCTCCGTGCGCAGGAGCAGCCCCAGGCTGTGCTTGTCCCGAGAGGAGGGGGGACTGAGGGCAGAGCGAGCCTTTTTCCCTCCCCCTCTGCTAATAAAAATTTGGGTGCAGCTTTAGCTGACGGCAATTTGAACTGCCCCCAAACCAGGAAACTCGTGTACAGGCTGGAGAAAAACTGAAGGAAATTCTTGAGCTTTCCAAAAGCGAATCCCCTCGTCTTGTATGACTCTTGTTAGTGTTGAAAGAGCCAAGCTTGTTAGCTATTGAATAAGCAAAGTGCTGCTTTGGTTCCAACGTACGTGGGGAAATGGATGTATGCGACACGTGTGGCTGTAGTAACTGCGCGCTGTGTGCCCCAGCAGCTCGGTGACTTTGTGCCAACTGCTGACTTTGACAGTAATTATTTCTGATAGCTCAAAGGTGTCTCTGGCTTGGTGTGACAGATTTTGGTAGCCACGTATGGATGCCTCTGACACCTGCTCAATCTCAAAATGATGGTCACAGGGGAGGAAGAAGTTTTGGCAGGGGATTTGAGGGAAAGGAAAGCTATATGGAATTTACCAGTCTGACCCAAAAGAAACCCTGATTGTCCAGCAATATTTCCTTCGTGCAAGCATACGCTGAGCTGATCAGCATATACTGATGCCTCTTGTGCCTGCGGTATCTCCCACAGACCTGCGAAGCCTGGCTTTGCCCCCACCAAAGGAGCATTTTGGACTGGGCGTAGTTATCGTGGTCTGGTCATTGCCCTCGGTTCTGCAGATGTGATGTGCTCACAGAGCCATGCCTGTCCCCAGGGGAGCACCACAGTACCTGCGTGTAACACATCCCCTGCTTCATCTATCTAATTAAAAGGACATTGTTTCCTGTGAAAGGTCTGTCATCTCATCTAATTAAATATTCTTTTCACCAGATTACCTTTCTGAGTAATAGCTTCACTGTTTTTGGCCACCTGGAAGCAGAAATGTTTCAGGTGGAGCAAAGCATGTGGCTGAGCTAGAGCAAAACATTTGCAGTTAGACATTACGACAGAACTCGAACGCGTGCTGCCATCCTGCAGGCACTTGGAGGTGGGACTGGGGCAGAGCAGCTCCCCCCAGAATACATCAAGTGTCAGCAGGAAAGTGGGAGGGCTCCAGAGGAGCTGTTGGGTTTGCAGTGCAACAGAGGTTTTGTCTTTATGCTGAAACAAAGATTGGACGGGGTCTGTGCCCCAACGCGCCCTCGGGCGAGGCTTTTCCTCCCATAGCCGGCACACACAACATCCTGACCCAGTGCACACACCATCCCTTAGATATTCCTCTGCATCCCAGGGACCAGAGGATATACCATTTCTATTCTTACCATTATCAGAAATATTTAATTATTGCTGGTTTTGGTTATGCTGGTTATTTCGAGTATAGGATGAGCTACAGCTTGGATTAACTGTCCTTCAAAACTTTGTATAGCATTTCATACAAGGCAGATGAAGATGCTGTCATTGTGAGAAATCTTTGCAAACTGGCCATGAAACTGAAGCTTATTTATTGCTGCTGAGGCAAACTGATGTGAACGGCTCATCTGTGTTTAATGTATAAGAATATCCCAATCAGCCTGTCGAGGAGAAGATTAAGCATTTGAAGTGACATGACATAATCCCTGCATATCGTGTCAGGAATTTGGGGGAGGAATTAGACTTAAATGCTCACCAGAAAATTCAGAAATAAGGTGGAGGTGCACAGACGTGTTGTGTTGTACGTAGCAGTTTTTCCTGAGTGGTGCAGCTCACTTTTGGGGCCTTTTGGGCTCGGTAACCATTTTGTGTTCGGTGTCGGATGCAACGTGTGATGTGGGCGAGATGGCGTGAGCCTCCTGCGGCACACGGGCACACAGCCCCTGCTACAGGGCAAGTAGAAAGCTCAGTCCCAGACTTGAAGCGAGTGGGGAATTGCCTCAGATTTCGGGATGTGTTGCAAGTCTGCTCCTGCGGTGCCGTCCTCAGTCATCGGAGGACGTGCTAAAGGCTGTGGTCAAGGCTGCGTTTTCACCTTTAGCTCCAAATGGCCTTTTTCTTTCCTCAATAGCCATGCACAGTAGTTGTGTCATCCTTGCATGTGTTTGTCTATCGTAAGTTGAAAGTCAAAGCTTTGGATTTCATCTTTTGTCTCGGGAAACATGAAACATAATTCAGGGAAAACAGCTGTGTTCCCTTCTGTGGAGTTTCACAACGGATGAATCCTGCAAAATAAGCCTTGTATTGTTTTTGCAGTCATTGCTTTCTTTTGATATTTTCTTTTTATTTTTATTTCCATTATGAGATTAAACTCTAGACTCTGCTCCTTCTCTTGGGAACAGTTTTAAGACCGCTCTCTTCACAGACCTAAATTATTCACCAAGCAGGGTTTTTTTTGCTGAGATCAGAATGAGTAGGTCTGATCCGGGGCTGTTGTCGTGTGTGGGAGCTCTTTGAAGCTTGTCATCATGAATCATTAAAAAGGGCTGCAATAGCATGGCAAAACGGAGACCTGACACTTTGTGTGGGTGATCCGAGAATCACCTTTAGATACGCACAAAAGGTTTAATCCTGCCTGTGGCTTTTTATGTTGAGAAAATAGTAAGTTGTGTTTAATTTTCTACTGACTCACTTCCTTGCGTGCTACAACTTACCATTTGTTTTCACGTGCAAGCACAGTTTGCACTTTATACAGTTCTCTCAATAGGCATCTAAGCTGAGAATCATTGTAGGTGTTTATTTTGCACGTAATCACGCAACGGTTGGATTGCAGTTTTGTTATCCACCCTGGCACTTGCTGCATTGTTGGGGAATAATGCTAGGGCAAGCAAGGCTACTGCTTTTACCTGGCTTGGGATGGCGCCGGGGCCCTGTTGCCTTCTCTCTTTCCCAAGTGGTTTCAATCCTCAGTGTTGGACTGAGAACGCTCAGACAAGGATGCTGCATGGCTGCCATGCCAGACGCACCATTAGAGCAGTGCAGAGGCCGAGTAGCACGGAGGGATTGAGTGGCAAACCCTTCCTATTGCCCCAGGGCTGTAAACAATTTGTGCCTTCCTGATTCGCACTTCACAGCTGTTTTTGTGTGTGCGAGGGGTAGTTTTGGGTAATTTGTGGGTGTCGCCATTTCAGATGAAAGGCTTTGGGGATAGGGTAGAGTGCTGCTGTATGTAATAAACTACAGGCAGCCTCCTTCTGTGCTGATAAATGCCAATTCTCTGAAAAGGAAATGGGTCCTCTGCTAGCCCATACTCATTCAAAAGCCTGGGGAATCCAAAAAGCGAACCACAAGGTGTTTAATTTTCACAAGAGAATAGGCCCAAGTGAGATCAGTGCTGAATAGGTCTCTAACCCAGTCCCAGGTGAGCTCTTAGGGAGATGGAGAGCTGCAGCAGCACTGAAGAAAAACCCTCAGGCACAAGTAAACCAGTCCCTGGCACTTCTCACATCTCAGCAGAGCTGGGCATCATTTCAAGCACTTGCAGGGAAGGTGGGAACCAGCTTCAGCATCTGCGCCAGGGTTCAGCACTTGTCCCCACAGGGTGCGAGTCCTGGGGAGGGCTGGAGAGCACAGGTCTGCTGCAGATGCTCGTGGTGAAAACGTTTTACGGACCTGAATCCAGTGCAGCCGTGATCACGAGGAGTGGGCAGCAAGGCTTTCTAGAGTCGGCGGCTGGGATCAGCATCACAGCCTCCCAGCTGCTGTGTTTGAGCTATGAGGGAGTTGCTGAGGATCAGATGCATTCACCTTGACTGGTATCGACGCTTTTATGGCACCAAGGACTATTTACCACCAGCTACGGTAGCAAAAATAGCAGCGGGTGACCCATCGGCACCCTGGACCAACGACGCTGTGCCTGGTGGTTGATGGCATCTGCAGCAGTGGTGGCCCTGCAGCGGCTGTGGCGGCAGGGACATGTCTGCAGCTCTTTGGAGTTTTTGCAAAGCACTGTGGGTGCAGGGCTGTTCTGTGCTATTTTAGGAGGGCTTTTGCATCAAAAAGATGGAGTGATAAAATATTTAAGATGTAAAATGGCCTGATGCGTGACCTGTGACAGCCAGGCAGGGAGCTGTCCCCATGTATGAGGGACCCCGCCAGGCAGAGGCAGGGACTACCTTGATGCATTTTGTGGTTATTCTCTCCCTGCTGGCTCCTGGCTTTCTTTCTTTCTTTCTTTCTTTCTTTCTTTCTTTCTTTCTTTCTTTCTTTCTTTCTTTCTTTCTTTCTTTCTTTCTTTCTTTTTGGACCTGTAGATTCATATTTCCAAAAAAACACCCCAAAATTCAGTGGGTGTGTGAATGCAGCATGTAGCAGAGGGATTCCTCTGCAGACTGAGGGTTTCTTTTAAAGCTTTCTCCAGGGAAAACTGAGATCTGTTTGCTCTTGCCCTGTAACCACAGCAGTGAAACTCACCAGAATCAAGAATTAGAGGTATTAAATAAAAATCCTCATAATTTAAAGCCCTTGCAAGCTTAATTAAACCCCATCTGCTGCAGCCAGGATAGGTGCTCCCCATCTCTGTTCATTTTCTGCTGAGCTGTGTGCTGGTAATGATGGGTATTTTTCATATGCTGATTTTTCCCCCCTTTGGGATAGAAAACATATGTAATGTCTTTAAAAATAAACAAAAATGAATGACCTAACAATGCAGACTTTGAATATTTGATGGAAGATTAGTAGGCTGTAATCAATCATAAAATCACACAAGGATGGCACATCGGAAAACCGATGTGGTAAAGAAGCACTGGTGTTTCTTGCTGAAATTAAATGAGTAACCAGCTAGAGAACAAGGCAGGGCTGATAAAGTGTATAAATGCCAAATACAATGATATCGTGGGGCTACACATCAGCAGCGGGACCGGGACAGGGCTTGCGAAGCTGCGGTGCAGCGCCTGCTCTCTGCCAGCTGCCTGAGGTGTCTGCCCCAAACTTGGGGCTCCACTGAGTTCACTCTTGGGGACAAAAATATGTCCGGCTCACGATTCTTTCCAAAGGCCTTTGGCAGCCTTTCCTGGCAGTTGGCTGTCTCTGAAAAGGCAGGCAGTTGTTGCTAAAGGAATTTGGAAGCAGAATGGAGCCCTAAAGCCACGGGAGAGGGCTGAGCCCGAGGTTGTCCCCAGTGCGGACGGGTCTGGCTTCGTGCTGGTGGCTCAGCTTTCCGAGAGGCTGGTGTGCAGCGACCCTTTCTCCTTCCCTTCATCCCCTGTGCTAGGGAATTGCTTTGTCCCCGGGAAGATTTGGGAGAAACTCAGTGAAATTAGAGCTGCTGCACCTTGGTCCCAACCTTCTACAGGTGACAGCCAGCCCATAGGACAGCCTTGCTCCCAAGCCTGCATTCATGCAGCTAACCAAAGGGACAGGAATGCAGCTAAATGACTCTTGGGGATTGCACAAACTGGAAAAGCTTCAAAATGCTCGGTGATGCAGAAACACTCAGCAGCCAGCACTTCTTTGGGTACATGCAAAGGATTATGCAAGAACCTGTCCCATACCTGAGATCTCCCCAGATGTCAGCAGCTTGACAGAGAAGTTTCAGAGCAGCTGAATTTTATGGAAGTGGATATGGATTTATGGATGTTCTATGAGATTAGGGGACCTAAGAGTTAATGTGAATTTCAATCAAGAAGACATTAAGAAGGGCAGAGGGAAAACAGATTAGCCGTCCTCTTGCCTTGCTCTATAAGATGAGACAACAAGAGAATGTGATGAGACCAATGGAAAAATAAAAGGAAATGAGAAATCAAAGGAAATGCTGCTTTACGGGTTATTTCATATGGTGAATTTGGGAAATTTTCCCTTTAGGGGATCAAATATTCTCTTATATTTTTAGCAGAGCTGGATAACTCATGACTGCAAGGACAAAACCCGTGACAGAGGCTGATCCCCTGTGGAGTTTGGAAGGCAATGGCCCATCTCAGATGCAAGTGGTGGGATGCTGCTGGATGCTCCGCTGGGCTCATGGGGTGAGGTGGGGGCTGCCAGCGCCTCGAGCCCAGGCTCACCCTCACAGCGACGTCAACTGGCCGAGACAGCATCTCAGAGCAGTGCACACCCGCCTTCTCCAGGCCGTTAACAAAGAAGCGTTGCGGATGCTCAGAACCAACACAGACAGAAGGACCTCCACAATTCCCTTTCAACATCTCTGCAATGCTTCTGGATTCACAGTCCTAATGCCCACTCCGCAGTCCCAGGGCACCGTGGGGCTGTGCATGTGTCCTGCACTCCCATGGCTGCTTCTGCAACTTCCAAACCTCTACCCAGCTGGAATTCAGTGTGAAAAACCTTGTACTGGAAGCTGAAAAAATACTTGTCACTTTCTTGGGCTGCTGTGGTTGCCCTGTCCTCTCGGTACCAGCAGTCAGTGGCTGGTGCCCAGCCTCCTGTAAGCAAAGGTTCAGGGTTTTTGCAGCCACGTGCTGCTGCCAAAGCCATCTCCTTTCTGCCTGTGCACAAGCAGCTGGGTTTTGCTCCTGCCCTGACACACAGCCCCTGGTCTGAGGTGTCAGCCAGCTGGCTGACAGCAGGCAAGTGCTGCCAGAGGCCAAAATGAATGATTTATCTCTGTGCTACTGTCACTGTTTCTTAAGACTGAGGTCTCTCTAATTAACTCCTTCGCCTTCATAAATTCTTCATTAGGATTTGTATCTCCGGTGCTTTGCACATGTTTGCCAGTGGTATCAGCTACGTTAGGCACTGCTTTCCCTTGCAGACATCTCATCTCAGTTGGCTTTTCTTTCCAGTTCTCCATGCCTTTGGCTGTGCCATGCAGCACCTCCTCCCCTCGCTGTACTGAAATTTCCATAGATGTGGCACTTCCGTGACCTGGGAGATACATGTCAGCAATAAGAACAATTGCAGTAACAGGCTCCAGAACTGAAACTCCCCCCAAATGCAGAGAACACCACGGAAAAGCTTTTAAACAGCAATTGCTCGCCGTGCCTGCGAGCAGTGGGTGCCAGCAGAACAGAGGCCAGCTCCACACGGCCCAAGCCTTGCCCCGTGCTCTGCTTCCTGCATTTGAGCATGTTGTTTTGATACCTTACACTCGGAATATTCTGCTTTCTTTAATTGCATTTTGTGCTTGGCTTAGGAAAAGTCTGCTGTGCAGCGAGCGCAGCTGTGCCCCGCGCCCCCGCGCCGTGCAGCCCACCCCGCTGCTCCGAAACCGTCAGGTGGGATGGCCGACTTGCAGGCTCTGCTCTTGCCAAGGAGACATTGGAATTGTTGGCCGTGTCTTCAAAGATCTGCAGCGGCTCTTGATGTTCCTCACCGGAGAAGGTCAGCGGAAGAAAGTCGCCTGGGAACCGCTCTCCGGAAGTGAAAATGGGATGCTGGATTAGGTCTTGAATAGCAAAATACACTTTCTGAGTATGAGAAGCAGCCCACACAGTCTTTAGACATGTCTGTACCCAGAGCAATGTCTTTAGCACGTAAATAGCTCCAAATGAAGCTATCAGATAAGACTGGCTACAAGAGAGGAGAAAAGGCACAATAAGTTTGCCTTTCCCACAGCACTGGCCTGATGCTGTATCTGCAGTCACGCTAGCTGGTCAGAAGGGCTACATCAGCCAGGAACGTAATTACTGATTTGACTCATTGTATGTGTAGGACAGGGTGGCCTTGTTTTTCCTTCAGGAGCTCTTAACATGGCCCATCTCAAGCTAAGCAACTGTTCCCCCCCCTTCCCCTCTTCACCCCCATGACTACACACAATGGTATCTCCAGCTATGCCTAAGTTCTCAGAAATTTCCCTTTTATTTCTTTTGGGAACTCTGGACACAGCAGCAGACAGCTGAGGATATAGTACCCTAACGTCACATTTAAAGACTCTTACGCTAACTTTCAGACACCTCTGGGCCTGCCTCTGTCCATTGGGTATTACTAACATTAGGGATTTCCTTGCCAGCCCTTTCCTTCTTTGCTGGCCTCATGTGTAACTCAGTTTGGTGTCACGCTTGGTGTTGCAGAGATGGGAATCTGGCTGATAAGAGCAAATGAGAAAAAAGGTGCTGTAAGTGTTTTCTCAAGTGTCAGCCCGTTATTTTAAGGGATAATCTGTGCCTCTGTCTGTACAAATCTATCTGGGGCTGGAGCATGATAAGACAAGCTGACCTTTACCATTCTTTATCTTCTGTTTTGTGCTGCTAGGAGACAATTTCCAGGGTGAGGCAGCTGCATTTTGCATGTAGTCTGTCTCTAGCAGATGTAGGCATGATACACATTAGGTGCAAACTCACAGATTCCCCGTCATTGTGGAAAATAAAGGAACAAGACTGGAAGACGTTTACAGTAGCCTTCAGCTTAATTCCCTTTGCTTTGTTTTCTTTAGTCTCCAAGGGAAAAAACAACTGATTTCTGCAGTGCTTGCCACTGTTCAAACCTGTAGAGTATTTGTAGCACTAAAAATGAGAGCAGGTCTGTGGGCAGCCATAGTTCAAACATTTACTCAGCAAGGTCAGAGTGGGAAGAGAAGCACAGCGACAACCGCGGTGCCAGCAGCAGCAATCCCCGTGGCTCGGGCAGAAGCAGGGGCTGCTTCTGTCATGCAGAGAGCATGGGGGAGACTTCCCACTACAGCACCCGTGCAGCCCGGGCCCTCATCTCTGCACAGGGAAGGTGGCGTTATGCTATATTGGTCTTGAACGTTTCAATATCCAAGGCACAACGCCTTCTCTTCCAGCTACATTGACTTGTGGTGGGCATGGAGATGGCACGGTGCTGCTCCTCACCTCGACTCAACAGAAGGCTCCATGAAAACCAATTTCGTGGTTAGATACAAGTACTCACCTCTCTAATGTCACAGTGCCATGAGGAGTTCTGCTTGCTCAAATGCCGATGGAAGCCAAATAAGCAAAGAAAGTGGAAGCAAAAGCAGCAATTCCCCCTCTCTGATTTCCATGGCAGAGTTTGCTGGATGAAGGACTGGGAGGACTGATAGAGTACTGCACGTAATTTGGGGAATTCCTTAAACAGTATAAACCACCTATCAGATCTTCAGGACATGTAAGGCAGCATGGTTCCATCAGCTGAAGATCTGCTATGGAGTAATTTGGCTCTTTTCAGTGTGTAGTTTTAACAAACTCAGTGGCCAAATCCCATGTCTTTTCCCTAATTTGTTCAAGATGCATACCATAAATCACCCTGACTTTGACCTGTGAAGGAAAACTAACTTGACAAATCACCTTCTGTTTTCATTTTTGTCAAAACATTATTTATGAAAATGGGTAAGTTGCTGATAGCTCTGGCTATTTTTGCCCAGGAGCCTGTGGGTTTGATGTATGTTCAGCCTGGGTCCAGGTGGATGCCTTTCCTCTGCTGTTTGTTTCTCATGTTAAAACTTGTGTCTTATAGTGAAGAATTTGATTTATTAAAAAACACTTTATAATACAGTAAGACAGACGTCAGCTATGTTAAATACCTCCATAAATTTTGCCTCTCTTGAGCAGATTAGACATGCAATTATTTGAGGAATGATGAAGGCATCCTGCACCAAGGCAACATTTTAGTAACCTGATAATGTGAGCAGTTTTAACCATGTCTCTTACAGAAATGAAGTTATGTGGTTGCACTGTCTCGCTCTTCTCCCACAAGAAGTGTTTAAACCTGTTAGCTGTTTCCAGCGGAGCTTAGCAGAGGGCTAATATCTCACAGACAATTTCTGAAAGGTTGCAAGCGATGGGGCTGGGTGCTGGGAAAGAACCAGAGGAGTAGGGACAGGTCCCTGAGAAAGCTGGGTTCCCCTGCACCTGGAGAAGGTTTGCTTTGCTCTGTGAGTGGTATCAGTGTCTGAAAAAAACCTGCTGCCTCTACTTTCCCTTGATCTTCCCCACTTGGTTCGATGAGTGGCTTCTCTAGGGATGCTGGGGATCCCAGCACGACGAGGCCACCATCCTGCTCTGCTTTAGGCAGATTTGGTGACTTTGAGCTTCTGTATCTGCCTGCTCTTTGCAGGGGCACAACAGGGCAAGCTGCAGTGAGTCCTTCATCCGGGTGCTGCAGGTACCTGCCACACACAGGGGGAGACAGGGCAGGGCTGCAGGCAGCTTAACACCGCTGCACTACGCATGCAGGAATTTGTAACACAGCCTGTGGCTCTGCCTGGAGCCTTCCTTTAGAGAGACAGGGGCTGCAAGGACTAAAAATATCCTAAGGGCTTATTTCTGCCTTCATTTGTGCTCTCCTGCTCTGCAGAATATTTTCTCCTTCTATTCCCAGGGTGGTGCCCATGGTGTCTTTGCAAGTCTCCATCCTGTCACTGCTGGGTTCCTGAAGCTCCTGAGGCTGTTTCCAGCCCACATGATGATGCTTGATGATGCTGGAGAGCTGGGCCCCAGGGCAATGGGACAAACACAGACAGAGGCACAGCCTGAGGCTGTGGTCTCTACCCCCAGCTTGTGGCTGAGCCTGGCAATCACTTGCTGTCCCCTNGGAGTGTTAATGACTTCATGGCCATGCAAAGCTTGTAAACTATTCAAAAAGCTAATTTTGCTCTGAATTAGTGTGAACCTTCCTTGTACTAGGGCAAGTAACCTTTGCTTCCCAAGGCACTGACTCACAATACTCCAATAATAACCATGCATATATGCAGCTACCGCGGCTTCTTTCCAGCCCACACACCTGGGTTTCCTTTCTGGTGGAACCAAAGGGCACAGGGACAGGGAGACAAAGGTGGCACTGCTCCATCCTGGGGCTGGAAATGCTCCTGGAACCTGAACCATGGGCTTGCACAGGCAAAATCACACAAGCGGTCCTTTTAAAAATCCTTCCCCCCTGGATTTTTAAGGCTTTGATTTCATTTAAACAGGGTGAAATCTGTATAATCAGTGTATTAGCCCTCACGAGCATCCTTGTCCTCTCCTGGCTGCTGGAGCCACACACGCTGTGGCTCTGCGCTGGCAGCACTTGTGCCCTGCGGTTGGTGGGTGCTGCCGGATGGGTGAAACCAGCCACACGCCTCCATTTCCACATCTCTAACACAACCTCATCTGGCTTTTGCTTTTTGTCCAGCTGTTAAACTTTATATAAATCGCTGTTGCACATTGTTGCCATTAATCACCAAAGCCTTTTGGGGGGCTTTGGATTGTGCTTTCTTATAGACTACTACCTCCTTATCATTCACACCTAATCTTATTATGGCTCCATACCTACTTGCACGATCCACTTACCAGCCAATAAATCTGAGCAAGTGGCTCAGGTGGGTTCACTGGTGCGGGTTCCCCAGGCACGGACGGGTGCTCTCTCTACCCAATATTGTTTGCAGTGATGCTTACAGCAAACACACCTTGCCCCAGATCTCCCCTGATGAACCTGGTTTATTTTTGTTCCCTAGCCACTGCTACTTGCTGTTTTTACCCTGAGATGTTTCCTATACAGCCAGTCTCCTTTCCTATGCTGTTCTGGGGGTAATAAAATGTTCTGCTCTCTCCTTCCATCTGCAGGCACGAGCAGAGCTACCCGAATTCCAGAACCACTTCCAAACCTTCCCACTCTGCTTTGCCTTGATATGTTTATGCTGCAATCCAGGCCAAAGATGGGATTTTAGGAGAAGGCTGAGTTTTATTCTGTGAATAAAAAATGCGGATTAGGTGCTGGTCTCCGTCACCTTGATCAACATTCTCATGTTAAAGGATCTAAAAAAAAAAAACAAACCCCCACCCCACCCCAAAACAATCAGAGCAAGAAACTTAAGTATGACAGCTTTCTGCAGGTTGCAGGTGAGCTGGGAGCTAAGATTTAAGCTGCAGCTGAAGAACTCCATTGCAGTAGTTTTGAAATATGGAGCTATAAATCCCCAATTTTCTACGTGCAGAGCTAAGCGTGTTCCTCTGTATTTCTTCTGTTGAATGTTAAGTGGATCGATTTTACTGAGATTGCCTCGACTATGTTTTTCAGTGGAATTTAATTCAACACAAACCCTACCACTTTTTCTTTTTGTTCATATTTCCTCATCTGGGTGCTTGTGCAAGGAAAGGTTGAGAGCAATCAGAAAATACTGGGAGCTAAATAAACGTTCCCTAATCTCTCTCCAAGCCCAGACTGAAATGTTATTAGTATTTTTGGGCTTGTCTGGATTAGTTTCTTAAGAAGCTGAAGCTGAACAGATCTAAATAGATTATTAATTTAGTAAAACATGACCTCTCCAGGGACGGAGCCAAAGGAATATCATGTTGCTTTGCTTTTCTGCCACGTACACACAGGTCTTTTTGGGTTGGATGTGGCCCTCCTTTAAACAGGGGATGGTGTGAGCAGAGAGTTGTTAGCATCGGTTGTGTGGGCACCACCTGGCAGCACAGGGCTGTGGGAACTTTCAGCCTCTCCTCCTCCTCACCATGCTTGTGGCAGTGTATTTGGCTTAAAAGACATGGGCTGGAAGCAGCTCATGCCTTAGTGCCTCTACCACAATATCAATTTGAATTTTAGCTTATGGTGATGGATGTCATCACCCTTTTTGACCACAGTAATTCTTTAATTCCTCTGAAATCTGCTCTCTTATACTTCTATCCAGTGAGGAGAAGCTGCATAAATAACGGATGCAAGTACTGGGTTGGAAAAGGAGCTGGGCAGGCCTCTGAGGATGGGGTTTTTGGCTACCAATGACGTTGGTCGAATGGAGGCTGAGCTTCTGGTGGGACAGAGCTGGCCAAGGTGGCAGTACCCTGGGAGGGCATGAAACAATTGATCAGTCGAGTTACATCCAGAAATATAACATGTTTAACAACATTTGTTATTTACACCACTTCCATTGTGTGCTGCAGGCTTCACCCATCACTCGAGGCAGGGCATCCTCTGGAGAAAGCATGAGCAACTTGCGACAGCGGCTCAGTTTCCTGTGCCTGAACTATGCTGAAAAAAAAAAAAAAAGAGAAGGTTCTCATTGTCAAGGAGCTTAGATTTAATAATCAAATAGTTAATAAGCAAGGAAAGGATATAACTGAAGAGCTTTGGATGCTGGAGGAGCCCGTAAATAAGAGCAGACCAGCCCGATGGCCTCCCGCTTGCTGTAAGAGACTGATGGCCAGCTCCTGCTCCTGCTCCTCGGTCCCCACCCAGCAGAACCATGTGGCTTCGAGCGGGGTCACTGCACCGGTGTCACCGGGAGTGCGATTTGGCTCCATCTGTCCTACGCCTGAGACAAACCAGCCTGCGAGATGCGGTGGGTCCGTCCCCCCTCACCGAGCGCGGTTGATTGCAGCATCTGGTCGTAAGTGTGAGAGCAATTCCTCGTGGGCTTCAGTATTGGTGGTAGGGAAAAGATTGTGTTTTGTGAGGTTTCCGTAAGTGACACCTGCGCTTCAGCAGCTGAAGTGCCCTGAGGCCATTCGCTTCTCATTACTTAAGGGTTTTTTTTAACCCTTTCCACAACGATGGCTCCTGTGGCCCTTGCATGACGGCAGCGCTTGGGATTTAGGGCTGGCCATACATGGGGAAGAGCCTTCCTGCAGGGCTCAGTCTGAATTTAGGGCATTTCCCTCTTTTCCCTGAGGATCCCTGTAGTGGGAATTGGCATACCTAAGCCAGACACATAGGTGCCCTCTGCACCCCAGCCTGCAGGCACGTACCCAGATAACCAGTGGAGGTCCCATTGCCTGCTGAAGGACCTGCAGGGACTGCTCAAATACCACCATGCCCTTGTGGAAAAAGTCTTGTCTCAGGTTCTTCATAGAGCCAAAGCTCCCACTGAATAATGAGAAGTGGGAGGTGTGCCATTTAGTCTACGTAAATGGGTCAAAATCCCAGGGGTTTAGGTCACTTTGTGGAAAAGAAAACCTCCTTGCGTTTAAGGACAAAATATTTTCACAATTGCTATGAATCTGCCAAAGAAAATACAATTCCCTGGTCTTTAAGCTGTTAGGAAGGAAATCAGAATGAAACTTGCTGAGATCAGAATAGCAAAGCTTGGAAACATGAAGCAATCTGTCTCTTGTAGCAGCTATATCCAGAATCAGCAGCAATAAGTCTCAGCTTAAGCAAAGAGTGAATTTTTCTTGGTTCTTTTTCTGTTTCCATAGTTTTCGATAGGCAAATGGAGTTTACACATAGCATTGACATTGTTAGTATTCTTCCAGCTGCTTTCTGTTTAGGAGAGTGCGTGTGTCACATTTATCTTGTACTCTTTAAATAACCAGAATTTTATTAGTGTCTCCTTCTAACCTCTCTAAACATAGTACTATTTTGGGAGGAACAAGACAATTTTGCATAAGAAAACATGGAATGCTATATAAAATGAGAAAGGAAGGGAAGAGAGTGATAATAAGTAGAGCTGAGCAGAGTGTCTCTGGATAGTTTTCTGAAGGAAAATGTCCCTTTGCAAAATCAACATTTACAATGGACAAATTTCAGTGCTGTGATGTACTTTTAATTTCCTTTTGGAAAAATTAAATTGTTTTCCTAGATTTACTGGAATAGCACTTCGGAGTTCTCATTCCTAGGAAGGGGCTGTCTGCACTGGTGGGAAAGGAATCTGTGCAAGGTCTGGGGCCGGTCAATGCTGTGCATTTTCCCTGAGGAAGAGGGATTTTGGCTGTGGTCACTCGGACTGATGCAGACCTGGGATGAGTCTGCTGGCCTGGGGGTGCTGTGGGCAACTGCCATGGTTTCATGCCTGGTGTCAGTCCCCAGGGAGATAAAACTGAGTCACATCTAGGGATAGTACAGGGGCATTAATACAATTAATGCAACAGAAAGATTATCACCCAGTTTGGACATTTCAGATTTTTTTCTTTGATTTCTGAACAGGCTTCCAGGAAAACACATCTCAGTTGCTGAAGGTACTACTGTGATTCATGACTTGTTCACATTTTCCAGTAAAAAATGGCTTAATCCATTTAAGTCCCTTCAAAATTAATTGGCATGTTTAGCAGTTTCCAGTAATAAATATTCTTACATCTGTTCCATTGTTTCCTGCTGAAAACTTGTTTTGATTTTAATTTGTTTCTGACAATTCTCCCCAGCCCCCGTTTGGGGAAATCGTTCACTTTTAATTCGTTTCATTTGGGGCCGGGCTCTGCCGACGGCGTCCCCTCCACGCGGGCTGCAGCTGCGCGGGGCAGCTGGGGCGCAGAGCGCTGGCAGAGGCTGGCAAATGCATTTGCCAAAAAAAGCGTGTTGGCGCGGCAACGGGATGCGATGTGATGAGTTCCTATAGAGAGCAGCTGAGCTGGGGCACAGCGCGGTGCTGCGGGGTCGTGATCGAAAACCGATGCTTGTAGAAGAGCAGAGCAGCAGTATTTATGGCAGTTTTCTAACTCTTGTAGGTGGCTCCTTTTACTTTCCCTGCATCTGTAACCGCTGGGTTTGTCACGGGAGAGGAAACAGCGGGGCAAATGTCTACTATGCTGCCTGCAAAATACTTACAAGGTTGCTTTAAATGACTGCCTCAGTGTAGTGCCACGGTGTAGTGGTGTTTCAATTGTCGGAATACATCACGGATGAAAATGGTGCATGCTGTCCCCCAGCTTGCGGCAGTGGGGTTTCTGACAGCCCAGAGGCATGCTCATAAATCCAGTCATTTACGGGCACATTTCTTATGTCGAAGAGCACTACAAATCTCTTCCCAGAGAAAAACAAATCGCGAAGTTAGGCAAGGCAGCGTTCAGCCCCGACTGCTGACGTTCAGTTACCTGAAGCTATTCCTGATTTACTTTTTTCTCATCTGTATGAGTGTGTAGAAAATCCCACTGAGTGATCTGGTAAGCTTCTCCACTCATATGACAATGTTACTTCAAACCTGAGTTACTTATTGAATAACCATTGGTGGTGGTTGCTGTTCTATTGCTACTCAATTGCCCAAGGCTTTTCTAAAGTCAGCTTTGGTGAATGTAGAGCTAGAGTAAAACACTTGCTTTGCATGGAGGGTTTCCTCAAGTGTTAATATTTTAATTGCATTTCCTGTGAATACTCCCTAACTTGGAATTTGTCTGCATCTTGGGATTTCTTATGAAATCCTGAATGCCCGAGAGCATGCTCAGGACCTTGCGGGCTGGGAAGGTCCTGTCCATCTGGCTTGTGAGGGGCTGGGGGGCCCAAGGACAAAGCTGGGCACAAGGCAAGCACGCATTCCCTGAACAGCCCCTTTCCCCCCAAAGCCTGGGCTCCAGCCGTTGCACTGGAG
Organism: Anseranas semipalmata; assembly: GCA_013399115.1. Taxonomy (NCBI): domain Eukaryota; kingdom Metazoa; phylum Chordata; class Aves; order Anseriformes; family Anseranatidae; genus Anseranas; species Anseranas semipalmata. The sequence goes on from VXAA01006376.1 coordinate 603,616, forward strand.
CTCTCTTTGCTGATTTATTTTAGGTCAGTTCCTGCTGGCGGTGACAACTGACTTTGGGTGATCTGTGTGCTTAATATAACCAGTAGGATCCATGGGGAATGCTATTTATCTTGAGTTATGGACTGGTTAGTGACTTCTATGTCTTGTGATGCACAACTGGTATATAGATTTGAGTAAAAACACATACACACATATTGTCAGCAATCCATTTCCAAGAATTTGGTTGTATTATCTTTTTACTTTACAGAGTGCAATATAGCTGAAACTATTGACATGGCAAAAAATTGAAGTGCCTATTGAGGATTTTTAGTTTCTTCTGGGATCCTCAGAATAAATTAAAAGATAGTTTAGGGAAAGTTATCATGTGAACTCCAGACTCCTACTCACATGGATGACTGTTCAGTCAAAGCAGTAAGACACTGCACACTCTGCCAGGGCTGTGCAGGGGATGTTTTGATTTTCATGCAGAGCTGGGGAACCAAGAAATAGAAAAAATTGGGAGCTAGATACAGTGTTTATTTTGCCCAGAAAAAAACAGGCCTTCCAATGGGGCTAAATACCCCAAAGTCACCTACTGCAGTTGGTGGCACTTTCTACAAAAGAAAAGCTCTGCTGATGTAGAGCAAACCCACCCAAATCAGGTCACTTGGGTTTATGCTTTTGGAAGTTATTTCTGCCCCGTGCATCTGCACCCCGGCCCCGAGCCACGCTGTCCCCCCCAGCTGCTCTTTGGGCTCCTTGAGGTTCAGGTCTGAGCCTCAGATACTGTGTTGCAGAGGCTCAGCGTTCGTCTTTCCCACTGAGCATCTGGTCCTGCTTGCTGTGACTGTCCTCCATCCAAATTTTGCAAAAGTCCTTAAACATTTTTGAGTGCTTGTCACTGTGCAGAAGGGACAAGGCACCTGGTATTTTAGCACCTTGATGTATAACGTAATGTGCAGCAGAGCAGTGGAAGGGGCCAGTAGGCAAGATGAGTTTCAGTGGGGAAGAGGGAGGCAATCAGGATGAGAAATCGCAGGGTGGGATGGCCCCCGCTGAATGGCCAGCGCAGCCTATTGCCCATGGAGAGGTTTCTAGGACAACTGCTGGGCTTTGGGAGCAGCGAAAGAATGGAGCCAAATCCTAAAGTCAGATGAGGAGAAAATGAGTAACATCTGCTGGGACGTGTGAAAGAGCCATTTGTGCTCGCTGCAACCCGAAGCGTTGCTCGAACAGCCACCGCAAGCGTGGGCTGGGCTCTCTGTCCCCACACGCATGCTGGCCGGTGGAGGGGGTCGTTAGGGGTAATTTATGTACTCATTACAGCCATGGCTCCAGACACTGCCCTGTGCTTCACTGATGCATCCTGTTGGGCATGGGTGCTTGCACGGGGGCTTGGCTTCGCCTCCATGTATTTGCAGAGGAAAGCCTCTGTCCTGTCCGGAGTCTGCTGAGAGGTGAAGTTCCAGGGATGCTGCTGCTCTACCCTGTTATTTATATTTGTGGGTCATGCACCATGGGTTTCTGCCATTCTTTCTCTCCCCCCCTGCTCTGGCAGGCAGCTCTCCGGCCATCTGACCACGCGGGCAAGAGCTGGGGAGTTGGTGCATGGAGCTGCACACCCCCGGCATCTCACTGGAGCTGCTTGAGTGCAAAATTCCTATTGACTTTGGTGGGGTGAATAAACCTCCCTGCTTCCCTTTCTGGCCCCTCTGCCAATTTGTTGGGTCAGCTCCTTGTCTATAATTAGGCTATTTTTTGTGCTGCAGAGCGTAGTTGGAAATGTTGGGAGCCAGAGGTAGCGAAGAGCCCAGAAGGCTGGCACCTGCGGTGGCTAATCAGCGGCTGCTTCACAGAGCTCAGATTCAGGAAGCACACAAAAGAGCGAGCAATTTTGAAAATGAGAACGAGCGGCCCTAAATTTCTAACAGCAATTATGTTTTCACAGCTGTGCTGGTTGCCCCGAATGCATAGAAATCAAGTCAAAGCCAAGCTCCTCTAGCTCAAAGAAAATTAACCTTCATATTTAAGCTCAATGAGAAGTAAACTTACTTTCCCTTCAAATGAATAATATAGTTCTGAAAATCCTAGTGGCAAATTATGTTGTAATTACATTCTTTGAATGAAAGTTTGTCAGTCCAAACCAAACAAATAGAAACTTGGGCAAGGCAATAGAGAGATTATATTTGGAATAAAATTTGGCCCTGGTATATTGTTTTCATGCTGAAGCTATGCCAAAGTTAATCTACTGTAATTGCATCTATCACCAGCTTCTAGTATAAATAAAGGAGACAACCCCAGAGCTGTTGATACGATTCTTTCATTAACATCTTGTTGCCGCCGCAGAAGGAGTAGGCCAGATCTCATTTCTCAGGGATTAGACCAAGAGTTACTGAGTTACTCAATATCTGCAAATTTTGCTTTGAAGACAGTCACTGAACGTTTCTCTGTAGCTCCCGCTCTGCCACGGCTGAGGAAGATTTGTGGGGAACTGGAATGCAGGAGCGGTTCCCTTTTTATCTGCAAGAAACACAAGGTTTGTAAGCAGAGCATAGAAAAAGGGGGACATTTTATAAAACCACAAGCACTTCCTCTACCCTTACAGCAACCTTTTGGCCAGCAGATACTGAGAATTAGTTACCGAGAATTTCCGATAGAAAAAGCTCTTTGCAGCATGATACAAGGAGAGAGAGGGAGCAATTTCTTATGAGGATGGGATTTAGTCTTTAAGCATGCTTTTAAGGGATCTGATCTCTGTCCAGCTCCTGCCTGCAGCTCGCAGAGGGCAGGCAGCCTGTGCCTTGCTCCCACCCTGCACAGCACCCTTGGGTGCCCAGAGTGCCAGGATCCCTGGGTACCCCTTGCACCTGCATGACAGACAGGTTCTTCTGTTGTGTTTAAGGGGTGCCAGATTTTTTTCTCTGGTTTTGCTGCCTTTCTGCCAGTTCCCCCTGTCCCATTCCATCATGCACACTGCTTATCGCATGCTTGGGGGTTTCACTGAGCAAGGCATTAACTCACAGTGGGCCAACAAGCATGCTGGCCACAGGGCTAGGAAGGATGGCTGGCTGATGATGCCTCAGATTGGTGGGATTCCTCTGGCTTGAGGCTCTCAAACAGCTTTTCATAGCATGACCTAAGCCCATGCCAGGCAGTGCACAACTCTGGCTTGGGGGTGTCCCCAAAGGCATTATTTTAAGTTTATATGATTTAAAAGGAAAGATGCAGGGGAACATGGGGGATGGAGCTCTTTCTAAAATCTACGTGTGTCACTAATGTAATAGAAGCAGAGAAAGAAGTAGTTTGACCCACATTCCTAAAGTTATTAAGCAGCAGAAGTGAAAAAAAATCCTCTACTATGTTTGATACATTTTTCCCTAAGTGACTATTACTCGTTACTTTGCATCCAAAATAGGAAATTATCAAGATTATGAAATCCAAAGGAAATAGGGAAATTGAGTAGGTAGGACAGGGTACTGAGGAAAGGTTAAATCCTTTAGCAAACTGTGTCTCCTTCCATATAGTATGAAATATTCCAGGTTTGATCATCTGCAGCTTATTTTAAGTTCTTTATATTTCATTGTTTTCTCCATTGGAAACAGGATTAATATTTTTAGCCTGTCCCTGTGTGAGATCAGATATTCATCAGTGTTTTCCCCTCTCTTTCCAAGTGCCGGGGTTCACTTAGCTCTTTCCTGGGAAAAGCATTCAGGGGAAACCCGTTCATTTAAAAGCACTCTCTGGTTATAAACAGAGGTTAAAAAATATATTCCCTTCCCCCTTAATTTTGCATGCATTGAAGCCTAACATCTTGATTCAGGTGGTTCTCTAGGGCATTGTCAAGGTCACCCTGACTGTGACTGTAGGCATGTCCCCGTCCCCCAGGCACATGTGGCATCACCTCCTTGCTTTCGCATGCACCCATACCCATGGCTTAGGAAAGTACAGCTGGGAGCTCCCAAAGCATCTTGCAGTAGGAAGGATCCTGGAAATGAAAAGAAAAATATTGATGGTGCAGGGAACAATTGGTCATCTGTAGGGTGAGCTCTAACCCTTGTTCTCCCCAGGCTGATGGATGGCAAGCTGATTACATCTGCCTTCCTGTGTCATTGCTACTTGGGTATCATGAAAAAAAATAAAAATAAAAATAAAAAACAACCTCCATTATAAAGTTCTCTGTCTTACCAACAGACAGAAAAAAGGAGAGAAACCAACAAAACCCACGGACGTGGGTAAGGATTTATTCTAGGATCAGTATCTCTGGGAAGGTGCCCATCTCCTGCCATTCCTCTGATTGATCTCCATTTTATTTGCAAAGCTGTGATCAGAAGCTGCATCCTCAGGCATTTTCCTCCTTCCATGCAGCAAGGTAGATGAAAGTTGGGCTGAAAACACCTTGGGCTGCCCAGGGTCCCTGGTCTGAAGGAGAGCTCATGGCACAAACCAGAGGGAACAGGATCTACGTTCACTGCAGAGCTCACTCATGCAGCCAGGCCATGCAATGCACATAGGAAATGCACAGCCTGGGAAGTGTCTGCTGGCTCTGGCTCCCTTCATATTTTGGACCATTACTTTTGTCCACATTTAATTTAATGCATACACACCCCATGAAAATCTCAAAAGCCCTGCCTATGAGGACATTATGGGCTGATCTGAAGCTCTGGGAAAAGCTCAGGAGAGCTCCTTGTCACTGCTACCAAAGATGTGGAGCCCTTGAATTCAGTTCAGGAGACTCAAACTGACTGCAGCTAAACCCAGGACCTGTCACTCAGAATTGAAGTACAGATTTTCAGCTAATGAATGCTGCATATGTGCTTATAAATTCCTTAATTTTGAGTGTTACTGCTATAAAGTAAACAAAGATTTTGTGCCTGCTTTCCTATATAAATATTTATAACAAAGCTGGTGGCTACTGGTCAGATGTGAATGTTTGTTGTTCTCAGCATTTTTGGACATAATCTTACCAAAGATTTACATGTGTTTTTAATGCACAATGGTTTTCTACTGCTGGAAAGTCTTGGATTAAGATCAACTACAGAAATTGCTTCTAGAAGAAGAGAGTTAGGCAGAATCTGACGTGCAGAAGCTTCTATATTGTTGTTGATCAGAGGTTGTTTTGCTAAAGATGTTTGGAAATAGGCAGGTTGTGCACAGGAACATGACAATAATGACTTTAGACTGACTTGTGACTTCCCTTGTTGGGGATAAGCATATATATATATATATATATACCCACTTTACTGCAGTTTTTGAATGGGTTTGTGCAGAAATGGACTGGGTTTTGTCACTCAGAACAGAATGCTGTGATCTGGATGCTCTTTGCCTGGACCTGTGAGCACCAAAGGAGTACAAAGACCACAGGAAAGATTTTCTAAGAGGACAGAACAGTTATGGGGCCAGTTGTCACCTGAACTGGAGCCTGGGGTGGGAGTCAGGTAGTCAAAAAGCAACACCTGTATTTGAGCTAGGTGTTTTTAAGCTTGCTTTGTAATTGGGGAACAGGAACAGACACTTCTTCATGTACTTTCAGTCTTCCAAAAACAGATACCCAGGAAAGACAGATAAATCGCAGCCTGACTCCCATTTATATGTCCCAGCTGGTGATGCTGGTGCAGTACCTGGTCCCAGGTGTGCCTCGGTGTTGGCTGGGGCTGCTGCTTTCATTTTGTAAACCATGCTGTGAGTAAATGATACTACCTGTGTCCATCTGCGGAGGCAGCCTCGCCTCCTGGCTGTCCCCCCCAGCCCTGCAAGCCAGAGCTTCATGCATCCCTGTTTTTCCTTCATGCAAACTCAACAACCAGAAGTTACATTTGAAACAAGTCAAGATGAGTAGGAAACAGCAAGATGTGTGGGCAAAGCCACATGACAAAGTGCCAGGTGAGGCGGCTCAGGGACTCCTGTGGTCACTCCCCACAGTCACATAGAGAAGGAGAAGGGCAGATGCTGCCTTCCTGCAGGAATATGAGCAAATGCTCCCCATAAAAGCAATTTATTTGAAATGCAAACACTTATAATTTGATAATCCATGTTTTGATGGTAAACAAAATGCAGCGTTCTCCTTGATTAGCCAATGAGAAAATCATTGGAGTATATTTTAACCTGAACCAGATTCCCCAAATTGTGGAAGCAGGACAACGGCCTTATTGCACACAGGCTGGTGGGTGCTCAGGGAGGTGATGGTGTGCCAGCATCCCACCCCTCGCCCGCTGCTGCTGCAGCCGGTCCCTGAGCTGGGGAGGAGATACAGTGGGACGAGCAGCTTAAGCCTTGATCTCACTGCTGTCAGAGATAAAAATCCTCATTATGTTCAAAGAAAACCAATCCTCTCTACCACATTTGTCCCTCCTTCCCCACACCTACACTCAGGACAAGTTGCTTTTTACCGCCACAGGCTGCATCTTCAGGACACTCAGTAACTTGTGAGATATTTCACTTGTTTGGAACCTCTTCATTCCTCCCTTTAGGTAGTGGCAGATGTAATCCTGCCACTAGCAAAATGCAACAGGTAATAAATTACGCTGTGTATAACAGCAGTCTTCCCAGTTTCCATAACTTGTTTGGGCTTGTTACAATTGTCCGCAGCCTCTCCACTACATTAGCATGAGAGCAAAATATCCATTGCATTTTAAAGGAAGCCTTTGGAGATGAGAAACGAGCAGTGTGGAGATGAGAAATAATACATTATGTGTGAACTGACCTTTTTTACATTGTTTGGTTGGCTAGTTGTCAGTGGAGCAAAGAGGTGCCCTTGACAACAGATGGAAAATTAGTCCCAGTATCGAGCAGGGGCTCCAGTGAAGATTATGGCCCATTGCATACATGCACAGGAAGGATGTGTTTGCTATCCAGAAGATCTTAATTCTAATTTAAGCCAGGAAACAGAAGGAAGGTAGATGAGGAGGAGGAGGAGGGGGAAGAAGAGATATAGCCTCCAGGAAAGTCATTAAGAAACACATGCCTTCCTGACTTCATGGCTTTTTAAAGTGTATTTTATCTCTCTCTACCGGGCTTTGAACCTCTCGGAGTTTATTTAAGCTATTGCCAACTTGCTGACTTAGGGAGCAAATAAGCCTTTGGGATCAAAGCAGCTGGTATTGTCAGAGGTATTGAGGGTGAAATAACACATTAGCAGAAGGAGAGCTGAGAATAAAAATGGAAAGAAAATCCTACTTGATATTTTGTTCTCTTTTATTTTTAACCTCTTTCCCAGCTTGATCCCTTTCATTTGAACAGGTATTAATTTTCTTTGTGTGGATCCCAACAGTATAAATATTTAATGGTCCTAGATTACAGAGCTGAAATATGAGATTAGTTCCAAACTTAAAGCTTCATACTGAACCTCTTCTTCACATTTAAATGATTCCCACATTGCAGTGAGGAATATCTCCCATCTCTGTGGGAGGAGCATCTCCAGCTCTATTTCGAGTTCATTTTCTTTTTTTGGTCTTGTTCAAAGCTTAGCAGACATGAACACCTCGCCCACTCCCAGTCCTTCCGTCGCTAATTTTAGTGACATGCTATGACAAACCAGGCGAGAGCTCCAGGTTCTAGAGGACAGGGCATGCAGGCTTGTGAGCATGAATACTGCTTTCTACTGGTGGCAAGCAGGCTCATGATTTGGAGACTGTGCAGTGTTCTGCATGGAAAAGTCCATGCAAACATGGTAATTATGGTAAGGTGTGCAATATGGGGCAGGCTCCATGCTGACATGGTAAAATTACTTGCACCAGCTTTTGTTATACAAACAGGTGTTTATTTTCTCTCTCGCTTTCACTCTCAAACAAGACAAGGGAGAGATAGAGAGTAGAGGCACATTGGCCACTGTTTTTTTGGTTAGAAGGCTAATGTGGAAACTATATATAGATTCAGATGCCTAATTTCAAGACCACAAAGGGAAAAAAATTGTCCTTAATTACAATGATGAAAAATCACTGGTGGTAAAAGTTTGGGGTCTAAGCCCATGGGATATCAGACAAAGTCTCCCTTTTGGGGTTGATGGAGGTTTTCCAAGGCAAACAGCAATGCTGCAGGAGAGATCATCTCCAGGGTCCAAATACTCCTCTTGGTACATCAATGGATCAAAGGAATAACAGAAAAGAGCCAAAAAACAGATACCCAGAGGAGCTGCCCCATCCACTGGAATCAAATCCACATGGGCAGCGCTGCTGGCAGCCACTCATGGACAGGGCAATGCGGCTCAGCCACAGCCAGACACAAAAGAGATCCAGCTGGCGGGAATCTAACAGCACCGAAGGCGATTAATTGATTAACCACATCAAGACATAGAGCCTAACGTGCTACAGACAAGAAGCAAAGCGAGAAATGATCTGAAGAAGAGACTTGAGGTGACACCCAGGAGCCAGCCTGCAGGAGCTGCAGTTGTGCAGGACTTTGGCACTCATGTAATGAGATGGTTTTGCTGAGTGCGGCCTCACAAATGATGTCAGAAACCTCCAGGATCCTCAACTTGTCTTTTAAATCCATCTCTGCCCCGGGATCAAGTGCTGCAACTGTCAAAGAAGCTTAGAATATTCATTACCAAAACTCATCATTTCAGCCCAGAAATGTTCACGGTGATTTTCTCAGTTGGTTTCACTTGGTGTTGGGTGGTTGCCAGCTGCATTATGTGATAAGCCACAGCTAGTCGGTATTGACAGAGGAGTCAAAAATAAAAGTGTAAAGGACTGTCCGCTTTCCTCTTCCTTCAGCCAAAAGCAAGTTTTGTGAACTTATGTGCTCTGTTTGGAAATCCTTTTACCCAAGTGACATTTAAGTCTGCAGCTCCCAAGTGTGATTTCACAGTATTAATACGACACTGCTATTAGCATGTGAGAGTGTACGTGACATTCCAGTGCTCATATTTGTAGGAAAAATGGAACAGATTTGCAACTCATGTAAACTGCCGAGTCCCTTTTTATGGCTCTCCTTCAATTTATGTAAGCTGAGGTTCTGAGGCAAACTCAATAGCCTGTCTTTCATCCCCTTTTCTTTAATTAATGAAATCAAAGTATATTCTCTAGAGAGGCAGAGCTAAGATATAACAACTTTCCAGCCAGCTGAATGATCTAAAACATTGTTGAAAAAAATGGTTTCAAGGCATTTCAAATGATAGGGTCTTTTCCTCCAGTTTTCAGCAGTTTCAAAAAGAAAAGGAAAAAAGTGAAGTATTTTTTCTCATATAAAAATGTAATCTATTTATTTCAGAAAATTTTGAAATTAAATATGTAGGCAATTTTGGAAATGCATTTAATTCTTTTTAGAAATATTGCAAAATGAACATGAATATGTTATTTGAACATATTCATCTATCTTTGAAAACCTTTTTGGAAAAATATTTCCAGCTGCTAACAAGAAGGCATTTACTGGCTGCTTGAGATCACTTTGGGTTGAATTTTGTATGTGTTTGTTGTTTGGATTTACTTACTATTTAAATTAATTCAGCTCACCTGAAATAGGCTTACATTGCAGTTTTCAGCAAATTTGCCTTACTGCATCTCAACAGACAGGACATTAATTACTTCTGTAATTAAAGAAAAAGTGCATGGGGAATAAATATGCCTTCAGGTATTTCGGATGCTTGCAAGTACCTTCTTTTGAGCGGCGCTGGCAAAGCTCAGACCTGTTGGGTTCAGGACAGAGGTGGCACCGCAGCCCCGGGAGCTGCTGTCACCCTGCCCCCGGCTGTGCTGGCGAGGTGCTGCTGCCCTGAGCTGTGCACCTGGGAATTGCAATTGTCCTTGAAAAAATAAAAATAGGCTTTTATGGGTTTAAAGAAGGAAATAAAGCAGAAGAGGGGCAGGAGCATTGCTGAGCAGGAATGCAGTGTTCAGGAGGATTGCTGGGGGGGGGGGTTCAGCAGGGGATGTGCAGAGGATGTTGTGGTCCCATCCTGCACACAGACCCCAGCATTGCCCCATCCCTGCGTGGTGCTGTGGGAGAAGTGGGCAGCTGGATGGCTTGCTGCACCCAGCTTGCCAGCTGCAGATGTGGCCCAGGTTTTGGGTGAAACACTCCAGCCTGGAGAGCCAAAGCTCATTCGATTGATTTATTTACACTGGTGTCAGTATTAAGAAATCCGCCGGGAGGAATACAGCCCAGCTCCCAGTTCTGCTGGGTCAATTTAGCCACACCAGTGTGTTTTGCAGACAGTTATTGGTCTTGGTCTGCAAAATGCAAACAGTCCGAACCAGTCATCCACAGGCTTCCCTCTTGTCCTGTTGTCAGGAAAACAGACACAAACCATAGACATTCAGAATTGAGGTGTCATGCCCTAACTGTCAAGGGATGAGCTTATTAATTGTGTAAGTAAATGGAGAGGGAGTTGACTTTTGATTTTCAGCCACTAGGTCACCAAAGTCCAGCATTTCGTTCTTAAACTAAAGCAGTCAGAGGGATCTGAGTGAGCAGCACTCGCTGGGAGTGCGTGAAGTCATCACTGTGCTCGGATTCATCTGGGACAGAACCAGACAAAAGGGGGCAAACGTGCAAAACAACCAGATGAAAGAGGTTTCCCTTTCTGTAATTTAAGAATAAAAGCATTGCAGACGCTTGCCCTGGAGGCTCACTGGCCGGGCAGCAGGCGCAGCTCTGCTTGAAGCTCCCAGCACCACATCCCCGCGAGGACTGGCCCTCAGCAGAGGGATGGCAGACCAAAGGGGAGCTCGAAATTCTGCCCTTTAATTCAGCACCTTTCTAGAGGAATGTGCTTGGATTAGAAATTTGACTTTTCCTCAGTGCCATTCTGGGTGACTCTGGGTCCCTCCTGTCCCCAAACCTGGGCTTGAATAGAGGAGCTATCAACAATTTCTATTCTGGTCATTTACTTGTTCTTGCAGAGCGCGACTGTGCAGTACAGATGTTAAGGCACAGCTGTTTACCATTTTTTTCTGGTCAGTCATGTGAACTGTCCCTTGGTAGGTTGCTGGGTTCTTTTTTTTAAGTCTAACGTCTGCTGGCAAAATCTGTGATTTTCTTTTTTTTTTTCCTTTTTTTCCTTTTTTCTTTTTTCTTTTTTCTTTTTTTCTTTTCTTTGCATAATTAGTCACAGTGCCTGAGAAAAGACATGAAATGCTCCAGCAAAAAAATGCATGTGTCAGCTGTGGATTCCTCCCTGTCACCTTCACAGGGAGGAGGCGTCTCAGCAGCTGTGCTAGGAGCGTGGGCTTCTCGGCTGTGTGGTCCCACTGCTGCCTCCCACCTCCCCCTTGGTTCCTGCTCTGCTAAAAATGCTCATTTTTGGCAGAGTTCACTTCAACGAACCCCCCCAGCCTGGTTCCTCCCCACCAGCCCCTCCCCTGGGCTCCTCCTGCTCCTGCAAAGTGGTACCAAAACCTCAGCAGCCAGTGCTGCCTGTGCTGAAGCCATCAGGCACGGCAGCAAGGCTTGAGTGGGAGCTTCTCCAGGCATTTGGGACCATGTGGGAATCATCATTTTCCAGGAAACATGTTCCGAGTGTAGCTCTTCCGCTAACGTGCCTCCTCTGATGGTCTGGGCTGCGAGCTGCTCTGTGAGGAGCTGGCAAACCCAAATCCGTGGGGAGAAAGCAGTGTCCCATAGACGGGACAAGGAATCTGCAAGGTGACGTATGTCCTAAGCCATTAAAAACCTAGTAGTTTGTGAGACATCACAGCCCGGGCAGAGCACCCCATGCTTGGGCTCCACATGTTGCTTAAGATCCCTTTGGTCTGGGCACGTTGCAGCTTCCTCTCTTCTCTCGGCTTTCCTCACCTGCTTTTGGGATGTACCTCCTAGAAACGCAGCTGGGGAAGCAATGCTGGCTCTCCAGACACCCCTACACCCAGCATGGGAGTATGCTTCCCAGCTCCCAAACCCTGCAGCCTCCTGAGCGCTGGGTGACACATTAGGCATGCTCAGGAACTGCAGAAATCCATCATGGCTTTGGTGGAGCTTCCAAAACACGCTTAGCCAGCAAGGCATGATACGGAGCCGCACTGTTTAAGGTAGCAAAGAACACGTTCCCTAAATTCTTGAAAACCCAAGGTCCTCCAGCAAGCAGAAAACCTTACAGATGTTAGCAGCTCTCATGGTTCCCAGGGCATGGCATGTGACTATTTTCAATGTTTGTGTTTGAGATTCCCTAGCCATACCCCTACACGCTTACTGCAGGTCTGTGATAGCCGAGAGATTTTGGCAGCTCGATAGAAATAATATACCCCAAAAGGATGTGTTTGGGAATTTTTGAAGTTGTTAAGAAAATGTCAAATATTTCCACTCTGACATTCAGACTGCTGTTTAAACCAGTGACTAATTGAGTTCCTAGCAATGATTAAAACTTCAGCAGCTAATCTGGAAATGTGATTATTGTCTTTCTGTAACACACACAGACAGGACACAAACTGTGTTTATACTTCTCTTCTTCGAAGTCAGGTCACAGACTGTTGTTGTGCAGGTGGCTGCTTCCCTCCCAGGTTTGGGAACAGAGCTCGTGCATGCAGGGAATGCCTCTTTCTCCCCAGATTTAGTTGCATAACTCCAGATTTGCATCCACTTGACAGAGAGTAGAACAAATTTCTGTTTGCTGCTGGGGCGTGTGTTCACAGTTCCTCATTTCCTACTGCTTTAACAGGTTCCTATACATTTGTTCATCCTTTGTGGAGCATAAAAAATTTTCATTTGTCCATTTCCAAGTGTTTGTAATTGCAATCTGTTTGTAAACTGCGGCTCTTAAACAATGATAGCCTCGATAAAGAAGTGATTGTGAAAGAATTTTCTCATTGAAAAAATACTGTCAGATGATAAACAGCTGGTAACTGTGGAGGGATGTCTGGTTTACCAACAAGAAATAAAATTGTTCCAGCAATCCAACAAAATCTTATTATAATGGTAGGGTTGACCAGGGCACCAAAATAAATGTCAGGATCCTTGATTTTTCTTTATATCACAGTGCTGAGTATCACAGAATCACAGAATCACAGAATTGTTCAGGTTGGAAGAGACCTCCAAGATCACCTAGTCCAACCTCTGACCTAACTCTAACAAGGCCCACACTAAACCATATCTCTAAACCATATCTCTAAGCTCTGTGTATCTCACAGAATAAATGGGAATGTCCTTTCTGTGCCACCAGATAGGTGAGGATGGGATTTAGGAGAGCAAATTATTTCATTTAAGTGAAAGCAGACAAGTTGCCCTGGCTGTTACACCGGGTTTCCCGTATCTGCATGTGCTTCTCTGAGCTGCTTTTCCTCCCTATAACGAGTTATGGGGCTGGGTAAAATTTAGGCATCCTTATGGTGCGTAAATACAATACTATTGACCTGGGCATTGCAGTATTCATTGAGGTCAAACCCTTCTGGGGCTGTGCAAGATACTTATCCTGCAGCTTATTTCTTCTTAAAATCACCAAAAGCTTCTGTTCCTGCCCATCCCAGCTTGCCTTAACCACGCCGGTTTCTCAGCGAAAGCGGGGCCGGCTCCCCCTGTACAGCAACACGTCTGTGTGTCCTTCCCTCCTTCTGCCTCGTCCTGGGTGGTGCTCAGTGTGTGCCCCTGCCTACAGCTGAGCCTCTTTGTTCAGCCCTGGGTAATTTTCCACTTTCCAGACCTCCTCTATGCAATAAATTAAGTCAGTCTGGCTTCCTAGCTCAGCCCCTTGCTGGTGTGGGGACGTCGCGGTGCTCACAGCCCAGGATGGGTCTGGCTGCTCCTGGCTCCCAGCCTGTGGGCTGCAGGTCTTCTCCAAAGCGGGGACCTGAATGCTTGCACCAGCAGCACGTTGCCTTGCCTAGTGGTTATGCCAAGCAGGCAGCCGGAATTCATAAGCTGTGCATCACCTCAGTCCCCCAGTTGTCACAGCAGCTTGTATTCACTTTTTAAGCGAGGCAGCTCCAACATCCCAGATGCGGTACCTCCAAACTCACAATAAATAATGGAGTCATTCTCTGTTATGTGCAGCACCTTACATCAAAGAGGTTGCTTACAATAACAACTCTTTGGCATTTATTCCTTTCTTTTTCACTCTGATTTAGTTCTAATCTCCAGCAGAAGATCTCTGGCTGGATTGCCTGCTGCAGCCCGGCTGGGTATTTCAGGTGCTGCTGAAAGCACCGCGTTGTTTGTCCCAGTGAACACAGGGCACGCTCCTGGGACTGCTGCACAGAGGAAAGAAGGGAACACTGTGGGCACACAAAGGAAGAAAAAATCCTGGAAAAAATTATGGCAATGAAGGAATCTTCTGGTACCCATTAAAAGGTAATAATTCTAACCAAAGGAAGGGGGATTTTCCCATTATGAAATGAAATAAACATTCAGAAATGATTTGTGTGTGTGTTTAAATTTAAATTTAGGATTTCATTAAGTATGTTGTTCAAAGGCCCTTTTCTTCCCAGGATTGTTTAATTACAACCTTCTCTTAAGAAGGAAAATCTCTGCAGAGTATATAACCTCTGAAGCTTGCTTTGCTCAGCCCTCGTGCTGCAAATAATACCACACCGGGATATTTGGCAGCAGTTCTTTTGCTCTTTTAATTACCACTATGCTCCTGGTAGATGCACAGCATCCCAGAGTTGAATTTGAGAGTTTCTGCACTAGGATTGTGCCACAAAGAAATATGCACAGCCATGGGGCTGGTGCCCAGGGGGGCACCTCAGTGGGTGTCCAGATGTACGTGGCAAAACACAGTGGCCAAGGCTCTGCCAAAGAGGGTGGAAAAAATAAAAGAAATTGGAGAAGAAACAGTGGGGAAATAAAGAGTGTCACTGTTGACCCTGGAGCACTGCTGTGACTCAGCTGGTGCCCAGCATCCCCATTGCGAACGATGCCACAGCTCGCCCGGCTTTGCTGCAGAGCTGGACCGAGCCGCCTGCGCTGCCCTGAGCCCTAGGATGCTGAGGTTGCTGCTGTGCTCTGTGGAGGTCTTTCCCTCTGCAAACCCTCACATTGCAAATAAAGCACCCAAGGGTGTTTCTTTTTAAGCCTAAGACCGAAAACTTCTGTGACATGTTCCTCTTAGGAGGTCAGGTTTCAGGCAGGGCTGTCTTTATGGAAACATTTAGGTTGGATGCAGATTTTTCAAATAGCTGCAGCATTTTTTGTGCGACTCCCATTATATTTAAGAGTATTGCAGAGTAGTTATTTATAAAAGGCAAGTTAGCACTTAGACACGGCCTTTTATGTTGCTCACTTCTTGATCAAAAAAGGTACTTTTGTGCATCTTGAAGTACTTTCCTGAGTAGAGGGGAACTTACACTAAAACATGTGTGCGCTGTCCCTCAGTGAAGGGAGGCTGCAAAAAGAAGGTATCCTTGGTTAAAATGTTTGCTTCTGCTGAGCACGACGAATGCTCTGTGCTGTTATTGGAGTCACAGAAGTAGCCATTACTATTACCCTGGCCCTAGTCCAAGAGTAAAAATTAACTCAGGTCTGTGTCATTAACTCAATAACTGTGTCATCTAAGCAATTGCTAGGATCTCAGGTGTTTTTTTCCTATCCTATATGAATCTCTCGGTTTTAATATTCAGGTACATCAGACTGTAATTTGCTATTGATTTTTCACCTGGGAAGATGAAAAGGAGAGATGTAATTTTAAGAAGCGCTATCAGTTATTTGATTAAATTAATTGCTCCCCTTCACGTGCAGTAGTCACACAACATCCTTGATTTGACGGTAGGATGATGCTATTTGCATTTTTGAATTCCATGGTGTGTCCTCATCTCTCCCTTCACACGAGCGTCTGGTGGCTGTTTGGTAGGAGATGGTGGGGACAGGGAGGTCAGCTCTGCTTTAGGCTGTGAGGATTAAACATTGAATCTCTGGGGTAATAAAGCAGTAAAATAAAATTAAAATTCACACTGTTCATTCACTGGCTTTGTTTCGCAATGAATAATATCTTTCCATAAAATCCACCTGCCCAGCTTGGTTCTGCCTGTGGTAAGGAAGCTTTGCTGGCAGATGTGGCTGAGGGATGGCTTGGTGTACCGAGTGGAATGCTCTGCAGGCTGGGGCCAAGGATTCCCTCCATGAAGGATTCCTTAAGGCATTTGCTAATGTCAAATGTCCTGAATGTCAGGATTGTTATAATGCACTCAGAAGCCCGATGGAATAATACCTGTCCTGTCCCTAATTAACTCATTTAGATGGTTGGTTGAAAAATCACGAAGAGCTTTCTGCCTCTGCAAATAAATTATTTTTTTTTAATGCAAAAGTATTCACATAGAATGTTTTTGAAATAGTGTCTATTCAAAAATTAGTTGTTCTTTAATAAAAATAATAGAAATTGTTGTTTGTTGGAAACAGCTCATGCCACATAACTTACCTTGAGCATTTATCATCTGTGCATTTCAAAGTGCTTTGAAAAAAAAGAAAAGATTATTATTTTCCTACTTTATATATGGGGAAAGGCTGTGGGAGTTGCCCAGTTGTTCCTGTGACACTGGTGGAACAGGGAGCAGATCCTGACCACTGCGAGGCCTGATCCACGCTTGCAGTGCTGATGCCTGCAGCCCCATCAGCACCTGGGCACTCCTCCATCCACGGATGTAGGGAACTCCAGGAACCTGCCGGGGCTGGGGGCTGGCTCCCTCACCACGCTCCCTGCCCACTGTGGATGATGACCCCACCTTGTCTCAAACACAAGGCAACCCCAGAAATAAACATTTTTCCCCACTGCTCAGGGTCCAGATGGACAAATTCATGCTGGGAACCCGTTTTGTCCTGTGTCTCAGTTAAATGCAAAGTATTGTAAATGATTTAAAGCCATTCCCACATGTGTTTAAGTTTACCTATGTGAGCAGTCTCAAAGTCAATTATGAACAATGGCATTGCTTTCTTCATTCACTGCTTATTTCTTGTACGGAGTGTAAATGACTTCTGTTGCCTTTGACACTGAAGTCCCTTGGCCAGCCACTAAGGAGGCATCATGTTAACTGATAAATGCTGCTTGATTTGGGGCTTTTAATTTTATAATCCTATTAAAAATGATACATATG
This sequence comes from Anseranas semipalmata, assembly GCA_013399115.1. Classification (NCBI taxonomy): domain Eukaryota; kingdom Metazoa; phylum Chordata; class Aves; order Anseriformes; family Anseranatidae; genus Anseranas; species Anseranas semipalmata. Next base: position 620,544 of record VXAA01006376.1, read on the forward strand.
TCAAATATTTATGCCTGTTAGACAGAACACATTATTCTGCTCTAAGGTTTCCAGTTTAATTTTTTGGTAAGCAATTGTGCAGGACCACTGATGTAAGACAAACAGATGCTCTTCAGCTGTACTTTTCTATAAATGATTTTGTTCGTCTTTTTTTTTTTTGTTCCCCTACCAGGCATATCAAGTTCAAAAGAAAATGTTGCCTCTCGCTAATGAGAAGATTAATCGTATTCACATATGCAGCAGACTTTGTCAATTCTGTTGAAAGTTTGATGACCTTTAAGAGACAAAGTTTTAGTGTGCCCAAAATAAATAATTCATCCTTCACAGATTTGCCCTCCGTATCCATCTGCTTAAATCTGAAGCACGCTGATTAAAGCGTCTGAGTGTAATTATCATCATACCTCATTGAGATGAAGATCTCTATTTTCCTATTGTACTTCAAAGCACAATTGCTCTTTTAAAGATATCCACAATCCGATATGCAGTCACGGGGTCCATTTTGTTGCTTTGACTTATGTCTAGATCTCCATAACATTCTTCAAAATCTTACAAAAAGCTCTGAATTTCTCTTTTCCATATGAGCTTCTTTTCCAGCTGAAATGTGTAACTAATCTTCTTGCAAAATCTCTGAAATCGTCATCTTCAAATACAACTGGAAAATTCATCTCTGTTGTCATGTCCAGAGAGAAAAATGTCATCTAGGCAAGTGGCAAGATGTGATTCACTTTGATTACTGCAATTATTGACACTGCTGGGCTCCTTACATCTATGAAGGCTGCTCACAACTAATTGCCAACCCCCCTTGCCCCTTCTATCCCACTTGCCATGTCCACTTTGCTGATTTCTCACCCCACCTGTTGCAGTTTTGAGTCTCAGCCCAACTTTTGCAGATAATGATGTGTGCAAATACCATCAAACGCAAGCGTAGCCAGAAGGACTACTGATGGGGTAGAAAATGCCTGGGCGGACTTTGGTCCCGTCTCAACGAGCATGCAGACACCAGTGCTCCCCTCTGGCCATTGGCTTCGGGGGCATGCTTGGAGCCTCCTGCAGTGGCTGCATGCAGACAAATAAGCTGATTATAAAATAGCTAAGCAGATGGTCTCTTTTGTTGCTACCTGTGAAAATAAGCACAGTCCTCCGATCTCCCTGGGAGGAAGGAAGCAACTCAGCAGACATCACACAGCTCTTAGTTTATTTAGGACACTCTGAAAGGAGCACTGAATGAATATTATGGCCATTTAAATGAATCTTTCCTGGCCCCATGTGAAATTAGACTGAACTGGCACCATGTCACCTTGTTACTAGAGAGAGAACAAATATTTGCACTGGCAAAAATCCTACTTCAGGCTTGATTTTTTTTTTTTTTTTCATACTGAAATTGAAATTAGTCTTAAATGCTTTCTGGATTTAATGTTGCTTGTTATAGATGAGACAATGAAAATGAAAGAGGAAATAATAAGCGATTGCTGGATTTTTTAAGGTGATTTACAGAGGAAAGGAAATCCTAGAGATTAAGGAGTTGTTTAAATACCAATGACAGTCAAATATGGAAATGTTCCAAAATCAGAAATTAGAAAAAAAAAAAAAGATATGAATTGCAAAGAAGAGAAAAAAATCCTTGAAGGAGGGGAAAGTATATTCAAAAAGAAAAATGTATCCAGGCAAAGAGAAACAAAAGGCCTCTTAAAACGTGAAACAAGACACCTGCTTGTCTGGCAGTTACCAGCAGCAAGGAGGACTCCACCTGCCAAACCCAATTTTTAACATCAGTAAATCACCATGTGGGTAAAATAACAGGATGTTGGAAAGGAAACAATTTTCACTAATTAGCGTATCTGATACCACTCTCACACAGCTCATCGCTTGCAGTATTGAGCAAGAGCTCAGGGTTTTCTCTGACAAGGAGGGGATAACCCATTTTGACCTATATGTATGTCGTGTATGCTCTTGCTCTAAACTACTGAACAGCTTAGCCCAGAGTGCGTGTTAAACAGAGAGCCAACAGCATGTTAGTGGAGTTATGGGATGGGGGAAGAGGTCATAAAATAAATCACCCAAATTGAAAGCTGAATTTTGAGCCTCTGGATCATCTTGAAGTCTGACATGGTGATGTATGTAGGGGTCTCTTGGTTTTTGTTAATTTTAATGGGAGAATTATACCTGAAATCCCTTACATCGCCTTGGAAATGTTCCTTGGGGTGTCAAGGTTGCTCTTTGTGGGAACTATTAATGGGCAGTGGTTTTGTTTCTAACTTTGAAAGAATATGGTCATGAAGACTTTTGGCTTGTGATGTTTGCATGACATAACATGGGCTGAACTCTGTGTGTACTGATGTGGAGAAATAACCCCAAGGCCATGGTAATCTTAGGATTTCAGAAGGAAGGTAGAAAACCTCTTAGTTTTGTGATATCTGAATGGTTTGCCAGTTTTGAGTTCAAGATTAATTGTGAAAAGCAAGATTAAATGAAATAGTAACCTAATCACAGTCATGTATTAACATCATGTAGATGCAAATTGTATGAAGGTGCCTAATGAGAATCAAAACTGAAAATCTGTGGCTAAGATATCCTTCAAATAAGTGCATAAAAATGAAATAGATCTCAAAGGTTACGCTAGGCAATGTCTTCCCAAATGATATTTCTGGACATGATATTGCCTTTCTCTGTCAGTCCATGTCAGGATGAACAAGGTGAGCAGCTCTTTTGGTTTTACAGATAAGTAATTTTAAACTCACCACCCAGGTCCTGCTTTGGTGAACTTGTGGCTTGATGTTTTAATTTCAGCCTGACTGTCAGAAATGAGCCTAGGGAAGGTAGCAGGGGCCCTCCGTCTCTTTGATCAGTGATCAGGAGCCCTCATTTCTGTATATCATCAAAGTTACGGTAAAGACATATGAAAACCAGAGCCCAGTTAATACATATTAAATAGCGTTCCTTCAATAGATGGGAAATGATAAACAGATTCCTAAGATGCATAAACAAATTAAAAAGAATTTCCAGCTTTGACATCTTAATAGGATATGATGAATAGTTTGGCATCATGACAACGTCTTTGTCAAGATAGGGAACTGTAGGATGTAATTGCTCTCTAGAATAGTTGTTTAGTAACTGCTGTCTGAAGCTGCTTTATATGGTTTACGGAGGACAATGGAAGGTCTGCTTAGGTAAGTTTATCGGGCTTGGCTCTTGGAGCTTTGTCCTGTCACCAAGATCATTACCATGATATCTTTCATGTGATTCAGCTCCATTCCTCTATTTTTTTGTACAAAACCCATGTCTGACTCATATCCCACAAATAACATTATTACAGCAGAGGGGCTTAGTTGTGTGGTGGAGGAAAGACCTATTAACCACATTCTGTTATAGTTTGGTTGTTTTCTGTAATAGCAATCTAACAAAGGAAAATGTTACTACCTGAAACAAAAACAAACAAACAAAAAAACAGTTGCAATTGCTTACTGTTCATCAACTATTTATTAAAATCAGTGTCAAGAATAAATCCCTGAAAATTAGGTTTCACATATGCACATGATTATTCCTATGCCTGCTTGCAGACTGCAACTGAAATGAGCAATGATTCATCACGAATGAAGTTTGAATTAATTAGAGAATCCCTGGTCTGCGATGGCCACACTGTTTTCTTTAGGCATTTGATGGTTTTGGAAAGATAATGGCTATTGGCACATACAGTGGTGCAATAGACCCATAACCAGGTTTTTCCACTTTCTCCAGCGACGCACGCTGTGTTGCAACACCGCAGAGTGTTGTAATATGGAGAAGCCCCAGGAATGTGGATGGGATGTTTTTCATAATGCAGTTTCCATCTTGCCATCTTTTGGTTATTAACTGCAATTTTCAGCATAAGCAGAGAGATATCTGGAAGAAGGCTTGGCACGGCTTGGCTGCTTACCCCTTGAATCTCAGCAAATTAAAACCCCCAAGCCCAGCAAGCCTGATGGGGCTTAGGGCCTTGGCGAGCAGAAGGGGCTGTTCATGTCCCTGCACTTTCCAGCAACAGGAAGCAGTGGATGGATGGATGGATGGATGGACAGACAGACGGACAGAGGGGGATGTTTCTGACCATTCTATATGCATGCGTGTGCTCTTTTTCCAGGTGAGGACTATTCCCTCAGCTGGCTTGGAGGATGAGAGAGAGGGAGTGTATCCTTACCTGGCACCAGCCAAGGATTTGTTCTGTGTTTGTGCAAACACTCACCCATCCGTGCCTAAGCTGGAGGCTGTTGAATTCAGTGCGAGGTTAAACATCAGCTTCAGCAGCCTTCGGGCCATGTGGGGAAATACATAAGAGCTCAGCTTCATCCTGCTTGACTCTGGGCATTGAGATGAAGCACTGAAATTCAAAGCCATGCCTACCTCGAGGTGCTATGTGGAGCAAAATGGGCGCTTCCAAATGCAGTTTAGGACACCAAAGATCTGAATCACCTTCTGGAAATGCCCCTCTGACTACCTAGAGACCCTATAGTCTCCTTCAGAGGAGCGTATGTGTGTCTCCAGAGGGGTGTCCAGGACCCCAGTGAAGCACAGAGAGATCGGTGCCCGAAGCTTCTCCAGTGCGATCTGAGCTCGGAGCCTGCCCATACCCTGCTCCTCCGCACCCTGCCGAACAGAGACAGCCCCTTCTGTGAAGGGGACAGCAGAGAACAGGAGAAACCTGTGCAGCTCATTCTTTAGGTACCAGTCCCCATGCACATGCAATAATCCTTGAAGTGGCTGTCTTCCTAATAATCTAGCAATTAAAAGAAAATATTAGTGTTTAATTAAACTTGTCAATCAACCAGAAACGAGTTTTCCTTATCAAGAGGAGCTGGATTTGATTTTGCCACTTGGAAACGGAGGTTAAAGACTCTTGTAGAGTAAAAGTTTAATTAAGAAAGGAGATTTGGATTAGCATGTGAGGTAGAGAGAGAATGAAAGGTCCTTGAAAATCATCTGAGCATGATTCACAGGAGGAGAGGAAACTAAATATGCGAACAGATATATATATATTTTTTAAAGAAAAGAAAAGCTATATGGTGCTAAAGCTTATGGGTAGAAGAGACACAGGAGGGATTTTTTTATGAGGCTAGGATGTGTCTATTCAATCCACTTTCCTGCTCTTGATGTTTAGTTATTTCAGATATTCAAAGTCTGGTCAGAAAGTGTCTTCACTTGGGGCATTAGCAAATCCTAGGGATTTGGATGCTTAAGTCTCATGAATTTAGATGGAAGAGAAACAAGTGGCTCTTTTGGAAGCCTTGAAAGATGCACTCTTTGCTGGTGGCTCAGAAGGTGCTGCCCACCAGCCGCAGAGCCCTCGTCCTGCCCTGTGGCTGAACCATTTCTGCTGAAACTGAAAAACATCCCCAAGGCTCAGGCACATAATGCACAAAATGTTCAACACAGAAGAGGAGGCTTGGAAATCATACAAACAACTAACAAAGAGCATGCCCATGGAGGTCAGAGGGTGTCTTTACCCACGCTGTTCTCTGTTCTGCATATAACAAACATCAACAAAAACAAATCTTTGGAGACCTGTTGGTATTCTCTCCACTCACTGTCGTGATTATGTTTTTTTTTTGTTTGTTTGTTTGTTTTTTGCATTTCGTATAAAATCCAGCAATAACAGAATAACAGACAATGCAGAAAGCAGGCAACTCATCGGTATTTATCATTTTGATGGTATGTATCTGACATGGTACTTGAACGAGCTTGTACACATTTTTCAGATTTCCCTTTGGAATTAAGATGACACTTGGTATGAATTATTGCAGCTTTGCTAATTTAGGAGTATGCAGAGCTTTCTGCAGCAGAAAAAAACTCTGAAGCATGTTGTTCATTCAGTGTGTTTACAGCTTGCTTGAAGAACCACTTGTTTCTTTTTGAGTTCTGAAGAAAATGAGAGTCCCTGTGAGATGTGATGGGGTCACTATTTTCATGGAATAGGAGAGTAAACAGATGTGTAAAGTTCTGGCACTGCAGATTGGGGGTATGGAGGGTTTTCAGAAGGTACCATAACTTTCCCTGCTTTAAAAACAAAAACAAACAAACAACAACAACAAAAACAAACACAAAAAACACCCCTCATATAAATATCTGCAGCTCTTAGTGGGATGGAAATCAAGTGGCCAAGCTAGGCTGGGAATATATGCTGAATATGTGATTACACAGAAAGGACAGGGTTTTCTCCTTGCAGCCTAAATAATAAGAAAGTAAGCCCATGGCAGTTTTCTCCTGACATCTGTGGACTTTGGGTTAGGCGCTTAGAGAGTAAATTTGTGGCAAGATGAATTGCACAGTTTCTTCAATAAAAAAGATCCCCCAAAACAAAGTCTTTGCTGAGTGCAGCTGCTAGGGCAGACTGTATTTTACAGGCTGCTACTTGCTAACCCAGGCTTAATTTAAGAATTGCTCCCCATCCTGCTCCCCAGTCACTAATTGTACCTGTAGGTGTGTGGCTGGAGAGGAGACAGGCTTGCCACAGGAATCTGTAGGGATGAATAGGTAAATCTTAATCCTAAATGAAGTTTGAAAACAGTTTGTTCTGCACAGTTATAACTTCTTGGCATGTACAAAAACCCCACTGAGGAACTTCTGATCTTCTCCCTTAATAACAAGAAAGCTCTTCAACACGATGGTTAACTTGTGTAAGTCACCAAAGCCGAGTTAACTGAAGCCTTGGCTCCCTCCATCCCAAACCCACCTGTAGCTGCTCAGCACTTCAGTATTTCATTACCAGACCTGTCTGCATGGTGAACAGACAGGAAAGGAGGAAGAAAGGATTTTGCTGGAATACATCCCTCTTGGCTGCCATAACCCAGTTAAATGCAGACACACAGCAGGTTCCTCACCAACCTCCTCCATTAGGGAGAAGAGTTTTATTTGGTGAGGGAGGGTGCCTGGACAATCACCAGGAACAAGGCATTTGGATGAACGATGGGTGGCACTTAAAGCTTGTTTTGATGTGACAAGCAAAGATAACTGGTTTCCCTCAAGCACAGCCACTGCCATAGTGGGTATGGGCTCAGGGAAATTCGGTGAATTGGACACCGGTGGTCTAGCAATGAATCCAGCAGTTAATTTTTCAGAAGTTTGGTTCTGTTAAATAGCTTCCTGTGCAGTGCCGGTCAGTGTGAGCCTGAAGTGCTTTGTGGTGATCTGAGCTTGGCTCCTGGGCCAGCACCTGCCCCCTGTCCCTGGGTGCATCCCAGTGGATGCACAGAAATGCAGGATTATGCCTGGGTGAGCTTGCAGCTCCAGTGTTGGATGGGTGTCAGAAACAGGAGCGAAGGCAGGGAGATGTCAGCTGCAGGGTGGTGATTCAGCTCGCTGTGTAGACTGGAGAACAGATCTGCTGTCAATCCAAAATTCCTCCGACTGGGGGATGTTGAAATCTATGTTCTGAATTCTTGGGTATTTCTACAGCCTGTCCAAAAATATACTTTTCCATGGAGCAAACTGACAAATATCACAAGGCAAACCAAAATTTCATAAGAACCTACTGAATGGCCAATATCAATGGAAAAGTCCTTTGTATGTTGCCAGAGATATTTTGAGACAGAAATAAAGAAAACAAAAGATCCCAACCTCCCAACCAAATAATTTACTATTCAATTATAGTTCCTTACTGTTTTCCAACGAAAAATTACAGGAATCAAACCCAATGAGTATAATTAAATCCATATTAGTAATGTGAGAAAGCTCTTCTAGAACATGCAGCAGTAGGTGTGCCATCCAGCACATTGAATAGCATGAAGCTGGTCTAAAAGGTTTCTGCTGGGCTGAGGACCTGCTTTTACAGCTTCTTCTTGCAGTATTCTTGTGTTCAGTCATCTCTTTCTCCACTGAGTGAATTGCTAAAAAAAAATAAATCACATTTTTTCCTCATCCGTCTGCTTGGACATGTTTCTGGATTTGCAATATATCACCTGTGATCACAACTAGATTCAACCATCAAAGAGCTACATAAAATATTCACCTTTGTAGCTGAGAAAAATGTTTGCCATTTGTTGTAATCTGACCTGGAAGAAGGAATTTTTCCCTACAGAAACTGTGCTTTAAAGGCTGCCAAAACCTTTTGATGGTGTCTGTGGAGGCTTTAGCCCAGGGCTGCCCGCAGCACTAGCAGTGGGAGAAGCAGGCTGCTCCTTAGCTCCCTCCAGACAAAAAAGGTCTGGTCTCAGCATCGCCTCTTGCTAGAGGTTCGTTCTTCGTCTGTGAAGTCTGAAAGTTAATTCAGCAGACTAGACCAGCCAGCAATTGGTCTGCAGGCACGTATAGACCTTCCTTTCCTTCTCAAGGCACATGTTGTTTATCTTTGATAATTGTTTTAGATGCATCTGTGTTTGCTTTAGGCTCCAGACCAGAACTATGTACTCTTCTGCAGACACTGGGGCTTATCCTGAGGTCTTCCATGTGTTGTTTTCATTAGCATCCTGGTTGCATCCTGGAGGAAAAAATATCCAGTGTTGGAAATACCATGTGGCCAGCAGGATCATACATTTGTATTATACAACCCAGCAGCAGGGTTCCCCTTTTCTGGGAATTCTTTGTTCTGGAAAAGTGGCGCCATGGCAGGGAGATTGATTTATGTCACCAGTAGAAACCAAACACTCATCAAAACATTTCACAAACATAGAACAGCTCCAGGGGCCTTGGTATGGAGGTGACTAATGTTGCCACCCCCGAGTCCCACGGCTCCCTCCCTCTGTGACCGGCCACGGGGTGCGATGCAGGGATGCGATGTGCTGCCCTGCGTGGGCTTTGTTACCAGGTCGGGGTCATACCCCACCTGGGGTCTCCCTTTGGGGCCACTGTGTGTGAAGTGACCCAAAATTTCACTTGTTTTTAGGGAGCAAAAGAACAAGGCAAAGCCACAAATGTGGAGTTTTTAAATAAAAATAAACAACCTTCATGGTGGGAAAAGAAACCAGGGGGGCATAGGTTTGCCTTGTCCCTGTAGTCTGGTCCCTGTGGTTCTCAGGTGTGTGGTGTTGGCTGCAGCTGACCACAGGCTCCTGGAATAGTTCCACCTTCAGTCTGGCCCACTGTAGCCTTTCTTACATGTTTACGTTAATCTCTTTGTCTTACTGCCAGGATGAGATACATTTTCCTCCTCCTGGCTGTTTAGTCTTCAGATTCCTGCTGCTTTTATCCCCCTCTTAGTCCCTAGTTTCCTGACCTATATGATAAGACAAGTTTATCACGCAAGACATTTGGTGTTTTCACCTCCCACCATCCATCCCAATCCTCATGCCTGGGAAAAAACTTATTCAGCAAGTGCAGCATGTCTGGACACACACTACAGCAAATGGCTCCGCACCACGAGAAAGGCTCCTAGCAAAGTTCACATCCTGGTCCAGGAGGCTTCTTCCCAGCTTTCTGCTTGTGAGTGAATGCACCATGTATAGACACTGTACCTTACCTAATACAATCAAGATGTGGCGTCTGCATTATGCATCTCTGAGAACAGCATATGCATTTGTTTTATTTAATATGGCCACATCTTCATTTGTAGTATTAGTGATCAAAATAATCCCCTGCTAGGTAATCGCAGAGCAGCTCGAAGAAGCTGTTTACTGGCGGGTTTCCATTCCCTCTGCAGAGCAGCGACTGTTGTGTGGCCAGGGCCAACCTCGGCGCTCTCCGGCAGATGAAAGGGGAGGGCAGGGCTGCCCACGACCCGGCACCGGCCGGATGAAAGCCCCGCGCAGATGTGCCGGAGCATCCTCAGCCAGGGCGTGAGCTCTGTCTGCCAGGAAGGGAAGCCGGCCACTCGTTTCAGGCATCAGGAAGTTACGTTAGAGATGGAAAACGTGAGGATTACCTAACAGGTGCTCACTGGGGAAGCATTATACAATTGAAATTTCAGAACACAAAGAGGTGCCTTTCCTCTCTCAGCACTTACATTTCACCTTATTCCTCAAGACAGGAAATTCGTGCAAAATTTCCTACTTGAAACACAACAGTTAAGGAACAGCACCGATTCTGTTTGCTCTTCTTGTGCTGACATAGAGGTCGAGGAGGTGTCACAATACGACCCAACTCACTGGATGGCGTGACTTCCATGAGTATAAGCACCATAGAATGCCAGAAGTGGCTGTAAGGTATTAGCAACGCTGAGGTGGGAAATCCAGGGTTCATGAGTTAAGTGGCTGTATTAAAAATTTTATTTGAGGTTCACTTGTATGGAAGAACATGCAGCCTTGAAAGGAGATCCAGTCCATCCGATGAGACTGGTTTGCACATCACTGCTACTGCCACTGGAGCTACACTGCTGTACACCAGTGGAGAACCTGACACTTAGAGATGTGGCTGAAGAAATGGATATGTGACTGGCTGTTGCAAGAGATGCATATTCAGCATTTCTGATCAGAAAAGAGCAGATTTTTTCTTACCCGCCAGCCTGAAAAGAATTAAGTGACTTTTGCAAAATGCTCACCAAGAAGCCTGAAGACAGAAATCCAGCCCAAGAGAAAATTAGTTGAGGATAATCACAACCAGGTAAAGGGAAACGATAGTAAAAGAAGGTATATCTCACCACCGTTCACTTCTTTCTAATGGGAGAGGAAGTGCTGCACACTCAGGTACCAGAGGCGTTTCTTCACTTCTGAAGCAGCAAAAGGATAGTTTTAACATTCTCTGACACTAATTAAAAATGTATTAGAGGCTGAAAGCAACATTAGCTGTTGGCGCTGAGAAATTTTGTCTGCCACAAACTTAATTGTAATAAAAACTGAAGCACTGAAATAAGTGTTAGAACATTTAAAAATCATAAAACATTCTGTGTTTCCACTTTTCTTCTGCAATAGATTAAAAGCATGACAAATTTCACCCAAAGACACAAACATTAAGAAATCATTTGGCAAATGACATTTTTTTTTTTTCAAGCCTGGCTTCTCTAGCCTGGGGAGAGCTTTGAAAAGGTCATGGAAATGTGTCCCATGAACGGCCTCTCTTGAAGCCCGAGGGGGTCAATCTGTGGATCTGGGACACCACGATGCCGGCCCAAGGAGGACACGATGCCAGCTGGTCGCGAACTTGCCTATTAGGCTTTTTGCCAGGTGAACTGCACCCCCTCCTCTCCATCGCCATGTGCACAGACGTCTTTGCTCAAGGAGGCATCTGTGCACGTGTTTAAATCTCATTTCAAAGGAGTGTAAGTTCTTTCCTAGAGACACAGTCCTGAACAGGGACCAGAAGCGGTGACATACGCTGCTGCGCTGTCTTGGGTAGAGACATGAGCACACCGTGTGCCCCAGGAAGCCTGATATTACCGACGCGTCTGGAGCCTCAGGCTCTTGTGCTTTGGGGATGGACAGACTCTGCCCAGCAGGTCAGAAGGAGGAGGCAGGTTTGCATGCTGCCCTCTCAGCGTACAACCCGTAGATCACAGCATCAGCCTTGGCAAGTTCCCCTTCAGCAAGAGAAACTGGGATATGCAGAGCAGAAGAGAACCAAAATGTTCAAGCCTCACATTTGGCAGGCTATGTACACATAGCAGAGCTCATCTTTAGGCAACTGATTTTATAAAAACCCATCATGTCTGTGTGTGCAGCAATTTCCCCGAGAAGCAGAGGTCCCTCTGTGTCACAGGGATCTGTGCAACTCCTGCACCTTTGTGCCTTTAAATCGTTTCTCTCTCACAAGAAAGTAGGGGATGCGGTGATATACATATTTTTATCTTTACTTCTTACAGGTGCCAAACTGAGGACCCAAGAGAGAAGTATCTCATACAAGATCAAGCAGGAAGCCTACCGCAGTGTAAGAAATCAAATACCCCACCCTAAGCCATTGCACACTGCCCCTTTCTTGTTGCTGACTCTTTGTTGTTGATGCCAGATGTTAAAATACTGCTGTGCTTCTGCCCTATTCAGAGCTGGTATTCCTCAGTTCGAGTCCTAAAGACATGTGGAGTTCTCTGTGTTAAATGATTTTTTTATAAACAAATTATTTAGAAAAAATATTGTGTGTCCAGACACTAGGAAGATTATATGCCCATAAGGAGCAAGAATGGCCATTTCAAAGAAGCATTTGCGTAACTTCTTATCATCCATAAAACCACACATTCTCCATGAGATGAGGGTGGAATTGTAGTCCCCTTGCGAGTGACAAGTGTGGCCTTCCCATGACATGGAAACATGGTTCCATGTTCCCTAAAAACCATCTGTTTCTCCATTTATGGCTAAATATGAGCTAAAAAAAATGTTGCAACAAGCTATTTGCACCCCTGCAGACCATGCTGTGCTCTGCCACATGCCCTGGGAGGACAACCTCTGCATAGACAAGGCTGGGAGCCGGTGGGGTGGCACCAGGGCTGCCAGCTGTGGTCACCAGGCAATGCAGCAAGGTGGAAAGGCCTTCCCGTAACCCCCAAGGTCGGGGGCTCTTCCCCATTCCCCCCAGGAAGGAGCTGTAAGTCTGAGCTTGTCACACTGTCCATAACCCACTGAAACCTCCTCTCCAGCAGACAGGCCACCAGGGTGGTCCAGTCCTGTCCGGACGAGATTTTGTACTCTCATTGCTTAGGAGGACCTCCCCTGATGCCTACACAGAAGAAAATAAGCAAAACCAATGAATTTTCATCTGGGCAAAAAACTCCTGGCCCACTCTGCAGGCAGAAGGGAAGTTTTACAGTCCCGTGAGACACTGCAGAAAACAGGTAACACCTTTCAGGTCCAAAGATGCCTTTTATTTTCTGGTTAAGCAAGATGGAATCAACTGTCCGTGCAAATAAGGACCTAAATGACAACTGAGAGAAAGCTAGTTTCATACCCATTCACACTACAGAAAGGATTTAAGTTCAGCCTAGGTCTTCTTCTGGGTCTCTTACAGCGCTGTTTTCCACTCAGGGAGAACAAATAAGGCTTTGCTCATGTAAGAGGAATCGTGGCCGTGTCTCTTCTTGAGTGACTTTGCCACAAATTAGCCAGAGTGAGAGAGCTGAAGCTTGTGATAGAAATAGCTCTCATGATGAACAAGTGCCCCAGGGACGTAGGAATGTGATTTTATTAACTTTCTGTCAATGTTTGGTGCAGGATAAATGGCTATTTAAGAGCATTAGCCATGCATTCACTCAAAACAGACATTTCTGGACCTCTCCCTACTCAGTCTTCTCTCCAACTGCTGAACTCACTTTGAAATGGTGAAGGAATGAGCAGTTGGAAGTGCTTTAAAGGGATGCATGTGGAGGCAACACACACAAAACCTGTCAAAGGCTGCATTTCAGCTCCTTTTGCAGAGTGTGCAGCAGCCGATGCTTAGACCAGGAAAAGGAACAGCAGCTGGAGAAAGGAGGGACTGTGAAATGTCCCGGCAATGAGCAGGTATTGGCTTGACATCTCAAAAGGTTTGTTTTGAAAAGGAAGTGAGCGTCTTCCTCGGACCGGCTGCTCCTGTGACGGCAGGAGCTTTGTTTGTACACCAGGGACGCAGCATCCCACGAACAGGAGAGCAGATTTTGGCACAGCTCGCACAGAGCCGGCTCCCACCCGCAGTAATGGCAGCCAGGTGTGATGGAAAGAAATGGTTTTAACAGAAGAGGCTCAGCACTGCTGGGTTAGAGCAGCGTTGAACCTCGCTGAGGCTCTTTCTGTAATACCAGTAGTCTGGGAGAACCCACTCATTTGTTAATCGTTTAATTGATCTGTTTCCTGGCTGAAGATAAACCAAACAGGGACCTGAGCCCCACCTGGGGCTTTGGGTGCTGCAGTCGGATATGTTCGTCATGGCTGATTTACAGCTGACCTCAATGCTTAGGATTGTCACCTTAAGGACTGTGATACCAGGCTGCCAAATTTACATTTAATTAATGATGAATGCTCCGCCCTTCTGGCCAGCCAAGAGGACGTGATAGTGCCCCAGGGGCAAGGGTGAAATATCTCCTTGCAGCATCTTTTAGAGCAGGATCTGGAAGACAACGTTGGAGCACCTTGTGGCCTCCCATCCCACAGACAGCTGTGTCAGGAGAAGGTCTTTTCTTTGCACTGACTCCATATCCACATCTCGCAACAGCAGGGGTTTGTTTTCCTAGATGTTCATCTAGCAAATCCATCTTTGCTAAGTTTCCAGGGTGACCAGCAGACAACAAGGCAGATCTCTGGTTCCTGATGCTGGAACACAGAAGAAATATGGGAATATGCTGTGGCTAGCCACACAATCTTTTAGGATCCCTTCAAAGATTGCCAAAAAGCAAAACAGAAATGCAGGTTCCTGAGCCCGCCGTGATGGGAGCACTGGGACTGTGGGGAGAAGGCGATCTATGGAAGGTCTCATCTCTCCCCACACCAGGACCACAGTGCAAAGGGACTGTAATCACACTCCCTCCTGCCCTGGTAAATCACCTTTTTTTTTTTTTTTTTTAAATACTTTTCTGAAGGTTCACACCCCATCATCTGTTTATTTTTAGTGTCTAACATTTTCTGAACTTATATGTCATCTCAGCTGTATTCCCAGAGCTCAATTCATTCTGATCCCATAACCATTCTTTTATGCTTAAAGCATATATTTTGAATTAGCTGAATTAGGTTTTGCTCTGTTGTCACTGACTGTCAGTCATGATGACTTTGTAGGTTCAAGAGATGGGTTCATAGTAAGCTGATATATGAAGCATGAATTAGACTTTTAATAGACAAAAATAATGCTAGGAAGATGAGACATAAATTACTTTAGACATGCAACCATAATTATTACATGCATTTGATTTCTGTATACATATATAGGGATTTTTAGGAGGCTGGTTGCTATGGTAACTTCTTTACTGCATGGTCCATATGTTGTTTCTTTTTCCTTAATGGAAAATTACACCCATGGACACGGATGGCATTTGTAAATCTCGTAGAAAAGCAACAATTTTCCTTTTCTTCCTAAATGTCATCAGCTGCGAAATGGATGCCTTTGAAGTTCGATTCTCCCCCTTGTCAGCTCACCAGGCACGAGATGTGCGCTGCATCCAAGCCTTCCCTTTTCTGCCTTGAAGTCTTTGCCTTGCCTTGCAGGAGCCCACCTCACCTCACCGCCCCAGCCCCCAGCGGCTGCCTGAACGGCTGCCTGGCGGTATTTTCGTCCTTTCCCAGCACCTCTGAGAGCTTTGATTAGCCGATAGTAACACCAACGAGCTGAATCCTGATGTGGTAGAATACGGACAACAGTAAATGTCCCAGCCTTTTCATGGGATAAGGTTCTGGGTCAGAAAATGTTAAATGCTAAAAAATAGCTGCTTCAGGTGGCAGTTGAAAGTACAGGGAAGTTAGCAGGGGAGAAGAGCTTGGATCACCATCCTGGTGTGAGCTCAGTTCTTGAGATTTGAATGCATTTTTCTTTTCTGTTCTTAAATTAAACTACATGAGTAAATGGGTTGTTTCTTGCTCTTGCTGGAAGAAAAAGTTTTGCTTTTGGAGGCTGCAAAAGGACTTTAATGAATACATGTCAACAGTGGAACAGTATCAGAGAAACATTAGTGGTTTCAACCGTGCTTTCACCTGGAGGTTTCATCTCTCCTTTGGGACCAAGGCTTCTGCAAGAGGAGAGGCACCCAGAAAAGAAGATAACGAAGGGGACTAAGTGATGCCCTCAAATGGCACCAGTGTGGCTGCCCCACCAGGGCTACCTTAAATGATGAGCACCAGGACTGCGCACCACCTGGGCTCTGGGGGCTGCTGAATCTGTCCCCAGTGAAAGCAATGATTTATAGCATCGCTAGCGCCTGAAGCCAGGCTGCATGCCCAGCCCTGCTCCAACCCACAGCAGGGCGGAGGAGCTGTGGTGAGCTCCTGACTGTGAACTGCTCCTGGACCATCCCCATCCTGTGTTTTGCCAAAGCAAGTGACATGTGTTGCTGGCTCAGCTGCTTGCATGTTGTGGTTCATGGCTCCTTGGAGCACGCAGACTGGCTGCAGCTCCAGGATGGTGGTCACATCGTCATTGATATTGAAGGTCCAATTTTCCCACATGCTGCCTGAATAAGGGTGAAAAGAATATAGTATTTCTGAATGTCGGAAGATAACTGGTTCTAAAAATTTATGTGGAGCAGAATTACACTCTTCCAGGTAGTTCAGTATGTCATTATGGTACAAAAACATATTAATTTTGGGGTACATTAAACATAGCATACCCAGACGGTCAAAAGAGGTGATTCTCCCAGTATATTTAGCATTGCACAACCTCACCTTGAATATTGTGTACAGTTGTGGGCCCCACAATATGGATGTTAAGACACTTGAAAGCATCCAGAGGAGGGCAACAAAGCTGGTAAAAGGGCTGGAAGGCATGTCCTGTGAGGAGAGGCTGAGGACAGTTGGGTTGTCTGGTCTGGTCCCTTCCAACTGAACTCTATTCTATTCTATTCTATTCTATTCTATTCTATTCTATTCTATTCTATTCTATTCTATTCTATTCTATTCTATTCTATTCTAAAAGTTGGAAAGCAGAATAAGCTCAGCTCCAGGTGCATGCACAGCTGGGAACACAGCATGCCTTTAGCTGCTGCACTGTGCTCTCAGGGTGGACAGGGCAGCAAATCAAAGCCATTCATAGGCACACTGGTACTTTTTGATGTGGTGCTTTTTGTTGGCTTTGCACCTTCAGACAGTTCTTTTAAGGTAGCGGCATTTCTCTATCCATCTACGGGGGTCGGAGAAAAAAAAATAAAATAAAAAAAAAAAGCAAACCCAGCTACCTGCACTGTTGCAAACATTTGCTTTTCCTGGTCTGTTTTTGAAGTTTAAGCCAAGGGACTAGAAATCCACAATGGAAAACTCCAGCTGGTGAGCAGTTCCCTGAGCTGAGACTCTTGCTTACTGCTGCCCTTCAGCATGACCATGCTCGTACCCTGCCTCAGCATTTCGGTGCTGCCATTGCCTAAGCATCCATGCACATCTGTAAAGTATGGATTTCAGTGAGGCTGGGTCAGGGGTGGATTTAACTCTGTATCTGAAGTTTACCAAAAACTCAGAGACATTTAAATGTATTTTTAACCTTATTTTTTTCCAGGAATTCTTATTAATGGCTGCAGCTTGGAAGCTACTGCCTTTGTATATCTGAAGAGACTGTGAATGTTGGCTTTTCAGAAACCTTTCTCGAAGCCTTCCACAGCTGCACTTCTGTTTTACATTTGAAAGGTTTGACACCTTAGCAGTATAAAGTTATAGGTTTTATCCCTAAAACTTCCCAAATGCAGTTTCCATTATTAACACAATTGTGACAGCTATAGTTTGTTTATGTTGCTTCACCTGGGGCACATAAACTTAAAGGACTGAAAATACCTCCATGCAATAAAAGAATTTTATATAATTGCTACCTCTTGCTGTAAGGGACAGCTGGCCTTTGAAAGTTGGGAACTCATTTACGTCATTGAAATAAAATGTAAGCCTGTGCTTTAAATGACTGTAATTTATGTTTCTGAAGCTCAAAACAAAAATATGGCTGTCCAAAGGGCAAATACCTTTCCAAACATGCTAACACACAATTCAGCTGGAGGACCGTGTGTGTCCACAGCTCCTTGATAGGAGGCTATCAGTGGCTGGCCAGCATCACTGTGTTTTCTTTTGATACTTATTCTCTTATTATCTCTTGTTTGTTATTACCAATGTTAGAATTCCTATGTATGGTTTCCTAATTCAGCAGTTTTTTTTTAATGTTTCCTAACCTGCTGTGCCTCATCTCTGTGCCACCACTGGGGACGAGTCCCAAAGCTGCCACCCATCGTCAGCGGGGGCTCGGACTGCTCCAGCCCACCAGGTCGATGTGGCAGTGGGTATGTAAGTTAACTATCTCTCATCACTGAGAATAGTTAATTTCTTGTGGCTGCCTGAAAACCAGCGTCCTCTGAGAAGAATAGCCAGAAATCACCCTGCAGATCTTGCGCAGAGCATTTTCTTGTCACTGTCTCTAAGCATTTGTCTGAACACCATTTATATGCTTTGGGTTCAGGGCCCAGTTCCAAACAGCTGTTGCTTGTTTAGCTTTTTTTTTTGCCTTTTTTTTATTATTATTATTATTTTTTAATTTATAACACTGAAAATCCCTCTGGAATGGGCTGACACCAAAAATATTTGTTCTAGTCTTGGATGAAGGCACCCACCCATGGTTCAAGCTTTTATGATTTGCAAATTCACCAACACTTATTATGGCATTGCAAAACAACAGCGACAAAAAGAAACTCAACCACAGCTCCCTCAGAGCAAATTCCAGGCTCGGAGCACTGCTGCAAGCTTGCAAGCCCGTCATCACAGGGGAGCCTGCATCTATCCAGAAGGTGTATTTCCAAATCTTAATTCCAGTGTGATCATGGTCTGCCTTGGCTCCCTCCAGCAGTAAGCGATTTTGTCACTTACTTTTAATTTGGGTTCAGATGTATCTGTGATTTAAGAATAATTAATCTCCTTTTCATAATACTCATGAGTTTGGTTTTGCTGCCCTGCATGGCTCATTGGAGAAAAGCAATGGCAGATTTTCTTAGTCCTGGATCATATAAGTGTGAATATTGAAATCGGGTTTCTGGATCAAGAAGGCTGTGAAAAATGAATTCAAATTTCACTTGAGCATTGTGTGGGTGAACTCAATTTTTTTCCCTTAGCCACATCTTCAGGCAAATTTAATTACATGAAAATTGAGCACAACTTTGGGCAAAGCCCATCCAGCTAAAATGATGCTGGGTATTCTGGTCCTGCTGCACCTGCTCGTGTTGTGACAATGACCAGGGAGATGTTGGCACACATGTGGATCATGGGGCAGGAGGGTATGCTGGTCCTGCCATGATCTCCCAGCAGTTTGCATGCTGACCCTTGCTTAAGGATTAATTTTCCTTCAGAATCATACTGGAAGTATTAAGCAGGGAATTTGGGAAAAACACAGAAGTGGCTTTAGCAAATGTATTCGGAGTCCTGCTCCCGAGCGAGGAGGGGAGCCTGAAAGCCAGCCCAGTCTATCCCTCCCTGTGCAGCCCCCAGCCCCCAGGAGGTGCCGTCAGGGCCTGGGAATGTGCTTCCTGCGCACGCTGCATCCTCCGCCTGCACTCGCCTGGCTATGCCGGCTCTCCAGGAGGCACGGGGTGGAGCGGGGTACTTGCAGAAGGGCCAGCACCAGAGGGCAAGACCTTCCTTTCACCCTGTTTTTGGAGGATCTGAGCTGCTTGCAGGCACTGCTGCAGTAAATAGTGAGTAGGGGCTGGGCATCTGTGTTACTAAACCACAGCGTGAGATGATCCCAGAAGCACCGAGGGCAGTTGTGGACCTGTTGTCCAGCTCCATTACCAAGTTTGACAGAGACAAAAGAGTCGAAGCGTCAAGTGAAAGCAAAGCTACAGAACTGCTGCACCCACGAATCATTCCATTCTTTACTGATGTTCAGAACTGGTTGGAGATGCCAAGTGAAGAAAATATTCCCTAAAATACATGGAATGGCTAACTGGGCCACCATCACGAACCCCAGGCTGCCACCATGAGTACATGGAAGTGGCGGTGGGGCTGGATGCCCAAAAAGCATTTCCCTTTCTTCTTCCCCTTTCAAGGCCACAGGATGTGACAGAAGTTTAACATGTTTCCAAGGATGCTGTAGCGAGGAGGCTTGCTGCAGGAGGGGCTCTTCCCTTCGTGGGAATTAACTGGCAGCAGGGATGCCGTGTTTAGGCACTGCTCTCAGGGTCCGGTCCTACCCCTGTGTACTCGTACCTTTCCTTCTCTACCTGCTCAGAAACAGGTGCAGATGCTGAGAATTTAAAGCTGAGTCCTTATGATCTATCGTGGCTGAAATGTCTATAAACACCTTGAGCCTCTCTAGAGGTCTCTGTGCTTGCCAAACTCTGCAGCTTACTAGCATGTCTCATTATATGTTGTGCTTTCTGTAAAGCCCCCCTCCCGGAGCCTGTGATTATGTGAGAACTGCAGGAAAAGTCAGTTTAAAGACCTCAGTACATCCTCAATGCTGAAACATAAAAAGTAGATGAAGAAACTCTAATTTAATTTAAAAGTTGAAGACCTTTAATAATATTTAAGATAACCTCAAGATCTGGAGCCTGCCTGTGACTTTTTTTTTCCTGCATTGGCAGTTATCAATATTGAGATATTATCAGAAAAGGATTGTTTCCTTATTTTTTATATTAGTAAGCCAAGACCACATCTTGCTCAGCTGAAATCTGCTGAACATTAGTCATCAGATTCTGTGTTTTATGGCTGAAAGAAATCTGATTAGAAAATATCAAAAAAATTTATTAAAACTAGCAGCATGACTGGCCACATTTTTCCATCTAGGCTGAGGAATGTTCCTCTAACACATAGGTACCGTATCCAGGTTTGTCTACATCATAGTTGTCACTGGGATCAGGAATTTTGAAGCAAATATCCCAGTTTTCTCCACTTGCAGCAATTTGGCTTGTGCCATGGAGTAGTGCCATGGCACTTGAACTGGATGGCTTTTGGAGGACACTGGACCAGGTGAGGTGCTCCAGCTCACCTAAATGCTTAGGCCACTAATCGTCACTAAGTACTGGGGCTGACACCCCCTGAAAACATGTAGCACGGACAGATACAGAGGTAGTCAATAACCATGCTCTGCCCACAGATATGCTCACCCCGCTATAAAAAGCCCCCAGCTCATGGTGAGCCAGTTCTCCGTTC
Organism: Anseranas semipalmata; assembly: GCA_013399115.1. Lineage (NCBI taxonomy): Eukaryota > Metazoa > Chordata > Aves > Anseriformes > Anseranatidae > Anseranas > Anseranas semipalmata. The sequence goes on from VXAA01006376.1 coordinate 641,156, forward strand.
TGAAGTAAGGTTATTCCTATCAATACTAAACAAGAAGAGACACTTTTTTTTTTTTTTTTTTAGGGACTTTTGACCATTTATCTTCCCATCGCCTCTTTCCTCCCTACAGGTATATACTTTGTGCAGTCACTTTTCTCCTGGGAAAGAACATGATATCATGGCAGACAGGAATGCTGACCCACTTGTCTTCTGCTGCAAGCATCCATCAAGCCCAGCCTCTGAGTCCCCTGGAGTCTTAATTTTCCTCTTGACAGCAAAGACAAATGACTCCCCCAGGGCTGTTTGCTCATGTCTACCCAAAGTTTCCATGACGTTCCTTGAAGATGACCCGTTTTTTAAACACACATGGAAGTTTATTTCTGCTGCCACCTATCAGCATGAAGGCAGAGTCAGGTTTGTTTTAAGAAAACTTTACAGCGCCAATCCCCAACACATCCTCCTTCACTTCTCACTGCTGTAGGCTTCTTACAGTTCCTAGATGTTGCCAGCTGTAACAGTTTCCCCCCTTTGGGGAGAAAAAAGCACCAGACTGTGCTTTACTCCCTGGGGCTAGAAGGTGATGTCCTGACACTGCAATGAGTACCTAGATGGTTAATCTCCCTCCCATTAATTACTTTTAGGTTTTTAATAGATTTTAATTTGTGAAGATATTTCTGGAATCAAAAGTACCTGTCTCAAAAGCAACTTCTTTTCCAGTAATGTCACCTGCGAGCAGAGGGAAGCAACGGCCACACTCCTGCCAGACTCTCATCTGCTCACAGGCACTCTATCCCCTGCAAAACAGTGCCTTAAAGCTACTTCTCCTTCTCTGTGGCCCCACTGAATGCACTTGAACTCTGAGTGTAGTGAGCTTGCTGCAGACTTGGGAAGGCAGGCAGAAAACACAAGGAAATATCTGGTTTTGTTATTAAAATCTGCACTAAGGAGAATCCAGAGAAATAGGGATAAAGCAACTTCAATTCCACAGTTTTCTAATTCCAGAGAACTTGTCTTTGTAACAGCAATACATCTTTTTAGTACAGCCCTTGGCAAAAAGTGCTTCCCTTTATTTCCTTCCTCACGGAAACTAAAAAACCACCGTGTAGCATCATACACAGAGTAGCCTGGTCATATACTGGGAAACACCACATGCTCTCATTTGTGCTGCCAGCCCTGGCTGTAATTAAACCCCCATAAAAATGAAGAGACTTTCTGGCCAGATTCATCCTGGTGTTGAAAGAGGGAAGAAAGCGGCTGCCACTTTCCAGTTTCCCTTGGCGCGAGGATTTTCCGATCAGCGAGGCCATCCCAAGGATGGGAAGGTCAGCGCTGGACCAGCTGCATGCTGGCTGTGCTCGGCGAGTCCCTCCTGGCACCCGCGTTTCCACACACTGCAGAGCAGCCCCGAGGTTGCACAAGTAAAAGTCTCTTTGGTCTCTGGAATGAGCTCCTTTTTCACATGAAATCTGTGCGATCCAGGCACGCCGCAATACAAACCCTTCTTGGCTATTCGGTGCTATAATCACATACTGCATAGCTCTGAGTTACTGCGTGTATGGAAAAGGCCTCTCAAACCCACTGCTTTGTCCTTTTACCGCTGGTGTATGTGGCTGCATAATGTATATTGGATAATTTAAACAATCCACATGCCATAACGTGCTCCCAAATGTTTAGTTGAGTGTCCCCAAATTTGTTTTGCTTGTTTATCCTTCCATTTGTTTGGAACATAAGCGTTCTTTGACTTTGCCCTGTGCCTTTCAGCATTATTTTATGGAAATTCCAATTTCCTGCCCTGAAAGAAACCTTGATGATAATGAGAGGCTTGAAGCTTTTCAAACAAAAAGGCAGTTTGAGTCAATTCTGCATTTTGCTTTTAATCAAAACTAGTTGTGTGCATTTGCACCACAATGCTCCATATGGGCTTGGTTGCTGGCATTCAGGGAAGTGCAGGGGCAACTGAAAAAGCGCCCCATTTTTCAAAGATTTAAGGATGACCTTGCAAAAGTGTCATTTGTCAAATATCAAATTTTCCAGAATCACTGGAAAAAATCCCTGGAAACACACTGTGGAATTGCAGAGCCAAATTCTTGCATGACCAGAGCAGCACCACAGCACTTACCTGTATGGAGAGAGTGGGAAATAGGAAACAGGGAGATTTTAATGGACCCTGAAAGATTTTTTCATGATGCTTTATCTGGATTTTGTTCTTCCGCTTTAGCTGTGACTCATTTTTCAGGCATACTATTTCAACTCAATTTATATTGAGTCTACAATAAATAAGAATGAAAACAACCTACGGTCCATTAATCTGGACACCTATTTGCAATTCTAAAGTGTCTAAAACACTTGGAAACAGCCTTGAAACTTTTACTGGTCCCCAGTTTGGGCCTGATCTGGCAGAACCCCCTTCATGCTAATTCCAGTCAAGTCACACCCAGGAGGGGGTATCCATGTACGTGCAGTTTTAGGACCAGGTCCCTGTTTTTGAGCACATTAATAGCACCCAGAAGGGCCGCAGCATGCAGACTTTGCAGGTCTGTTCTGCAGAGCATGAACAATTAGGAGAAATGGGGACGGCGAGTCACACAGCATCCCTGGACGTGCTGTTGTGAGTGGCTGTACAAGTTCTGCTCAGAAAGGATTTATTTCCACTCATTTTGGTCTTGTGGCTGTGAGAGGCTTGCAAAACCTTTCACCTTCTTTCCCTGGAGTCATATATATTTTATGAGAAATTTAAGAATTACCTCTTATTAAAATGTGGATAATGTAATTACCAATAAAAAGCAGATGTTATGGCATGACTAATGCTTAAAAATGTGTATGTAGCAAGCACAACATACCAGCACATCCAGGCTTTTCAGTAAGATAATAAAAGTTGTCTTTGTTGCAACGAACTGGCCAAGTCACAGAGGTCTGAAGTTGGAGGGAAATCGTTATGGAAAATGCTGAAAGGCTCCACAAAAGGGCAGCTTTGCTCCCACCGGTCTCAGGAGCAAAATGTGCCTCAAGAAAGTAAAAATGCAAGGGAAAACGACCCTGTTCACCTTGATCACTTCAGGAGGTATCTGAAAAGGTGTGCTGCTACAAGCACCATTGCTCGCCGTGCTGAGAGCATCCTTCCCCTAAAAGCTGTAATGAGCTGTAATTAGTGAACTCCCCGACACCTCAGGCACCTCTCAGGGGGTCTATAACCCACCTGCAGCAGCCAAGGTCATTCCCTTGGATCTGTCCCAAGGATTTTGGCAAGGCAGATCTGGAGCGATCCGCCTAGGCTGACTTTTGAAACCGGAATGCTCAAACATCATGTAAGTTGAGTTGTGCAGCAAACTCCTCCAGCAGTCCTGGGGTTCACAAACTTCATCCGTGCTCACAGATTCCTCTCCCTTCCTTCCTGGCAAGTTCACAAAGGAGCATTCCCAACTTGGAGAGAAGGTCTGTTTGCATCAGTTTGGGGGTGTAGGGAGGATCCGTGCCTCGTATGGGGGGAGGTAGGGGAGGGAANAGCCAGGGGCCAGTGCTCACCCCTGCCTTCTCCTACCCTCACATCCCAGGCCCTTGAGTCCTTCTGTGGCCCAGACCTCTGCCTTACCCACAGCCTGGTGACCTGGGGCACACTGGAGGCAGCAGAAACTTCTGCACCACCTTTTCCTTAAGACCTTCCCATGCTCAATCATTCTTTCTTAATTTCCTCTGTGCATAGGTGCCATATTTCGATTACAAGTAAATAAATCCTCAGATTCTTCTCGGCACGGCAGTAGTGCCAGCCCACTGGAGAAACCTGCCAGGCTGGAGGGACAAGCGTGTCCTCCAGCCATGCCGTGCACGGGCGTGCGCTGCAGCTGATGCAAGAGCTGCGACAGGAGCTGAGGGACCGCTCCTTTCCCCTTTGGTGATTTTTTACGTTTGCTTGTATCAGCATTAGGTCTGTCATTTTGTGACATGAAACTAAGACATGCATAAGCATCCCAGACAGTAATTAGTTCTGGCAAAATTTTTGTGGTGATGAATTTCAATGAAGCTGGGTTTTTCGGTGCCTGAACACTTCATTAGCTGCTGGTATATCATCCTGATGCAGTTGAGAAATCACATTATAATAAACCACATTTTACTGCAGGCAGCAACAAGGATAATAAATGGGATGAATAATAATACAGTCCATTCAAAATCATTCTTGTGCTTTAGAGCTCTGGAATTTTGGTAAATAGATCAAACACTCTACGGGAATGAATCTTCTTCTGAATTTCTCAGTTACTCAGGTATTTATGAGCATTTTTAATGTATTGTCAGAGAAAGTGCTCCACTCTATTATACTTGCCAGTTAAACACTGAAAAACATACACGCTGATACAGTAATAAGAAAAATCGTCTGTCATTTAGCAAAAAATATTTTAAAACTTAATGGGGAAAAAAAGATGACTTTCAATGTGAAGTATCAGGAAGTCTATGTCTGTTTCTATATTTACAGCGTATATTCTCTTTTTTAAGTATGGAAATATATGGCCTTTGAAAGTGCCTTGAAAGGCACAGTTGAGGCATTCCCCTGCTTCATTCTACGTTTATAAACCAAAGAGAGCAGCGTTATTCTGTCATAGCAAAATTAAATTTATACTTATCACTGTCTTTGAAGTGATTAGTATGAAAATGAAACAATGCGTGAATCTGATGCTATTTCTGTTGTAATTTGTCCTTCTGAATGAGTCACTTTGGCTGCTGGTTGCTGGCTGGAAGTCCATCAAACAGGCTGTGTGGTGCTCGTGAAGAAGTGGAGGACAGGCCACGTGGCCTGGGGTGATGCCACGTGCTGCCTCTGGGCTCTTCCCAGGGGATTTTCATGTTCAGTGAGATTTTGATGATGTGAGAACTGCAAAGTGTAAGCAATAATTAAAGAGGTATTTCTGGCATCCTTTAAGTGTAGAATTAACATGAAAACAAATTAACTTCTGCATGCACGCAATGTTGCCTTAATGCTGTGCCAGTTTGTTATTGCTGCACTGTGTTACAGGGTTCATCCTGGTGCGATCTTCTCTGTGCGAGTGGTGCTGTGCGCTCTTCTTGTGCTGCCTTTGCATCACACCAGAGCCTGATGCCTCCAGTCACTGAAAGGAGGGAGAGGACAACTTATGTATCCAGGGGGAATTGAAAACAAAAGAAATCCGTTTTCTGAAATCTCTTAGAAAATGGGAATTCTCCCTGGATAAAGTCCATACATGTATTTTCATAAGAAAAATTTCCTCCCAGATCAGATGTATTTCTGTGGTCTTTGCTGATGAACTTACCCTGACTCACCATTCCTGGAACCTGGAAAAAGATGCTCTTTTCATTTTTGAGTGAAAGTGTGGAGAAAGCTCAGAAATGTGAAGGGGCGGGAACCCCTCATCAACCTCATCCACCCCTAGCCAACAAAGAACTGACGAGTTTCACCAAGAGATTTAATCCTTGTGTCTGGACTGTCATCATTACCGGTAGATTACAATGTACTGTTAGTTGGGAGGTTTCAAGTGGAATTTTTTCCTCATTTTTCTCCTTCGGGATATCATCTTAGCCATGAAAAACCATTCTGGGAACTAGGACTGCTCGTCTAAGAATCAGAACAGCAAGCAGTGGAAAAGGTAAAAGAGTTTTACAGAGCAAATGATGTCTTGTAATGGTGTGCTGACTGGTAAAATTTGAAGTCCTGTAGAATACCTCCTGCCCCTTCTTTCTAGTTATATGTAATAAAAAAAAAAAAAAAAAAAAAGGAGAAGAACTGACTTGTTTCTAAAAGGAAGGATTTCTATGCATGATGGAAATAATACAGCCACAAATCCAAAAAGAGATCATTTATTAGGGGTTATCTCAGTAGTTTGTTTTCTCTCTGACAGAGATAAAAGCAACTGATGCTTCTTTAGAAGGAAGCCTGCCCACCTGTGAGCACCTCAGTAAGCCCAGGATACCCACAAAAATGTACCAGCATGGAGAAAAAGGACTGCTCTGCCAGCAGGGAGTGGGGGGAGGTTGTCCCCCACTTTGTGATGCTGCCTTGGAATGCCATCACCGAGGGAACCAAGCAGAGTGGGGTGATACTGTCCCCACAGGCTTTCCCTTCTCCGATGCTTCTTGGATACCAGGTAACCATAAAAATACCCTTTATCTCTCCCTTGGGAACTCTTGGGTTGCAGTTATGTTATCCAGATGTGTAGATTCAGTTCTATTTGAATGAGACATTTGTAAGATATGCTTAAAATACTAAAAAGCTTAGAGACAGATCAGATAAGAAACAAATCTGAAGAAAGTCAATGTGGATGGGGAATTTATAACACCAGAGTAGCAAACAGCTAAGTGCAGACAATTTTTCTAGAAACAAAATATTTGTGTATGTTTATCCATAATGGTAAGATGATTTTTTTCTTTTTTTTTTTTTTCCAATGAAATAGGGTCTTATAATAGTATTGATCTGATAAATAGACCTTTCCATTGACAGAACTGGAGCTGAATTTATACATCAAGCCCAAATTTTTTCAAAGCCTTGAATTGCATATGCCAGTTTGGGTTATATAGGAAATTCAAAAAGAAAATATCTGAGGGAGAAAAGGGCTGTACTGATTTTTTTTTTTTTTTTTAAGGCTCTACCTAAAATTTTAATGTTCTTCCATTTCCAGAATGCTCAAAAGCACTGCTGATCTACCAAGATTTTCAGGAGACTGTAAATCAGACTAAATAGCCTGTGGGAATCCCATTTCTTTGGTTTGGAATCTGTCAAGGAAACTCATGCAATCAGATATAAGTTTAACCTCAAATCAGGTACAAACATTGTCTCTGTAAGCCTTGGTTTTGTACAATGCCAAACAGTAGTCTGTAAAAAATTGGACAGCAGAGGTTGGAGATTGGGTTTTAATTTCTGAAGCCTGCTTATTGCTGCCCTTCATCAGCACAGGGAAAACATGAAACAGCCTGTGTCAACTACTGAAGACTGCTTGAGAATATGGGAAATAACTTGGTATTTAGATTTAATTGAAAACTTTACACGAGAAACTGTTTCAAGACTCAAAAAGAAAGAGCTGAAATATTTTTAAATCATAACTAGATTTTGACACAAGCTTTTTAAGAAAATGCTAATGTTTGCAGTTGTGAGTAGGCTCTTTCTCAAATGTTTTAGCTGAAGACACAATTTTCCATCACAAAATGGCTTTGATGGGAAATTTCTGACCACCTCTCTGTTTATCTCAAGCAGATTGTGGCAGAGAGGTGAGAGCAGGTACAGAAGCTAGAGAAATTTCAGATAATCAACCAAATCCCTACAATCCTCATTCTAGTTTTGCCAGTCCTATAATTGGCCTCGTTATCTCTTTGCAGTGGCCAATGTGCCATGTTCTGGGTGGACAGCGGAACAGGTAAACATTGGTGATGGATTTTGTAGTGACTCTTGATCATCAATAGCCTAATTTTAGCATATTTGATCAAATACAAATATCTTTCAGGAACTTCCAGGACATTTGGAGACAGGGGATGAAACTACCCCCCACCGTCCAGCCCAGCAGTCCTTGGCCATGTCCTGCCAACCAGGGACAGTCTTGAAGACTTGACTACCAAACTCTCACTTTGCAATGAACAGTCAGCCCCAGATTACCTGGTGCTTTGTCTGGAATATCTGCCCTACTACAGAATGTCTCAGGTCTTTATCAGCCCATCTTCCTTCCTTGCCTTGCAGATCAACACAGAAACAGAAGTAAACTTCGATGATGGCAATGTTAATGCTGAGCAGGAGGAATATGTGAATTACTCAGCCATCTCCACAGGACATTTTCCATATTACAGATCTTATGAGAAGAATCTTCTCCAGCCCCTCGTATTTAGCCTAAATGCAGAGGGAGAGAAGCCCGATAATGATTGGAAAGATGAAAGAGAAGGTGGATGTGCAGAGGCTGATGGAGATGTTGAGGAGGTAAATTGCAAGGGAAACCATTCCCAGAGATGGCGCAGAGTGAGGGAATGCTCCATCCTCCATGAGCAGGAGCACCCATCTGGCAGGCCTTGGTGCCTCCCGCTTGTCCTGGGCCTTGCTGGCCTTTCCGCTAGCACTGGCGTCCCAGTCTGGGCAAGGCCTCTCAGCTCCCTCATCCAGTGAGCTGCCTCTTAGGGGTGCTCGTCACTCTCCACAGACTATTTCAAGGTCTAAGTGATTAAATTGGGTTAAATACCTGCAAATGAGGTGAGTTGAAACTCACCATTAATGTTTCTGAAAGGAGAGGGGAAGGAGAAAGAGAGGTCGGCACATCTCACAACATACAGTCTCCTAAGATTAGGCCCTTAAAAATGCAATGATGAATTGTGCTCTGGAAACATGACACAGGGGTACAGATATCTGCAAGAGGAGAGACATGATACAGCCCTGGCAAGACTCCTGTCCCAGCAAACACCTGAAACAACCCCATGTACCCCATACTTCAGCTCTGTGGGGACACTGTTGGCTCTGGATGAGATCTGTCCCATTGCTGTGTCCCCAAAGGCAGCGTGGTGCCCTCTGCCACCCCCTTGCAGCCAAGGGGAAAATCAGTGCAGGACTTCCCAATGTGTCCTGGGAGGTCTCAGCCACTGGGGCAGCCAGCCTACCCTATTCTCACTCAGAAAAATCTTGTGGATATTTATTGGCCAGCGTTCCCACTGAATAGATGGTGTTCACTCCCCCCTTGGAGGACATTTAACTCTAATGATCTTTCCAATGTGTTGTCCCCACTCTTCCATATATTCACAACCTTAGCTCTTGGTCCTGTATGTGTTTCTTTCAGCCCACCCCACCAAGTCCAGAGACAGACAAGAGGGCACTTTCTTCCATGACCATTGCAGAGCCAACCCTCCAGCAGCTCCTAAGAGATAGCATCTCTGAAAACTGCCTGTCAACCACCTCCTTCCCCAGCATGCTGCCAGGCCTGGACCAGCCCTTTTCTTCCAGTGGGTACTTCCCTTACTACAGGACAGAAGGAGAGTTCTGCATTGACCCAGCTCTGTCTGATACGTTTCTCACCAGGATAGAAATTTTGGAGAATGAAGAGGGAGGACAAGAGGCAGAAACAAGTGTTTGGAATTTTGGTGCCAGCTGCTTGGTGTGCTGAGGACAAAGCAGCAAGTTTGTTTTGTCAGCAAAAGACAGAGATTGATTCAGTGCAGACATGAATGAGAAGTTCTTGAAAACTACAACCACATGGACTTCTGCATGAGTATGGAATAAAAATGCTCCTCCCTTTGAACAAAACAGCAAGTGAGAAGCCAGACTGTGTAGCGACAGCAGGAAGCATCAGACAGGGAAACGCCTGACTTGGGGGAATTCAGATAAACTTGCTCTAGAAAACATGCCAAAGGAGGAGGGTGAAGATCAGAACTATGTTTTATTGTGGCTGACCCCAAAGGCTAGAGGCTCCTTTGAGAACTTCTTTCCTCCCAAGAGCAGGGTGTAGAGCTGGGTATGTCTCAGTCAGGCTGAACCCTCCTGGTAGCACATCATTCCCAGTGCTGGGCACAGAGTTCCCTAATCCCCCTGAAGCACCCAGCTCCTGCCACACTGACTGGGACATGACTACACATTCCGTACAACTGCATCAAGACCAAGTGGCAGAGGTGACCATGAAGATGAAGAAGAGCAAATTCCTGTGCTTACAAGGATGAAAGAAAGTAAATCCATTGACAAAGTCATCAAATGATCTGCAAATGGAAAATGTCCTTTTTATTTTTTATTTTTTTTGTCTATACTTTCAGCTTCTCCAATATGGACGACACTTTTGCCAGGGCCAATGGTGACCTGTTGCTCATGGGAACGCCTGACAGCTGTGAAAGAAGTGAAATGACAGTGCCAGTGCAGAAGGGATGTGCAGCCATGGGAAATGGTCAATGGGAAAAAATAAGAATTATTTAAATCTAAGCTGCTTGGAGGAATTAAGCAGAGACATAATTTCCAGTAGGGATTGGGAAATACATTTCCTCTCCCCTCCACTACAATCCTTCCATTGTATTAATGGCATCTGTTAGACAACAGTCATACACAGGAGAAAAAAAGCATTTCTATTTAAAATCTTTGTCAATAAAACTTTTTGAACACATTTCCATTATGTCTGTCTTCATTTCACTTGCACTGTCAGTAATGAAAATGCTCTTGATTACTTTAATATGTGCAGCCATGGGCTTCTATAAAACATCCGTTCTGAGTCTGGAAGACTGGACAGCGGCATCCAGGAGCAACTTGACTTCGGTGAAGCTTCACTGATTTACACCAGATGAGGATCTGTCCAGAAAAGTTCAAATCAGTGTTTTCTTTGCAATTGTGAAATGTTGCAACATACTTTCCTTACTGCCAACTATGTCACCTCTTTGAGACACCACACAAGTTGATGAAACACGTCTTTTTCCCATTCCTGCTATGTGTGTACACACTTTCTCTTCAAAATAGGCATGTTTACTCTAACTATGAACTATTTAGTAAATCTTTGAGTGCTTCTGTAATGATTACATGCTGGTAGCAGTAAACCCAAACACCTCTCTTCAGAGAGCAGTCTGTAGTTAAATGTACCAACGTTACCTATTTTCTCCTAGTGATCCAAGAGGTAAAACACATAGTTTTTGGCTATTTCACATCTCCATAGTTAGACCAGTTTTCCCTGCGGGTAGGTGTGGCACTGAGACCAGGAAGGCTACAGCCTGGTAAGGCACCTGACGATTTGGATAATAATTTCTGCCCACTGCACTTGGGTGTTTTTGACAGGCAGGGAAGCTTTTGGCTGGGTGCTGGGACCCACCAGAGGACAGCAGCTTTGACCCTGCTCTTTCTGCCAAGCACCACTCAGTATAAACCCCTAAGCACCACCCCTAGGCAGCAGCTCACATGTCCCACAGTGGACATGAGCTTGGTGCTGTTTCAGAAAAGCTGGGGTCAGCCAGATTGGTGACAATTCATCCCAATGTCCACACAGCTGCCTGGGCTGGAGATAGAATGCAAGTAGAGCAGCCAGCATGCTTTTCCTACCCACACCCTCTGACCTGGTGGATACTGCAACACAGTCCTGCCACTCGTCCTCTTCAGTCTCTTCTCACCAAATGACAAGAAGAATCAGGCTCTGGTTGAACTGAATCAGGCTGTATGAAATAACTTCTGGTTTTAAGCACAAAGGCTTACGTGTTGGGTACTTTGAAAGGAGGCCATGCAAAATATCGTGGGGTTATCTGAATTCAAGGGATCAGGTAAAGGAGGGAGGGAATTCTGCCTAAAAATTGGGTGTGATTTGTTCTAAGAATAATAAATTCAGCCTTTCTATAAATTCAACATATTAAAATAGTTCACACTATGTAATATCAAATCCACAAATCTGTCTTACTTCCACTACGTAAAAACTAACTTATTTCTATTGGCTGTACTTGATGATTTATGGGAACAACAAACATCTGAAATCAAGGATTTGGGAGATGAGAATATTACAAGCTTTACCCTTCTGGATGAGAAAAGCCTAGCTTTAAGCAAATGCCAGCAAATATATCGTATGTTGCCATCTGGAAATTGGAGCTGAACAAACCTCATGATTTTAATATATTTTCCATACAGCTTTGCTCAGAGGTAAAAAGGAAAGGATGGGAGGCAGCGTTGGAAGTTTCTATGATTCTCTCTAAGGCTTATGATGCTTTATTACTTTTCCACATAGTTAACATCCTGTACACAGACAGCAAATGATTCTTCTCAAACTGCTTGGTGGATCAGATTGCTACCTTTGAGAGGACATCATGTACCTTTGCCCCAAGAGAGGTCCCAGTCAGCTGGAAATAACAAACTGTTGAGTTCAGCTGAGTGTACTGATAATGTATTTCCTTTCATCTCTCTATTTGAAAAATTCATAATTATTGCTCTAAACCCTTAGTACTTCAATATTACTGGTCTTCTGGAGTCTGCATAAACAATCCACAATTACTTTGATGCATGCTGTGTAGTCTTCATTGATCCCATTTAAGCTTTTAATCTCATGAATTCACAAAGTTAATTCATAAAACAAACCAAACAAACCACAGCAAAATATGCCCTTTAATAACAAAAGTGGTGATGACCATAACAGTCTTTGGGGATTTATTGTAACGCAGGTTCTTCTTTCTCAATAGCTGATGTTAGATTTCATTTGGAAAGAGGGAAAAAGGACAGAGTCATGATGTTTGTTGATCTGCATACCCGTAGGGAAAAACCTACTTCAAAGTCAGTAAAAAGCTTCACACAGACATTGCAGGGTGTGGAATTTGCCTCTGAAATCAGCTAAAAGGGACTTTCTCTAGTAAAGCACTTCAGGCCTTAAGATCTTGACGCGGTGTCCTAAAATCTATAAGAAAACTCCCTCAGCCTTAGCCACATTGGTCTCGGGCCTCCAATTTCCCCATCTGGTGCAAAGCATCAGGCTGAAATGTTCTATCGCTATAAACCTGAACCCCAGCAGATGCTGTTTTAGGGAGAAAATTAGCTCACCGACATTTAACTGTGTCAGTGGTGTGTCCTGCCCCAAGGACTGTGATTAGCTAAGCTCTCTTTCGTCTCCAAAACCCCGATTACGTCGACGTATATGATCTAATAACTTCACTTTGAACTCTGTTAGAAACGAAGCTTTTGGCAAACGGCACTTATCAGAGAGGAGCAGAACCCAGCACTAAACAAAGAAGCTTAAACAGGTCCCTTCCCAGCAAAGTGATAGGGAGGAATGGAAGTGATTCATTAACATGAAACAACTTGGCTTCCATTCAGAACCATATTTGCAATGAGTGATGAGAGGATACATTGAAGTGGTAAAGGAATATATACCTCCCATACAGACACCAGCGTCACTGGCAAGCCTGCTAGCCAGGGAAACAGCACAGCGCTCTGGCTGAGACAGTCTGATCCAGTACTTCTTTGTTTTGCCAGTGCAATTTAGGAACCACAGCGAACATTAGAAACTGTGTTTTGCTGAACAGGGATAGGTTTAAAGTAGTGCCCGAGGGCTGTGCTGAGTGCTAATAATCAGCAGGAATAAACAGACATACAAACGGATGGGGAAGGAAGAGATGCAAGCTCCAGTGATCCGAATGGGAGCTGGTGCATCAGGAGAGGAAGCAGCTGCGCTCCAGTCACACCTGGCCCCCGAAGCAGATTTGATTAGTCTGTCCTGACATATATGTACAAGCATATATCTATGTCTGTCTAGATAGACAGATATCCATCTACCTACATAGATCTTATCTCTCTTAATTTTCACTGGAACGAATGTGTGTGAAATCCAAGTGAGGTCTCTGCCCAGAGCAATCGTTCCCTAAGAAGTGAAGGGAAAAGCTGTGCTGGGATGAAGGCACAGGCTGGTCCTGCCTGTAATCCTTTTCTGGATAATGCTACAGGTGGGAACAGATGAGGAGAGAACGAATAAGCCCACTGACCTACGTAATCCCCCATAAATCTACCTGTCCCTACCCCAGCGCTACCAGTTCTCATTAACTCCCCCCAGACTCCCAGGCTGCTTGGGGCACTTTCGCCTTTCCCAGGAATGCGAGCTGATGAGGTTTGCAGGTGTGGATAAGGCAGAAATGCTAGCACCTGACACAAGTTAGGCAGCCTTTATTTTGGCTTCTGCAGCAGCCATTACAGTCTCACACATGGAAAAAAGAGCATGAGCTATGTATTTTAGTTAGCAGTATTTTATCGAGGCCGGTGTCCTTGGGCTGGTTTCTGCTACTGGTGAATTTAAGTGGAGACATGAATTCCCCAGGACAGCCTTACGATAGGATCACCTGATCTGTGGGACTCCTCCAAGCTAATATTTGAAACATATCCATGTTGAGCGGTGCAGGGAATGGCTGTGTTTCTGGTGCTGCTTTTCTGAGTGTGTACATCCAGTGCATGGCGTTCTTGTGCAACTGCTATTGTGCGGAGCACAGCAGCCTGCATGGCAGTTGCCTGCAGTCCAGGGGGAAGCGGTGGCACCTTCTCATGTTATTAACTAAGAAAAAAAGGAATGCAAAGTCTGGGGGGTGGTGTGAAACTGCTTCAGTTGCAATTGGACCAAAGAGCAAGAATGTTCCTTGCTGGCTAGTTCTAAGCAATATAGTCAAATGCAAGCGGCTAAAATGGAGACTCTTGCTGGAGTAAGGTTTGAAGGCAGCTGGCACTACGTGCAGGGCAAAGGGAGTGTGGTGGAGAGTAAGGAGTTTAGTTTGCCCGGTTGTGAAAATAGATGCCAACCTGGCTGGGAGGCAAGGATCAGTGTGAAGGCTGCGGTTCCCTCTCTTTCCCACTCTGAAGCTATGCAATGGCTGAGACATCAAAAACAAAAAAAATCAAACAAACAAACAAAAACCCAGCACAATATAAACCTGAACAATAAGGCTCTGACAGCTGCAAAGTGTTTGAACAACGTGTCAGATGGGAAAGTTCATGAAATCTCCTGTATCCCACCGGAGCATGTGAGCTGCAGCTTTTCCTGGTTTCTCTGACCATATTTTCCCCATAACTGCAACACTGTCAGCATATGGGCTGTGTGTGGGTCCCAGGGAGAGGGGAAAGCAGCTGGAGGAATCGACCTGGCAGTGCAGAGGATGAGGATGCTATGCTGCCTGCTCACACCAGAGGCTGTGTCTCATGTCCCACCTGTCCCACTGCATCCTCTTGGGGACCCAACACACGGCCACAGAGCTTTGGGTTTGCTCCCCAAGTCCTCCCCATCGAGCAGCAGCATGCTTGTTGCTTCCTTTGAAGACCTCACTTTCTTATGGCATCCGCACAAATGTGTGTGCGAGGTCAAGGTGACAGCGTCTCACTCCAAGCAGCTGCCCCGTTAGCACCTGATGCTGGATAATAATAATGATTAATGAATCTTAATCTTTCTGTCACAATTCCCTTTCATTAATATTTATATCTGGCAGATGTACCCCCATGGGGGAGCTTGAATTGCTAAGTATTAGGCTGCTATGTACAGCTGGTATTTTATGCAGCAACTTCGAGGACATTCTTCTAAACAACATATTATGTGCAATTTTATTTTCAACTCATTGTTAATGATGCCACGTGTCAGCCTAGAGAAGAATGTTTATTTTAGGCCTGCTTATCTGATGAAGTTAAAAACCAACAACACTGAATACCAACATTTTCAGGAAAAAGGCTCTGATGCAAAAGAACGACTGCATGCTTAAACAACCGGCATTATCACAGAGGTCAAGCTCAGCTATGGATACACCACTGAGCCTCCTAATTACAACAGGGTGTAATTTAAGGCATCTTCAGCAGCCAGTGATTTTAAACGTGTGCCATTTTCCAGTTAGATGTATGTGTTCAGCTGCTTAAAAAGTCTTGTGAAGCACTTTTGGAAGAATAAACATTCAATTAAATGATCTAGTTTAGTCCTTATAATTGGGCTGAAGTCTGTTTATAACTAATTCATAACACAGCATCATTAGCCAAATGATTAATTGGTAATTACTCTGTGAAAACAAATTAATCACCATGCTTCCCAAACCATGATCCTCTATCTACACTGTAGCAAGCCATTTGGCTCTGGTCTATGAGTGTCTTAATTTATTTCTAGTTATCCATCTAAGTCTTGGCTATTAAATTTGGAGGAATCTCCTCCCGGCTCTCAGCAATGCTCTGTCAGCTGCAGCAATAGGCAGCATGAAAAACATTTTCCATTTTTTTAAATATTTTATTACCTTCCCCAGGCATGTCTGAACCCTGACTGGGTGGATATTATTTCTTTGATTGTGCTCTTACTTGAAAGTAGGAACATGAATCTTGCGATTATGTTCACATAAAGACTAGGAAAATCAGCAGACAAGGATGTAAAATAAGGTCAGCTGTTGTGTCTGAAACAGTCCTCAGCTTGCAAAAACTTCAGCTTTGGAGTCAGACTGTGCAAAATAGCTTGTTAAATCATGTGGGTGCAGAGAAAGCCCAAACAGGTTGTAAATTAAAAAAAAGAATCTGGGTGCATGATTCTGAGTTTTCTTCAGGGATTGGTGGAAATGCCCTCACATCTCTGCAAATGTAAGCCAACTGCGCCCAGCCCAGGGAAGCGGGGTCTGCAGTAAGCGGATGCCTGAGCTCATTTGGGCATTTGGGATGTACAGTCAGCCCTGCCCATGCGAGTGGTTTGCCCCAGAACTTAGTCCAGCGGGGACATTTCCCACAGACGTAACCAGATTAACCATGAACCACTGCTGTCTGATAGGAGGTTAGCCAAATAGTCCCCAATTTACCAAAGTCAGATCTACCTGAAGCTTCTTGATGGGTCAGATTTCTGGCACTGAGTACCAACTTCCGAGAAAATGATAAGTGAAGGTGATCGCTGTAGCAGCCAGAAAGTGGGTAGAAGCCCCTCTCTCTCTGGGCAGTAACACTGCAACAGCATTTCACTGGATAATTTTTACTAAAAAGAAAACCTACACTATTAGGTGACACAGAAGACATCAGCTTCCTCATGCTCTAGGTATGATTCATAGCAGATTTAGTTTTTTAACAGAATAAGTAGCTTCACTGATGTGCTAGAAATAAGGGTCGAGCCTGTTTTTCAGCTTGGGTACTCCAGGGACCCTGTGCTGATTGCCAGATTGCTTCCTGGATGAGAGCGTGACTCGGCCATCAAACATTTTTTTACCCTTTGTATTCAGTTTTATGTACCCAAAGCTGCTCCTAATGGGGTGCAGATGTTTCTCATACTCAGTTATCACGGAAAATGGACAGGAGAAGGAACTACTGAAAACTCTGGAGGAGCTGAAGGGAAACCACGGCACTCTTCAATCACTAGCAAGGAAATAGCTAATGTGCTTTTTTTTTTCCTCAAAAATCACTGCTGCTGTCTCATGGGAAAAAAGGGGACAGAAAATAGGATGATAATGCTCATGGATAATCAAGGAACTCTGACATTTAATAAAACATGAAGACTCATACAACAAAGAGGAGAGAAGGCAGCGGGGAGCCTGGCAGCAGGTCCATGCAGGAGAGGCACTGCCAGGGGTGCTCTTGGCACCAGCGCTGCTGCTGGCACTAATTGCACCGAGTGCCCCAGCTGTGCTGACCCTGGCCACGGGCAATGCTGGGGCCAGCAGCGAGCAGCCGCAGCACTGCCTCTGCAGCTTGTTCCCTTCAGGTTTCCCACTGCCTGCACAGCCAGGGCAGCTCTGCTGGCGGAGCTGGGACGTTGAGAAGTGATGGGGATGAAGTCAAAGCACCTACACGTGCAGCTCTGAGGTTTGGGGCTGGAGAAAGCACTCTGCAGTAGCAAGCAGCTATTGGGTAATAAAAAAAGCTGAGAGTGTTTCTGTTTGCCTTCATGCACAGCAGTTCTGTACGTCTAGTTTTTGGTACGATTTGCATGACTTTCACCATTGTTCCACTGAGCAGCAATAGCAGATGGAGAGGGATGATTCTGGGACAGTTCAGGAACTGGTCGTCTGGTGTTTCCTTCAAGCCTCTCACATAGAGCATTCTTCTTGCTCTTGTCTTTCTTTGCCTTTTTGCAATCACATTGCCTTTGCCATTGAAACGCAGGGTACCGCATGCCCAGTCCAAGCAGTGCCAAGGCTGGAAGTGGGAGCTGCCCCCTCCTCCCCACCCACCTCCCCATGCAGCCCCAGCCTGCCTTTGGGAGGGTCCTGACTCACCCATGTCTGCCCCTGCCCCAATCCTCACGTAGCAGCAGCAATGAAAATTCAGTCAGCTTTGGACTCAGTCCTCTGACATTGCTCTTTCTGATAGGGATAGGCAGAAAGCCAGGGAAACAATGCTGAAACTAATATTAAAACAACAACAACAAACAACCATCCAACCAAACAACCAATAAACCAAAAAAAAAAAAAAAACCAAAACGAAACAAAAAACAAAAAACAACAACCAAACAACAACAACAACAAAATGAGCAGGCAATTCTATTCAATATATATATTTAAATGTCACAGTCCAGACTGGAAAGGGCATTCACCACCCTTGGCCCTTTCAAACCAGTCTGTCGGCTGCATCTGCTAGCTGGCACCTGCTTGTACTCACTGAACGGAAAATAATTGCATGTGTGGCAAGCCAAATGCTGGAAATCATGGTCCTAAAGGTGGTCTGCATCAGAGCAAAGGCATGGGAGAGCTGCTGCAGCCTTCGCTGGACAGCAGGATTAGAAGAAACCCAAGAGCAACCAGGAGTAAAACCGTGGCAGGATTTTTGAGGGAAGAAAACAGCTTTTTAAACCATCTCATAGTTGATGATGAGCAAGGCATATGCATTTAATGTTGAAAAGAAATGGATTTAAAAGCCACCACAAAAAATGATCTCAGCGTCTGAGTCCTGTGAAAGCACCTCGAGGACATCGGCAGCTGGAGAAGTGTCACCGCCCCAGCCACCGCCTGCCACCCGTGTTCTTGTCCCTGTCCCAGTACCCTCCCTGCAAGCCTCATAGTGACACCTTCAGCCTGGTGGCAATCTCTCCCGAATTAAGGAAAATCAAAGGAAAGGACAGCCTGGTTTTATCATTAGTTAGAGCAAGAAGAAGGTGCCTTTGGAAACAGAAATGAATGTTTGAACTGCACTGAAGAGAGAAATACTTGCTACTGCCTCCTGAAAGGTGATGCTGTAGGATACCCCAGCTCTCACCCCACAGGGCAGGGCTGATGCAGCCCAGCTGTGCCCAGCCCATTCCCAACTAGCAAACACGTCTTTTTCGTATCAGTAAGATAAATAAGAACCAGTGTGCGGCCATGAAGGCAGGATATGTCCTTCAGCTTCTTCTTCAAGGATTAAGTGACATAAGGGGGGGTGACTCCTGCACTTGGTCCCTTCCCTGGGGATTGGCACCCAGCTCCTCGGGGTGGGATGGAGAAGACCCTTGTCCAGGGCTGGACCAAATGCAAGGCAGCTGGAGGGGACGTCCAGGAGGGGACGTCCAGCAGGACACGGCCTTTCCCTGCCGGCTCCCTGCGTGCAGGTACCGCCTGGGACCACCGCGGGGCTGCTCCTCTCGGTGCTCAGCCGAAGAGCTCCCCCTGCAGTCCCCGAGCAGCCCAGCCAAACGTAGCACCAGAGAACCCTTTTGACCCATCTTCCCATATAAATGGCAACCGCTCTGTGGCTCTCAGTGGGGAGAAAGGTGCGGCTGTGCTCTCAGCCTGCCGCACAGCCCCCAGGCGCGCAGCGCATCGCCTGCACCGCCCGGGAGGGGCCGGCCCGGCCGCGGTGCTCCGGAGGCCCCTCGGCTGCATCCAGGGGCAAAGTCACCTCCGGTGAGGGGTGCTTTGGGATCCAGGCAACCTCTGGTATTTCTAGTTTCCCCTTGGCAGTGCCTGCTTTGAAGAAAAATGAGAAAGTATGCCAGTTAATCAGAAGCACGAGGAATAGAGTGCTGCCTTGAAGGAGGTGGGGGAATATGTTATTTTAAAACCCTAAAGAATAAAGTTTCTCCATGTGTTGTTATTTAGTATCCAAACAATTTTTTTTTTTTTAAATGTGTTGTATAGAACTGAAAAATCTTTAGCTGCTGGGTTAAAAAGTGACTTTTTATCTGAACGACCAAAACCATTAATTTCGCATCCTCGGTACTTTGGGTCCGTGTGTCTGATAGAGATGGACGCACCAAAGCTTGTCTGACGAGCTGGTGGGGGAACAAAGCAAAGGCCTGTGGAGGAAGGGTTGTCATGGCAACTGCTCGGAAAGCACCGAAAAAGAGCTTTTTTTTTTTTT